>CM053586.1:154351534-154412418 GCA_028646515.1 Pseudochirops corinnae | reverse complement strand
ATATATATATATAAATTCTCCCCACATACACAGGATTTGAAGAAAGGATTTGAAGCAATCCTTAGAGATCAAATTTTCTATTCTCTTCACCAACTACCACCATTTTACTGATGGGGAAGTTATCCTGGAGAATGCTGTGGCATGCCTAAAATCACACAGATAATATGCAGAAAAGCAAAATTCAAACCCAGGTTTGTTAACTCCAAGGTTCATGTACTTTTCACTATAACACTGCCTCACCCTCACATCATACTGCAGTATAGAATTACTTTCAAAAGACTGATGCTTCAACATAAAGTATTAGCTATGAAACGTTACTTACTTTTGCCAAGGGATCATTTCCAGAAGCAACTTCTTTTGGATCCAAAGTATATTCCAGTTGATTTGGGGAAATATTGTGTAATGTCTCAAGTGGCTGCTCACTTTGGAAACCTATGTTGTTGCCCAATGATTCACTTGGTGTTGATGCTATTATGTCAGTTTCTGGTATTTTTTCTGAGTTAAAGGAGCAGTGACCTTCTTTGATTTTAGGACTTTCGTTAGGGCCATATGTCTGCTCACCTTCAGTCTGAAAACTAGCAGGCAGATTTCTGTTCAAATCTCCAACAAGTTCTAATTTGGGGGAGTGTTCATCAGCAAGGAGGATGTGGAAGATATTTTCAAGGTGTAATGGGAGAACTTTTGATGCAATATCATTTCTCTCTGACTCATTCTCATTCAGGGCTATTTCTTTCATCATTTCAAATGCCCCTGAAATCTTTTGGCTCTGTTTCAAGATGTCAAGAAGCAGCTCAGGACTTAGATTCGTAGGCCAAAGGGGAGATGGATTGTCATGGATCTCCGGTTTTACTTCTGGAGGGTCAGTCATTTGTAAAACTGTACTGTAATCACTTGTTTTACAGTCATCAAACTTATTAGAAGATTTTTTTACCAAGTGGGTCAGGCCAACCATTTTAAGTAAGTTCTGCATTAAAACTTTCCTTTCTGAATAGGAGGAAAATTCACCTTCTTCCCCAAAGAATATATGGCCTTCTTTCAACCTGCTTTTTAAAATATCCTTCAAGTCATCAACTAAAAAATAAGATGATTCAGGAGTCTGGGTTTCTGTTGCATATAATTCTGGAGGCAAAGTCTGTTCTTCCAGGGGCTGTGGTCCAGTTGCTTCTTTCTTATTATCCGTTTCCAAGGATGAGATTTCGATGCCAGAAACATCATTGGTCTTGTTGTTTCTTAGTTCCTTTTTACACACAGGTATCTCGAGTTCAGTCTGCATAGCAGCATTTTTACTTACATTGTCTAGGGTTCTAAGGGGCAAATCTGAAAATGCAAATGTCTCCTCTTCTGAAGTTACTTGAGTATTCACAGATTCTTTTCCTAAGTCTGGTTGTAAGGCTATCTCATTCATACATGCATCTTCCTTTGTAAAGCCGATCTTCTTTTCTCTGGTACTACTAATTCCTGATTGTAACTGTTTATCAGTTAAAATAGGGGTGTGGACATCTGAATTTAATTTATCAGGGGGGCCTGTCTTTACCTCATTCTTTATTATTTTATTTTCCCCAGTGGCATGGGAATCAATTTTGTCTGGGTTCAAAGTCTCTTGGACTGTTATATATTTTGCACATTTTTTCAAGTAAGAGAACAAATCTACTTCTTCCTCAGGCTCACTGAGAAACTTGTCAGGATGGCCTTCAGTTTCCTCATTTGAATTTCCTTCAGATAAGATACCAATTTCACTGACCATCTTGGAAACAGATAGGTCAAATATTTCTCCAAGGTTCTCCAAAAGAACAGGATTTTTATCTGTTAAGACTTGTAGATCCTTTGGTTCATTTGCAAGATCAGTACTTGCTTCCTTCGCTTTCTCTGTCTGACTATATTCTTCATTGCTTGTGATTTCTGGAAATGGGCAAGTACTCTCTCTCAGAAAACAGTTCAAATCTTTACCATATTCTCCCACACTTTTCTCAAGCAGTTTAACCTCGGGTGGAATTGATGATTCTTTTGTAAGCATTTTACTCTCACCATCTCTCCTTTGAATGTGATCATTTGTTTGATTTCTTTGGAGATCTTGATCATTGGACTCTGTCATTATCCATGGATGGCTTATTTGGGAAGGTTTTTCTTTTATATCACCATCAGAACATACATTTTCAGTTGTACATGTCAAGCCCTCAGTATGATGATTTCTACCTTTCACTACAAAAAGGGAGTCTGCACCTGGTTGCATTATCTTAGTATTAGTGTCCCCTGAATCACTATTATCTATTTCAGAAACAGAATTGATATCATTATTACATAAAACACTATCAGCACTGACACTTTTTCCTGATTCTTTATCATGAATGGGGAACTGTAATTTAAGTTTGTTTTCTGCAAACTCCTCAAGGTGTCTTTCAATATTAAGTTGATTTGCTCTGCTTTGACCAACAGTCTCAGACATATATTCTGGAAGGATGACTCCTTTAGTAACTAAATTAGTTTCATCGGCTGATTCTAGCTGTAGAACATTAACACCTTGGAGTATTTCTAAATTAGGAAACTTTTGAGTTTCTTTGGTAGATTTTATCTTCATCATACTACTTCCAACAATTTCATCACTGTCTTTCTTTTCATGTGAAGTAGCTAACACCTGTACATCCATAATGCTTCCATCCTTATCCTGAGATGTGGATATTTCAAGCACCCTATCCCCATCACATTCAATCAGATCATTAACAACAGAAAGATATTTCCTATTTCTGTATCTGTTCTCATTTTGTACACATTGAACATTTTGATCATAAAATCTAACTTCTTGTCCAAATTCATCTTGTTCTCTTCTACCTACCAAACATTCAGTTTCATCTGCTTCTGATGAAGCTTGGAAGTTCTCTTTTCTTTCTGTACTTTTTGAAGTTACTGTCCCTGACACATCATCTTCAAAATTACTTGTGCTTTCCTCTTCTGATATAGCACCCAGTAACCTGCCATTTGCCACCCTTATGTCAACAGAATCTGAGTTAAATCTTTCATCAGAATGTAATTCATTCTCTTTGGATACCTTGAAAAATTCCTGAAAAGATTGTGTTTCCTCTTTCATATTTATCAGATCTGGTCGTTCCCCATGGGTAACTACTTGGCTTTTGTTTCCCCCTGAAATGACAGCACAAACACATCCTCGATGAGGGGTGCCATCTGCTTCCCGCTGCAGCATATCAAAGTCTTCAGGTTCCAAACAATCATAATCATTGTCTTCAAGAAGTAGAGAATCATGGTCATCATCTTCTAACAATGGAGTACTATAAGAATCATCATCACTCTCTGTATCACTTTCACTGTCCTCCAGCTGAGAATCTTGAGAATCTTCAGCCCTGTTAGTTTCTTCAAGTTGCTGGATTCCACAGATACCAGGTAAATCAGCACTCTCAGTATCACTGCTCAGAGTTGAGCTGACTGAATATTCTTCAAGCTCGGATTCAGCCTGATTGCTTTTGGATTCTGGGTAAGAAATAACAGCCTGTTTTTTGCCAACCTCACTCTGATTCTCTAAATATTTTGAACTGTCAAAATTATCCCTCTGACACCGCAGTTGGGGAGCATTCCAATCAACATTTAATGTCTTAGATTCAGACAATCCTCTTGGCAAATTGATGCTATTATCTATATTGTCCAGAGGTCTACCTTGAAAACTCTCTGCAGTTTCTGAATCAAGTAATATAAGTTGATCACTGAATGACACAGAAGAAGTGCGAGATTTCTGAAAGCAGCTATCAGGGGTAAACACATTGTTACTACTTTCCTGGTGGACTCCCATTCGATCTGAATGAAATAAGTGATTTTCACTTGAAGAATTTTCAAGGATATTAGGGTCCTTGATTCTCTCATCTTGGTTTTCTGTTTCATCCAGAGCACAAAGTCTTCTACTGGTAGAGACTCCGATAAAATGTTTCTTTTCATCATTTGGGAAATCATTTTTGGTATTTTCAGAATACATGTATTTATCTACATTGGCACTAGTTCCTACCTGATTTCCATCTTTGCTATTTTTAAATACATTTCCACAACCACCACTAAACATTCCATTATCCATCTTTTCAAGTTGTACTAAATCATTAAGTCCTTCACTAACTGCACTTTTCCTATTCTGAAGAGTTATGCCATTTTCAAGCTCTTCGAAGCAAGTCCCATCAAAACTACTTGGTGAGCAATCATCCTTCTTTTTATTTGCAGTACTATTAAATAAAGCACCCCCAAATTGTCTGAAATTTGTGCCAATCAATTCTTTTTTTGCTGACAATGCACCAAATGCTGTGTTATCATTTTCCAATAACATACTAATAGCTTCATCCAAGTCTCCATCATATAGCAAAAGTCTTTCCCCTGTATTTGCATCCATATAGCTATTTATCATCAAATAAGATAGGAATAAATTCTGTGACTGTTCTAAGGTCCGAATTTCCATATGTTCTCCTCCATCTGAAATATCTTCTTGCTGTGTATATTCATGGAATATGCTTGATGGTTGAAACTCACAAGAGGATAACCATCGTCTAGCAGTTTTACAGGAAGTGTTCAGGTCTCCTGCATCAGGCATTTTATCAGGCAGTATGACACTTTTTAAAATAGATGCTGTGTTATGATCTATAACACCTAAGTGTGCAGCAGCATCCAGACCAATGACTTGGGAAGTCTCGGGAATATAAAGAGCAGCTATTTTTTGTCTTCCATTGAGTATTTTGTATGCCAATTCATTTGTAATCAACTCTTGCTGTAATGAGGAGGATGCAGGAAATATTTCACCAGAACAAGGCCAAATGAGGCCAACAAAGCCCTTTTGTGCCTCTAGTATCAAAAGTGCGCTACTAGATGATATTAAATTGCACTGGACTGCTTCATCTACTGTTAAGCGTTTGGGTGGATTTGAACTTATGATCCCACCTGTTTGTACCTGATGAGTAAGAATACAGTTAGCTGTACCTAACTCAATTGCCCCTATCTGCATTGCTTCTTCAATGGTCATTCTTTGCCCAGAATCAGAATCAATCAGACCACCTGAAAGAAGCTGTGCTCCTATCAATCTAAACATGGTTTCACGATCGATGAGACCTTCATGAGCTGCCCTTAAAATATTGATCCTCCTTCCACACTTTAGTGTTATTCTACCTCCTTCTTGTGGTCTTATAGGGAGAAGTCGCATTCCAATATTTTCATGTAGGATACTTCTTTGAACCATATCTACTAAGGAGACCTTCTCTGAAGTATTTGGATCAATAAGGTCTTTGCATATGTTTTGCCTTTCCAAGAGAATAGAAAACAATGTTGAAGAAATCAGGTTTCTTTGAAAAGCCTTCTGTAAAGTCAGGTACTCTCCTGTGGATGGAATGATCAGAAACCCTGTAGAAAGCTGGATCTCAAGAATCCTGATGGCCAGAGATTCTGAAATCATACCTTTATCAAAAGCATCGAGAACTGGGATTGTTGTAGATGATACTGATGAAATAATTTCCTTAGCTTTACCTAGTTCCTCCAGCTGAAACAGAATCTGTCCATCAATAAGGCCATGATTTTCAGCCTCCTGAAGATCAAAACATTTTCTTTGCTCTGGTGAAATTAGACCAGAGAGAATTAGCTGCGTCTCCAGCAACCTGATTCCAGTTTCATAATCAACAAGGCCTTTTAAAATTGACTGAAAGATTGAAAGGACTTCTCCAGTTGTTTGATCAATGGTACCTGCAATGATTTTATCCAGCTAAAAGGGAAATACAAAATGTCCAGTTTTAGTTGATTTCACATAAGTGGGAATAATTTTTATGAAACTTGGTTGTGTTTTTAATAATCCATTTCAATATAAAATCCTCTACTTACCACGGCTGTAGCAATGTTGTGAATGTTAGGCAGCTCAAATGCACAAGTGATCTATGTCAGTGATCTATTCAACAGCACAGGATGTGATAAAAGCTTTGAAATCAACATGCATCTGTGAATTGAAAACTTATCTCTGTGTATATAAACAGGGTTAGTGAAGGCACAGTAGAGTAGGTGATGACAGCGAGAAAACAGAATCTATACTTAGAAGGCAAGTCATGCTTTCTGCATCTTGGTCAGGTTAGATTGTATGGACACAGAAGAGACCAAACACCATGCTATTCATGTTTACAGCATACAACACTTCTATATAGGCAAACAGGACCCCATCCAAAACCACAATCGATTTTTGTGGGGACCATTCACAAGTTTGGAAAATGTCAATCTGAATGTAATGTTTGGTTTTACTGGACTTTTCTGTTTAGATATGCTAACATATAGCACTAAATTCCAAGTACAAATACTTTAGATTTGATTCAAATTTAAATTAAGTGAAATTTAAACCTGAGTTTCCATATAAGAAGAGATAATTCTCATTATTCTGTCTGAAAATATTCAAATAATATTTCAACGGAAACTGGAAATAAAACAAATCCTAAATGACACTCTTAGGTATTCTTAGAGAATCCCTTAAAAGTAAGAGTTCTTAACCTTTTTTGTGTTGTGACTCCCTTTGGCTTTCTGGCAAAGACTGTGGACCTCTTCCTAGAATATATTTAAATGTCTAAAGTAAAATGCATAGGATTTCAAATGAAATAAATACATTGAAATAGTTTTTAAAAATTTATCTTTTAAGTTTGCAGACCCCAGGTTAATAACTTCTGCTTTAAACATTATAAACTACAGACCACCCTGGGCCATTACATAGTATCATCTTTAAAAAATAATACAGAGCCTTATTTCATATTAGAAGAATAGTTTTTAAAGACATGAAGTTAGAAAATGAATGCTTCTTATATCTTTCATCATGCAAGGCAGAGATTAAGACTTCACAAAAGTTGATGATCAGCATAAGTAAGATGCATTTGCTATGTACCACTCTGGAAACCTGCAAGCATTGAACTGTACTTCATCCAAGATTTTTATTACATACAAAATTCAGTGGAATTTGACCAATATTAACATCATTTTCCACAACCATGCAATAAAACTGAGGAATCTGAAAATGGAGTACAAAGTAAACTAACAAAAATTTTCCTGTAATATTACCTTCTCTTCCACCTTCTCATCTCGTAAAATGTGTGATTCCTGAAGTTGCTTCAGAGAGTCACTGAATAAGTTGTAACCTTCTTGAAGAGATTTCACTTGTTTTTCCATTTCATTTCTTTCTTCATCAGTCAATCTAAAATAAGTGTGTTTTTAAAGATATAAGAAATTTTAAATAAATAATGATTTTAAGTAATTTTTAAAATAAAAATGATTTTTTTTAAACTGGAAATAAAGACCAATTATCAAAAGGTGAAGAGATAAATTTCTCTAATTCTGTAAAGATTTTAGGGACCTGTGATTTCAGTGGTTTAGGGAATTCCCAGGTGAGCAAACTCCCTCTAAAATGCAAGTCAGCACCTCTTCAATTTAACACTCTTAGAGAGTTGTCTAAGGCATTAGAAGGTTAAATGGCTTGTCCAGGATCATATAGTCAGCATGAGTCAGTCAAGACTTGAATATAGATCTTCATGGCACCAGCTCTCTTTATCTTCTATGTCAAATAGGCTTCTCAGTATACTCTAAAATAACTTTTATTTCTTTAAATGAGCACATGCTCACAAATCAAATTACAATCTCCTTTCTAGGCTCCCTAAATGGCCATAATCTACGTACTATAAAGAAAAGTCAAAGACCACATAAGAAAAAAAAAATAAGAATCAGCTGCAACTTAGAAAGCTATTTAGGGTTGTTGCAATATAAACTTACACATAGTGGGACCTCATCAACATACATACAATTTTTAAAAAATATACTCTGACCTGTTAGAGGGAATGGAGATATATCATTTGTTAATCTCACCCTCAAAGAATGTGACAACTAAAATATGAGAACAGTATGGTAGATAAGGTATTTGGATTTTAAATTAGGAAAACATGCATTCACATCCCACATCAGGACACAGTAATTACTGTTTATATCACCCTGGTCAAGTCACATGACTTCTTTGTGCCTCTCTTCAATATTAACAATAATAACAGTTTTCCACAAGCATGCAACAAAATTGAGGAATTTGAAAAGATGGTACAAACCAATGAGAACTTTTCTTCTACCTTTTCATCTCTTAGAATGTGTTATATAACCACAAGACAAAGAAATCACAAGGAAAGAGAAGGTTCCTAGGAATATCTGATCACTGGCAACTGTCTTGTGTCACTCAAAATTCCTACCTATCTCCCTTCCTCCCCTATCATTATAGGGCTCTGCAAAAGTAGTTTTATGGGGGTTACTTCCAAGTCACCAGGAGCAGAAACCCTGTATCACCATGCTACAAATAGCTCCAGCACAGACCTAAAGGTGGTATACTTTTTACTTATCATAACAATAACTATCTTCTGACTTAGCAGCTCAGCTCCCCTTTTCTTCTTTATTATGCTAACCCCATTTTTCTTTATCTCAAATAATTATAAAGCAGCTAATAAAATCCAACATACTTATCACCATGTTTAGTGAGAAACAACTGTATGGTTTGAAGGGCTTCAGATAACTGTTCTTTTCTCATGGCAATTTCCTCACTCGAAATCTGAAAGGGAAGAAAATGCGATTAAGTCTTCCAGAGTCAATAACACCCAATAATGCATTTCTTCATTGCCTTACAAGTAGAAAAAAAAGAGGCTTACTCTCAAATAGATCCTAATTATTTGCTTTAGTAGTCAGTGACGAGGCAATGATACTTTTTCTGAATTCCATGTTTTAGGAGTAGCCTTCACCTACCATAAACCTGAATTCACAGGATGTATTTAGAACTGGACAGAACCTCAGAGGCTGTCTACTAGTCACCCTTTCATTTTGTAGACAAGGAAACTGAGGCCAAGAGAGGTTAAGTATTTGCCTAAGGTCACCTTGGTAGTAAGCATAAGAGTTGGGATTTGAACCCAAGGTCCTCTGAAACCAGAGTAAATTTTATTTTTCCCCCACTACAGGGAGTTTTCGCATTCTGGGAACTCCCTATACTGGTGAAAGCACAGAACTAGATACATCTGCTTTTTTCCCCTCCCTGTCAAAAAAAAAAAATTAGTCAACCCAAAATAAATAGTAAAGTTAATCCTTTTCTTAAAAGAGCAAAATTTTGTCTCATCCTTTCATATTTCCTCCGCTAAGTGTTTACTATTTGTCAGGTGTTACCTTTCATCAACAAATATACACTGGAAATGTAATGATGTGAAGCCAGTTAAATGAAATGTTTCAAGACTGTGAGATCATAAATTCTTTCACTTAATGTCCTAAAAAAAAAATAGGCTCAAACATGAGGCCACAATAACTCCAGAAGTACACAAAAGTCTTCTAAATAACTTTAAACATATTTTAAGGCAAAGCATATTGGGAATTCTTGCACGTTAATGACTTAAGCCACATTCTGCATAATTCTAACCAAAACACACCTCTTAAAGCTTTGTTCAGTTTCCAGTTCTCTATTTTATTCTTTGATCAATTGCATCTTTTAAATGACTACAGTCACTCACTCACTCACAGGTAAGCATTCTCATGTCTCACATAGCACAAAACGAGCAAAGCTAACAAGTTCTTGGAGATCACTCAGTCTTATCTCCTAATTTTACAGATGATGAAACTGAGGCCCAGACGGGGTGAGCCCGAAGTCACAAAGCTAATGAGCAGCAAAGCCAGTGTTCAATTCCAAGACTTCTGACTCCAAGACCAATTTTATTTCCTTCATACTATGCTGCTACCTCCCTTCCTCAGAATTAACTTAGTCTCTGATTAATCTGAGATGTGATTCTTTATTATACTGATCAGAAGCTCACCAAACCCCAGGTAGCCTACTTTTACAGACAGCTATAATGAACTGAGCACTGGACCTAGAATTAGGAAAATCTGAATTCAAATCCAGCCTCAGATACTTAGACAGAGTTAATGTGTGACCCTGGGCAAATCACTCACACTCTGCCTACCACAGTTTTTTCATTTGTAAAATGGGGATAATAATAGTATTATTATAATACTGTATTAATTTTATATAATATATTAAGCATATATATTTATAATGTAATGTAATATAACATATTTATAATTTATTATATAACATATTTATATAATACTGCAATGCCTATAATAATAGCACAATTTCCAGGGTTATTGTGAGGATAAAATGTGATAGTATTTGTGAAGTGCTTTGTAAACCAAAAGTGCTATGTAAATGTTAGTTATTACTGACCATCATGATCACATCTAAAGTACCACAATCTTGTGGCTCATTTTGCAGCGAAATAGCCCCTGGATTATTATGAAACAGGAAAAGGTTTACATACCTACACACAAAATTGGTGTTTTCCTGAAGAGTATTAAATAAAGAACAGATCTATTCTAAAGGGCAATGGGAAGGGGAAATTGTGCTCATAGCTTTATTTTAAAAAATTATTTACAAAGAAAGAAGAGGGGAAAATATTGTGATATTATAACAAAGCTGATCTAAGAAAAGGAGCCTGTATTATTGGATACTTTTAATTTGATTGAAATAATAATATATAGAATTCCTCATTGCCTCTGCAAGTCACAGCACTTCTCTAAGTTTATTTCCTGCAGTGCCTCCCCTTCTCTAGTGATGAATATAAGACTCAAGATAATGTAGCATGTTTTGAAAACTTCATAGGTTAGTTATTATTATACTTATGAGAAGCAATGTGGTAGAGTAGAAAGAGAATCACTTTAGAATAATGAAGATCTGGGTTCAGGTCCCATCTTTGACATATAACAACTACATGAGCACAGCCATCTCTTAGTGCCCCGGATGGCTCCCTAAAATTACAGATTATAGAAAAGCTATCGATCTCTATCAGGGGAGTATGGTACAGTAGAGTGAGGAGTGGCTCTGTCATCAGAAAATGTGGGTTCAAATCCTGCACAACCTCAGGCAAAACATTTACCTTCCCTAACCCTCAGAGTCCTATCCGTAAAATAAGGGGATTGGACAAGGATGGGCTCTAAAATCTTATAAGGCAGTTTCACTACCATATTTAGACAATGTGGGAGAAAACTTAAAGGAGTCATTTGGTGGCATGTGTTTAATAGCACCTAGCTGGAAGTAAGATTTGTACAAGACTTAGGCCCCCATGCTTGCTTCCTGACAGTGGTTCTCTAATGCTAAAAGAGAGGGTAAAAAAATTGATCACATTTATATGGCACTTTACAATTTATAAAGCATTTTCTTTATTTGTAAAATGTGTATCCATTGGCTCAGGTACATTTGTAGTACTTTTTGAAACTATAAAGCACCATATAAATGTGAATTATATTGTTCCTCTATCTCTACTTTCCATTTGTTTATACTGGTTATCTCTCATGCCTGAAATCTTAACCCCCTTACTTCTACCTCCTAATATTGCCAATTTTCTTTTAAGATTTAGTTCAAAAGCCACCTTCTGCTGATGGTCTTTCTTGGTCCCCTATACCTACGCCCAGCCAATTGAGCCTTCCTTTCTTTCTCTAAGGTAACCTTTCTTCTCTTCCAGGAGTTCTTATCCATTTGTGTCATGGACCCCTTTGGCAGTCTGGCAAAACCTATGGACCCATTCCCAGAATAATATTTTTTTAATAATTGAAAGAAATATAATTTTCAGTTAGAAGTTAGTAAAAATAAAGAACTTTTTTTTTTTCCATCCACGCTCAGAACTTCCCTAAAGTTCTGGTGTAACATGGAAACATTTTACATGACTGCGTACATATAACCTGTATCTGATTGTGTAACATCTCAGGAAGGAAGGAGGGAGGGAGAGAAAATTTGGAACTCAAAACTTTTTTTAAAAGGTAAAAATTGTATTAACATGTAATTGGGGGGGAATAAAATCTATATTAAAAAAGACCCCCAAGATGTTTGTGAACTTCAGGTTAAGTATCCCTTTTCTGATATATCTCATGTGTATCTTTTTATTTACATATGATGTCAGTCATTAAAATGTAAGCTTTTTGAGTAGAGGGATGGTTGTATTTATTCATTTTCTCTTTATTCCTAGGACCTAGCAGACTAGATTAATAAATACTTGTGGACTACTTGACTGATTGTCTAGAAAACAATCCTCAGGGAAGTTGCTTTAGAGGACTAACTCTCACAATGAAGATTACTCTCATTGAAGCACCAAGGCTTGCAATCTTGTGCCTAGAGTCACATATCTAGTGTCAGAGCCAGAAAATGCTACTTACTCAGCAAGGAAAAAATTACAGAATGAGCAGTAGCAATGGCGGCCACAAACCTGGAAGAGGTAAGCAGGAAGAAGAGAAGATACCCCACTGCTCCACTAGAGCTTATGCAGCAAATTATAATAGATGCTAGTGGAGGACAAAGACCTTACCAATATGGTGATCCCAAGTCAGAATGGAACAAAAAACTCTTTTGTTAAGAGTTTAATTAAAAATTTTCCATCTAGAATAAGAATTCATAAGAAGTGATTGCTTTATTTAGGCAACAATAATAGCTATTTCTATCATGCTTTAAGGTTTTCAAAGTGCTTTACATGTATTATCTCACTGGATCTTCCTGATAATCCTTCAAAATATGCATCCTTGTGATTATTATTATCTCTATTTTAATAGATGAGGACCTGAAGGTCATAAAGTTTCAATGAGAAGCACAATGGATATACAAAGGACCTGGATTCAAATTCCACCTCAGAAGATTATTGCTTATATGACCTTGATCATGTCACTTAACCTCCCTTGGCCTCAGTCTCGTCTGCAAAATGAGGGAAAAGGACTAGATGGCTTCTAAGGACTCTCGCAGCTCCAAATCTATGATCTTATCACTTGGCCAGAATATCAGAGAGGATTTCAACTAGTGGCTCTCCTAATTCCCAATTCAGTGTTTTTCCATTCCATGTTATATCTTGCAGGACAGAGATCTAGCATTTGGGCAGGTAAGATATAAACTCTCAACACTCCCTCTATATCAAAGATGCTTATAAAAAGGATATCAACTGATTTACATGTTCAAAATTACTTTTTTGAATTCTTTGGGCTAATTTGCACGTGACACTTCCATCTCTCAACTCTGTGTCTTTGTACCTGGCTATGCATGTCTGGAGTTCTTGCTTCCTCATCTCTGCATCATGGAATCATCGGCTTCCTTCAAGACTTACCTAACATGTCACCTCCTTCAGGAGGCTTTTCCTAGTCCCCAAGGCTTCCAGAACCTTTTCCTCAAAGGTTATCTTCCATCCACTCTGCATGTACTGTATATGCAACTATTTATTTACATGTCTGCCCAATTACAATGTAGGCTCCTTGAGGACAGAGACTTCTTTTTTTTTGCCTATCTCTTGTATCTCTACTGCTTAGCACAATGCCTGGCACATAACGTATACTTAATAAATGCTTGTTGATTTTTTTCCTACTTTTGCTTTGAAAATTTTTTAATCTTTTCATGTGTAGAACTCTCTAAGAACAAGAATTCATATCCTAAACATGACAAAGTATCTTAATAATAGTCCATTTTGGGGTGGCAGGGGAGGAAATAACAGTGACTTCCATTTCTTAGTATGATCCAGGAAGCAGGTAAAACCCCAGACAGACACCATGAGTGAATACCTGCTGCTTTGAGAAGGATGATTTGCCAGCCTTCTCGCCTTCTTTCAATGTCTTGCTAATATTTGACACCCATTTCTGTAGCTCTTTGGCTTTTTCAACATGTTCTTTCTTTTCTTCTTCCAGTGATTTCTGGCAAGCATGAGTTGTAAAAAAAATATATTAAAGTTATTGAGGTGTTAGATTCTGCTTAGCAAACAAACTGTGAAAAATATCATTAGCAATACCAGGGCTAGTGAAACCTTTTATTCATTGACATAACCACACGTACAACATGGTACTCTGCTATGATAAATATTCAAGCTTTCTCTGGAAAGAGACCACCAAATGTTTGTGACAGCCACAAAAACTGAATCAATGATTCAAATCACACCAAAACCTTGCAGAAGGATCTAACTTCCTCATGGTTTTTCAACATGACAAACCATATATTATGACTTTATTCAAGATCGAAAAACCTTTGAATTGCTGCCTTTGCATTAGCATTACAAGTCAAGAATCACTGATAGAGAAGAGTCTTGAATATCAAGTCAGAGGAATACAGAGCATGTTCACAGAAGAAAAATACACAGAAAAATATTAAGATTTCCAGCAATATCTAATCAAATAACGATGAGACACCACTTCCACCTACTCCCTTACCACAACAAACATATTTTAAATTGCTTAGCATTTTAATTCAAGGTCTTGAAAATAAATGCAAGTTTTATTAACCATTTTAAGATGTCTAGAGGTGTACAACATACAAGAAAATTCAAAATTATTTTATTTTTCAATAGTCTGAAATTCAGAAGACAAAGGTACACTGCTCCAGTTGCAGATCTTTCTCTCTTTCTTGTTCTGGTTCTACTCCAAAATCATCTTATAGGTGATCTCAGGGTACAGCACCATTCCAGAAATGGGGCCTCAAGTCTGAGGCCAGGACTGGTAAAAATTAGAATAGCTCTGAAGGAGTGAGAGGACATTGTGAATTTGATTGAGCTCATGCTGTTCACATTTGGATACAGAAGATGATTTATCCTAATCAGGTTTACCAAACTAATCTCAAAGCTAAATGAAACCATTTCAATCCTTCTTCAGCCATGGTTATGATGTTTTAAACATAACATTCTTAGAAGCCAGTAGTTTCCAACCTGATAAGAAATCAATAGTATTTAAAGAGTTTCTTATAATTGAATGACTAAAAGGAGGTAATATCCTAAGCACTACTGTAATGTCACAGAATCTTATGAAGAATAGTAGAGACTGGAAATCCCAGACATGAGGGGCTCCGATGCTTCTAGGAGTCTAAGTCCCGTGTGAAAATCAAAATCTGCTTTCTCTAAGGCCTCTTTGTAGGTCAACTTCCTTTTAGTTTGGGGGCAAATTATATTTCTGACATGGGACTTCTGATCTTTGAGCTTTGAAGCAGTGAGGACATCAAGGATCCCCTCTTTGAGAGCTTCCTCTATCGACAATCTCGTGTTAGACTGGGGATGGATTAACCCACCTGTCAAGTGCTGGAACTCCAAACATCGAATCCCAAGTTCTATGCTCAGAACACTTGTGCTCACAGCTTCAATCACCGACATAGTCTGATTAGTGATTGGATGCATAATCCCCCTGAATACCACCTCACATTGCCGTAGCTGTTGGGCACAGGACTCATCAATTAACCCTCTCTGCAAAGCTTCAGTCACTCTGAACTTCTTGCCTGTAAGTGGGTCAATGATACCACCTGTACTGACTTGAGCTTCAAGGCATCTAAGGGCAGTAATCCGATCGATCAAATTTCTGCGTGAAGCTTTGAGAACTGAGATCCTTTCACCAGAATCAGATAGCCAGTACCCTGCAATCGGGCTATTTAAATCCTTCTTTGGAACTAACTTGCTCAGCAAAGTATCAGCAAGCTCAGTGGGTGTGATGCTACCTTCTTGACATTTCTTAATCAGGGCTCTGTCAATCATTCCCTGTTCTACTGCCTCACTGATACTAAACTGCAATCCTGTTTTAACATCAGTCAGCAGATGAGAAGCCTTTCCACAGGAATCAAAGAATGTGGCTTCCTTCCATTCATACTGCTGTCTTGAGAGCTCAAGATAGGTGTTTTTCTCAATAAGATTCCTTTGGAAAGCTTCAAATGCAGTCAGTTCCATTCCTGTTTTTATGTCTACTACAGAAATTTTCTGAGCTTTTTCTACAGAAAGATTGGAAATTTTCCTTTCCCCAAATGGAAGCAATAAGCATCGACTGTCTATGTCAAAGACACACATTCTCAGCAGTTCTGAGTAATAGAGAACTTGTTTGTTATTGGGGTTAGGGAAAGCCCTCGTGTTGCTTGATGGCTCATGTAAGAATTGAAAAATGGCATTATTCAGCAAACCCAGCTGCACGGCTATTTCTGGAGGCACTCGAACACTTCTCACAGGATCAATGACTCCCCCACATGCAATCTGGGCCTCCAAGATATGCTTTCCTTTTCTTCTTTCAAGCAACCTGCTCTCAATAGCTTGAAACACTGACAACTTCTTTGAACCATGCAAATATCCTAGGACTGCCTTCTCGGCCTCAAGGAGCCGACTTTTGAATTCATTATCAACAACTCCCTTAATAAGTGCATCCTCCACAGAATATTTCTGCCCTGAAATGGGATCAATAATAAAGCCTGTTGCTGCTTGAGCTTCTAAAAATGCTAAGGCCAGGGTTTTATCTATTATTATTTTCTTGGCTGCTAAGGTGAATGTCATTCTTTCTTTGGTAGACTCCAGGTATAGCCCTGCAATTGCAGTGGATTTGGTCAAAAACTTACTAAGACTTTTCTGTATGTCTTCCATAGACTTGAGACCAAGACGCAGCTGCTCAACTGTTCCCACATCCAGAAGTTTCACCTCAGTCAACTGCCTAGCAGTTATCATGTGTCGGAGTCCCTGAAATTTAAATTCATTGTCTGTGACAGAACAGTCATAACTTCTGCTAACATTCTGGAAGTTCTCTTGTTCTGAATTATTAGAATTCAACTTAGGCAATTCTGCTCTCTTGAATCCATCTGAGGTTCTGAATACTTCAAGTATTCGCTCTTCATGATCTGGAACTAGGTCTTTTTCTTGCTTTAATGTTGTGACTTCAACATGCATATCATACTGCTTGTTCTTAGCTATCTGTAAACAGGAATTTATAAAATAATAAGGAGTTGATCTGAAGAAATTGTATCCACCCATCATCCAAACACCATGCCTCAAAGAACAGAGCAGAGTAAGTTATAGAAATTATAAAGAAGACAACTATGACTAGAAGCACAGATGTAAGACTTGGAAGTGTCCTTAAAAGACATCTGATCCTACCCCCTCATGCAGATGAGGAAACTAAGGCTCAAGGAGGTTAAATGACTTACTCAAAGTCACACATATAGTAAGTATAAAAAGAAGAATTTGATTCCAGAGCCCATGATTTTTTCACTGTACCATATTTCCCTTATAGAAAAGGCTTTATAGAAATAATGAGTCTGAAATTTTCTCATAATCCCAATTTTTGAGATTAAATTACTAAAATTAAATCTGTTTACACTGCAAGTTAGGAATTACTTTCTCTGGTTAGTTCTATGTTTTTCCTTGCCTCCACATTTTACAAAATAGCAATTCTTAAAGCCCTGTGGAAATTTTTTTTTATATCTGCATTTTTAATCTCAATACTATTAAAGACATAACATCTAAGATGAAAACAAACCTACCACATAGTGCGAAAGGGTAGCAGCACTGTTTTCCCAACTAGAACTATAAAGCAACAACTATATACTTAATAAATGCTTGCTAAATGAATAAATGGCTATAAATAATCAATAGAGTGCTAATTAAAACAGGGGGAAAAAGAAGAAACTGGCCTGAAAATGCTAATAGTTGACAGAAAGGAGAGTATACCTCCAAAGGCGTCATAAGTTTCACCAGTTCCATTTCTGAGGTTTCATCTTGATATCTAGCAGGTGATATGGAATTGTATAGAGCTTTATCTCTTATTTTTTCTATTTCTGAAAGTCTTGTAATTGGGTTTGTTTCATCAAAAGTTATCTGCAACTCAGTACTCGTCTGAGAAAAATACTCAGAGTAGCATTGTTGGCTTTTTTCATCCTCTAGCGTAGCTCTTGGTAGCTGGAACTGGACTTCTTTGGCTATCTGTTCAGCACCCTTATGGACCCTTTTTTCATCCAGCTGTTCACTCAGAAACCCTTTTGATTCCCATCTCAACAGAGGAGATTGTGCCTTTTGTTGCAGTTGCTCAATTCCCCTAGAGGAGAGGTCACCATAGTATTTATACTCATTGACTTTCCTTTCAAAGTCTGGTTTGAAGCTGCAATCTTTAATCAAATTCTTTCTCTGGATCTCACTCTGAAGCAACACTAACTGGTGTTCATGCTCCTTTATCTGCTGGTCCATTTTTTGCTTCAAGTTTGCAACCTCATGTTTCTGTGCCATCAGCTCCTCCTCGAGTTTACGACATTTTTGGTAATGATGTGCCTCCGTGTTCTTTCCTTGTTGCATTTGTTCTCGATACTGCTGAAGTCTTCCTTCTAACTCTTTAATATCTGTTTCATACAACTTAGCATTCTCTTGGGCTATACTGTTTTCTCGCTGAAGAGATACAAAATCAAGTTTTATGCATGAAAGATCATTTTCAGTGATGACTTTGGAGTCCATTAATTTTTCTACTTTCTTCCTAAATTCCTCTGCAGAGTGTTTGAATTTAGCAGATTCTTCCTGAAACAGAACCATCTTTTGGTGTGCCATCTGCTCCTCTATAGTCTTTAGGTGCAATTCATCTTGGACCTTCTTCAGTCTATTATTTAATTCCTGTACTTGGGCTTCCTGAATCTTTACCTTCTTCTCACCGAGTCTCTTTTCCTCTTTGGATGCATTCAGCTCAGCATTCAGATTTCTAACCTCTTTTTCAGTATTCTGGATGATAATGTCCTGCTGGTCACACTTCTGCTTAAATTCATTAACCAGACTTTGAGTTTTGGCCAAGTCTTCTTCCAGACATTTGATTTTCTTAAGGAAATCTTGTTCTGTTTTTGTCTGCTTGTGCAAGTGTTCATTTGTGTTACGGAGTTGCTCTTTAAAACTGTCTGCCTGAGTTTTTAGGACCTCACATTTCTGCTGGATAGTTTGTTTCTCCAGCACAATCTTCTCTGAGTCTGACTGAATTCTATGCATCATCAGTTTGGTTTCATTATTTTGTCTGGTGAGCTCATCTACTTTCTGTTTTAACATCTCTGCCCACTCATTACTTTTTTCCAAGTCTTCATTAAGTTTCTGGATTTTTTCATTGTTTTCTTTTTCTGCTTTGATATTCTGAAGTAACTGTTCATGGCTTTTGTCAAATGCTTCTGTCAGGATATGTTCTGATTTCCCTAGGCAGGATCTTGCTCTTTCATCAGCTAATGCCTTCTCATGCTGAAGAGTGGAGACCTTGGAATTCAAATGCTGAATGTTCATTTCAGCTAGTACTTGAGCTTGAGTGATTTGGTCCACTTCTCTTTTCAGCTTCCCCTTTTCCTGGTGGAGAGATTCCAGTTCCACTTGATAATGATGTTTCATTTTCTTCAGGTCATTAGCTTCCTGCATTACCTCTTGAGCTTTATCTGTGGTCTGGTTCAACTGCCTACTAAGGTCTCTTAACTGTCGAGAGTAGCCCTGCTCTACCTGGTCTTTCTTCTCCAATTCCAACTTGAGGCACCTTAACGTGTTATTTGTTTCATCTAACTTTTCTTTTAACAAACGAGCCTTTTCCTCAGATGATGTCTTTTGAAGCTGAAGGGCATTCAGCTCATATTTTAGCTCCCCTACCTCCTTTTCAGCCTTTTTGTTGGCAAGAGTTAGTTCATGGACCTGATGTTTCAGTTCATCTGCTTTCTGCCTTCCCTGTGTATCCTGTATGGTCATGCAAGTTGGCGATGTACTTTCTCCACAAGAGAGCTGAATTTCTGTTATTTTTCTTCTGGCTTCAGTTTCAATTTTTTGCTTTTCTTGCAACTGTTTCTCTGCAACTTTCTTTTGAAATTCAAGGTCTCTTTCCATCTGCTTTATCAGTTTCAAGAGCTCTTCTTCACTCTCCTTCTTTCTTCT
Organism: Pseudochirops corinnae; assembly: GCA_028646515.1. Classification (NCBI taxonomy): domain Eukaryota; kingdom Metazoa; phylum Chordata; class Mammalia; order Diprotodontia; family Pseudocheiridae; genus Pseudochirops; species Pseudochirops corinnae. Next base: position 154,392,739 of record CM053586.1, on the reverse strand, counting down.
TAATTCTGCCATCAACATGCTCTTCTGATGCTCCAAGTCACTGAGACTTGTATCTTTTCTTTTAAGACGGTCTTCCAAGGTCCTTCTAGTAATTGTGTGCTCCTCTAACTGCTGCCGGAAATTTCGGAGGTTTTCTTCCACTGCAGCTCTCTTAGCTTCTGCCTCTGATGTCAGCCGCTTCACACGCTCTAACTCTTGCTCTGCTGCAATCTTCTCCTTCACGATGTTCTCAAGTTCACAGCGATATTGCTTTGCTTCACTCTCAGCCCTTATTTTCTTTAAAGCAATATCTTCCACATTTCTCTGTTGCTTCCTCAACTCATTTTCTGCAGCTGCCTTTACCTTGGGAAGTTCTTGCTCTACCTGGAATTTCTGTTTTCTTAGCTCATCTAACATTTTTTCTAGCTCACTAATCTTTCCTGTGAGTTTGTTGTTCTCCACCATTGTTGCCTCCTGTTGCTGAAGCAGCTCTGAATAGGCTCCATGTTCAGATGTCTCCTTACATCTTTTAATCTATAAGAAATGCATTAAAAATATCAAGTCTGTTCTGCTATGATTGTAGCCCAGAATATCTGAAGCAAAGCTCATCAAAGTACTTACAAATCAAGGATGCCAAAGTGCAGAGTAAGCCAACACCACCACCACTACCACCACCACCACCACCACCTTCTCCAGATAGGAAAGCTTCATAAAGTAACCATTAGTTGCAAGCAGAAAACATCCTTCATAAGAGAAATTCATAATACATACAAAAATTGTGAATAATGTTTTTGTCTCTAAGGAACGATTTTCTTAAAACAGATAAATAGACTCTTAGAGTTGGGAGGGATCTTAATAAACATTTGATCTAGACTCATTTTACAAATAAGGACAATGAGTGAGGTCCCAAGAGATTAAGAAGTAACTTGCCCAAGGCTCAGAGTTAGTCTTGTGATCCCCAGTCCAGTGTTCTTGTTATATACCACACTATTCATCTGTTAACAACCCAGGTTGTGCTAAATACAAAGAACAACATAATATGCAGAAATAAAATAAACATAAAGAATTCAGTGTTTATTGGCCAGCCCTATGAAAAGTAAAACATATGTCTTGTGTTGTGAATTTTTTTTAAACAAAATACAGAGGTTTAGAAGTAATCGACAAATTAGGAAATACTCATGAAATATAACTAAGTTCAGATGACTGTGAATAATGAATCCCAAGAAGTGGTCCCTTTATTTGAATCTGCATGGAATATTTTCATTGGACTGGAAAGAATGACCATGTGTTACATAATGATAACTTTGAATGGAGAGAATCTGATTATCAGTGAATACTTCTGGAGATTCATTATTCAAACTAATCCAGACTCAGCTAAACCTGATGCGAAGAAAAAAAGGAATAAAGAAATATGCAATTTCTAAAGTCTAAATTCTTTACCAGATATGCTCCTCTTCTCAATAAATTTGCTAATGCAAAGGTAGTTATATTCCCTGACAGTTAACTTTATTTTTTTAAAAAAAACATGTTTGTCTTTTAGATACTTAGAGATGTTCTTTTGTGATGCACATAAATTCTAATCCATTCTGAAATCAGGTACTTTTGCCATTCCTTTTTATACAATAAGATCTGTAAAACAAGATTTTTTTTAAATGTACTGATGGTTTCAGCTCCAAAGTATGATAAGAGATAAGTATATTTAGTTCTATTATGTAATCATATTTTTAAATAATACAGGAATTATCTGATATTTACATAATATATCAAATTACGTCATATACAAAGTGAACTGATTTAGAATTGCTTGATCATTGGAATTTTATTAACATTCAATATGTGCCACAGGTTTGTTAATTTTTCACAATTAACTTAAAATCATCACCATGCATATTAAACTTGATTAGAGATTCAAAAACTCATCTAGATTAGAACCTTTGGTCATTTTTACTTGTTTTTTTTATAGTTTTTTTCCCATAATTATGAAATCATAGTTTTTCTCCTTACCCACTTTAATATTTCCATAGTCTCCAATGGCATCTTAACAGCCTCCATTAAATAATTCAAGTATATCTAGACATGTCATTGCAACATGGAAGTGACCTTGACTTCCCAAAAGTTAAACCAATTAAGTCAAAGCACTGGGAGATCATTCCAGGCTTAAAACTTTTGAGTATAGGCCTGGTGATATTCTATTATGGCTATTTGGTGACCAGGCTTGTCTCAGACTAGTTTCCAGGTTCTGCCTTATTTCATTCCCAAAAACTCATAAAGACTATCAATCTATTAAAGGCCACACCTTGGGAAATTTGCAAACATGAGGTTTTTTTCTAAATATTTTAAATAATACTTGTGGAAAAAAAGGCCTGGAGCAGTCCACTAATCTATTTTACAGAAGTAGCAATGACTACCTTCATTTGTAAAACAAATATTTCATTATCTAAAAATTCCAAGTTCCAGCAAAGTAGATCTATCCTAAATGCACTTTTTCACCTTTCTGTTAAAAAAAAAAATGCCTTAAACATCTTGTCTCTCATCTTTTGGTCTACTTTTTCACTAGCTCATATTCTAAGTGAAAAAAAAATCTCAGCTGGGAGAGAGGGAGAGTAGAAGTGAAAACAAACTTGCTTTAGATTGACTTAATTATCTGTAGTAAATTCAAAGACAATCATATATTATTCATGCTGAAAGGGACCTCAGAAACTATATAGTGCAGCTTCCTGGTTTTATAAAAAAGAAAGCTAAGACTTAGAGAGTGACAAAAATTGTCCAAAATTATACAGTGAGAAATAGAGGTGAGATATGGGCCTAGGTCTCCAAAAATTTAAGTTTTGTACATGTTCCTTCCACTAAACCACACTGCTTCTTTACCTTTAAAATGTTTTCTGAATTTAAAATAACCATATTTGCAGACACAATGCATAATTTAATAATATTTTAGGAATATTAAAGACTGTATCAGATAAGTTCTGAGGAGAAAAGGATAAAGTCACATATCTGAAATCAGATGTATTTAATAAATAGGGAAAGGAGAATTAAATTATTTTCATTTTATGTGAGGAATTATTAATACAATCAAGATACATAGACAATATTTGAAATGAAGCAGGATCTTAAAAATGTAAAATCTGGGACAAAATTATTAATGTTCCTCTATGGAGATTAGAAAAGTCACTTAATCTCCTTTTAAGGTAAAGTTAATTATACTGTTTTGTAGTTAGACTTGTTAGTAATGTTGGTGGCAGAAGAAAGCAATGTTAACTCAGAACAGACCAAAATAGTTAAGAAGTTTGTCATACTCTTAGGAAGAAGTTCACTTCCACCAGAAATTCATTACTATTAAAATTTCCTTTTTGTTCTCTTAGGTGATAGAAAGCAAAAAAGTGAACTTTCCAGCATAAAATCAGAAAATTAGAATTTGAACAATTAAGCCAACTTGAAAGAACTTACTTAGAACAATCAATACCACCCATATTTGTTTTTCAAATATAGCTATTCATCATGCTATCTTTGTCTGTTCTGAGATGAGTGAGAACAAGAATACCCAGGGAGAAAGAAAGCACAATTTATTCCCTTTAAGCCAAGTGACAAATAGACTTTTTAAATGATATACTTTTTCCAAATATAGAGATATTAAAAATGCAATGCTATAGTTGAAGTCATTCACTTTGATGTAGTCATCAAAAAGTCTGTTTTATCTCATACTGCATCAAATACCCTCTAGAAAAATGGTTTAACGGTTCTTAACAAGTAGCACAGAATTGCTTTATACCACCACCTGTTTTTTTCCAAAATCAATGGCTCATATATTTCTTTTGTCTTTGAACCTCTGACTTCACAAAGAACTATGATTTACACACACACACACACACACACACACACACACACACACACACACACACACACACACATCTGTGTATTATTTTACTGAGACATTGTAGCAACTGTAAATGCATCCTAGACTTCAAAGAAAATTTGCCATGAGAAAGTACAGGGGAAAAAATATTCTGCAACAATGCTTAAATTTTATCCACAGTTATACATATAAATTAACCTTAATAAACCCTAACTCTAAACTAAAGATGATTTTTTTTGTGTGCCTGATAAAGTGTCCAGAAACAGCTAAACCTTCTTTTATTTCTACTGTTTTTAAATGATTACTCATATCACACCAGCCATGCCATGGGATAAATTACTCTTCTTGCCTTAAAAAAAAACATGATTGGGCTAATAGATTAGTTCCCAGTCTTCTTAATAATATCAAGATAAGGAATAAATCATAAATATCTATAGTCTCAATATGTTCGAAGTTCTATCTCTACATGTATTTATCTCTATAAATACTCTATTATCTCTATCATTTTTCTTAAAAGATTTTACTATATCTGTCATATTTAGGTCCAAGCTAATCTCTTACTATCAGATTAAGATGATTATGAATATAATTAATAGGAAATTAAACTTTATAAGAAAGACCTAAAGCTGAACCACAAATAATTTCTGATAACTAAGAATTCTATATGAAAAACATTTAGAAGAACTATTATATTCGATACTGGATTTTAAAAAATTTAAGTACAAAAATGCAACAAGTCTCTGTTAGAGGTGTTCACCTACTAATGTAAAACCATGTTGTAATCTAAAATCATATTCAGTTCAAAAATCTTTGTTATGATACATACACTTAACTTTTACCATAATTAATTTTTGGAACTTTCTTAAAGAACCTAACTACGATTTGTAATCATCTATTTACACTGCAGATTTTAATGCAGTAAATTAATGTTCATTTTTTTAAAACTCACATGGAGACTCATGACCATATTTTTTTCTTTTCAAAATAACTTCCTATTAAATTAAGGGTTACCTCCTCTTCTTCCAGTCTTTTCAAAGAGTCGCCAGCAAATTTAATATACTGAGTCATTAGGGTAACCAGAGCTGTGTAGCGGGTTCTTAAGTCCATGAACTGTCAAAAATAACCACATACAAAATGTAAAGTTACAACTATTCTTAATAATTTTAACATTAAAGTAATGCTATAAAATATTAGCCCAACTTTCAGATAATTCCCCTACAGCAGGTTAACTCACAAGAATTTGCTCAGTGCTGATGTCTGATATCTTTCAAATATAATTCAAATTTTTCAAATTTGTCATTGTTAAAGAATCTTCAGCAAAATACTTAAAGTCATCTCTATGCTTCCTTTAAGACTAACCTCTACAGGGCAGCTAGGTGGCACAGTGAATAGAGCACCAGCCCTGGAGCCAGAAGGACCTGAGTTCAAATCCAGCCTCACATACTTTACACACTTACTACCTGTGTGACCTTGGGCAAGTCACTTAACCCCAATTGCCCTACATTCCCCCCTCAAAAAAATAAAGATTTAACATCTACTAGCATCTCCATTACCTCTTGTATGATGAGGTCAGCTGAGCTCTGCATCCTCCTGCGTTTCACTGGGGATTTCTGCTGTGAGTCTACCATAGCCCGATAGGTCATTGTCTGTAATTCATAGTCCTATATAATAAAATCAAGCAATTAAGCTTACAAAAGGTAAGCTCAATTGGTAGGACTTTCAATTAACTAAAGTAATTCTCAGAAACATAGTTCTACAATTTATTAAGAACATCAAAAATAACCTGTAATATAGCTGCTAAGTTTTGAGTTTAAAATATGTTGCAAAAATGTACTTTTTTATGGGGTCTAATCAGAGTTGCTCCTTCTGTGGCAACATGGTCCTGGTCATGTAGTCAGTGAAGTCTTCAAATTGCTGGGAAAATTCCATGGGTAAATAGGCCCATTACACACAAATTTCTGAAACCATAGGGGTCACAAAAGTTTTAATGCAGTTTTTAGCTTTAATAACTGCCCTTAGTAACTTAAATCTGCACTAAGACTTTGCGATATCCTGCATTTGGCCACAGTCTCTCCTTTGCTGAGACTAGGCTATTAGGGAAGGAAAAGCATCAGAACTATTTTATAAGTCAGTAGCACTTTCTGGAATTCTCCAAATGTGTCAAGACAGAAAAGTAAAGATAACATGACAAAAAGAAGGTTCCACTTCCTAAACTTTGAGGTCAACCTTGGTGGAAAGAACCAATACATTGGAACAATTTATCTTCTGAATCAAATGGAAATATTGGAGCTAAGTCTAAAAGTGGGAATCCCTTTCCTATATAGAGAAGAAAAGACTTATACCACCCTTCAGGGTATTCTAGTGAATCATATAACTGATACCAAATTTGACTCAGGAAAGCTGCAGTATTCCTCACCTTCACAGCAGTTGCGTACTGTTCTGAATATTTTTGGCACTCATCCATTTTGTTCTGTTTCATTTCTATTTCAGATACCAGCATCTATAAGCAGAGAAATAATTTAAGAGAAAATAATCATTTAACAGAGATAATTAAACCAAGAAAAAATTAACATAAAAACTTCTTTTCAATTTGTTGGAATAATGCCAAATCAGTGGCTGTGATAACCTCTTAATTTTAATATTCCAGCTCCCTAATCCATTGTAATTTACATATGACTTTATATGTGGATAAAGCTGATGCTCTCTTAGAGAAATTAAAAACAATGTTTGGGGGCAGCTAAGTGGTGCAGTGAATAGAGCACTGGCCCAGGAGTCAGGAGGACCTGAGTTCAAATCCAGCCTCACACACTCTACACACTTACTAGCTGTGTGACCTTGGGCAAGTCACTTAACCCCAATTGCCTTACTCTCTCAAAATTTTTTTTAAATGTTTATTTCCCCTGATCCTGAAGGAATGGAACTTATGAGGACAATATATGCAGTGGGACATAAGAACATCCTTCCTTTAGTAACTCCTCATTCCATATCCTCATTCCAAGTGGAGCATACAAAGTTAGACAAGTTGAAGATTATTGGTATGGGGTCCATTGTAATCTACATCTACAGAGCTATGGCACTAGTAATTCTAGTATTTTTCTCTAACTCAACGATCCATCTAACAAAACCAAGGAAAATGTCTTTTGGTCAAAGCATATCACCAAAAAGAAAGTATTCTGTTGAGATTACTAAGTCAAATTTGGAGTAAGAAAAGGGAAATTGTACCAGGCTGAGGTGATGGGAGGTCTAACAGTCCAAGATCAACAGTTCCAACCACTGAAGATCCAAACTGCAAGATTAGCTCTGGTACTAACACAACCTCAAGAGTTTTCTAGACTGTGCATTATTCATCTTTGAATAGCCCCAATCTGAGTGGCCCCCCCCTCTCCTCCCACCCAAGATTAAGTAGAACTGATCAATTTTCAAGGATGAGGCAAAGACATTGATCTCTCCAACTGTACTATTTAGTTTCTTGCCACCCCTCAGTCTTATTTATCAAAGGCCTAGTCCCTGTATATAAAACATAGGAAAAGCACAAAATGAGTCTACCATGTGTGACTTACATGGCTGTTTCTATCTGAAAGCCATCTAAATGTGCTGCCTGATTTTCTGTGTTTAAATCCAGCAATAGATTTGAAAATTAAAAACAAAATAAAATAAATGATATGTGTGAATAGACTCCATTTTAATTTACTGACCAATCCATTACTTATAGGTGTAGAAAACTGTGTATCTTTAGGGGGTTGGAGGATGGTGGAGGGAAGGAAAGTTGAGAAGTACTATTAACCTAATCTAGTCACAGAATTGGTAAAAGGAACTATTATTTCATACCTTCTGTTGATTCAGTTGTGTTGCCAATGTTTTACTATTCTCAGGTTGGTTTTCTTGAATCTTTCTCTGAGTATCTTCAACATGCTGAATCCAATCATCCAGAGGGTGATACGTATCTCTATAGTACTTCAAAGACTTGCCAATAGCTTCCAAGTCACGTAATCTTTGTTGCATTTGAGAAAAAGAATTATCAGTAGGAAATTAGCTTGGAACTTCCAAAGATATCCACAAGTAATAACATGTAAAGTTTTTTGATAGAAAAAAAAAGTTAAAACCATGTAGCTTTGGGTCATCATAATTAATTAGCATTTACTGAATACTCACTACAAGCATGGCATGACCAATTAGTTTTGTTAACACTAACATGCTTCAGTGCATAATTCTCTGAAATGAGGATAAATAATGTTGGGTTCAAATACAAGAACTTAGTTACTTTAAGCAAATCATAGTTAACTGTGCTTCAGTTTTCACAGTTTTAAAAGGGGCAATTCCAATGTTTATATGCCTAATGAATAAAAACTATTTGAATTTTTGTGTTAGTATTGTTGCAAGAAATTTAGATCACATTATCAGTATAGGAAGGCTTTCCTGATTCCCTCTCTCTAGCTGGCATTCCCTTTTACCCCCCAAAATATCTTGTAAATATTTTGTATATAGTTATACATGCACATTTTGTCTCCCTCATAGAATGTTAGCTCCTTGAGGGAAGGGACTTGTCATGACAGTCTTTTTAACCCAGGGCTTCATGTATTACCTGTTTTCAAAAATGAGATAATATATGTAAACTCTTTACAAACTTTAAAGCATTATAAATATTAGTTATTAGTAATGATAGTAGTTCCTTAAAAAAATGCTTATTGATTGGTTGATGATTTAGAGGAGGATGAGGGAAAATGCTATCTTGCTTATTTAAATTACTAAAAAACTAGATATCTTATTTCATCTCTTTAACTGAAATGATACACATATTTCTTTTCCTTCTGTTAATTCAACTATTGCTAAACAATACATTAGATTATCAATCACATAAGTAAGGAAAAGGTCTCTACTGTTACACAGGCATATATCAAATATGTAATAGCCAAGGCCTCTCACTGCATCTGGGGCCATCTCCAGTCATCCTGACCTATATCTAGCCACCGGACCCAGATGGCTCCAGATGAGAGAGTGAGGCTGGAGACTTTGCACAACCTTTCCTCACTTAAATCCTATTCACTTGCAAGAATGACATCTCCTTCTTGATATCATGGTCCTCTTCAAGAATGAAGGACAAGCAACAATAGTTCCAAGACAATAACGTTCTCTTCATGAGACAAGGTATATTTTTTTAATGGTTAAATAGATAGAACATTATATTCCTAAGAGGCGGAATAGCAGAGTAAACAAATAACATACAACACAGAATAAAAACATATTTAGAAGGAAGTGTCTCAAAGTTACAGTAACAACCTCCTGAAATACAATCTTTTCAGAGATATCCACCATGAAAACACAACTGCTTCCCTAAGGAGTTTGCACATTTTTACCAACTAGTATATAAACTAACCTGTTTTACTTTTGTGTGGATACATACATACATACACACACACAAAGGTGCATTCATATATACACAAACACACATATAATTATATGTAGATACATGTTTGCATATGTAAATATGTTCATTATATTTGCATGCATGTGGATTATGGCATGCATTTTTGATTGTAGTATATATTGACTGTATATGCATAAAGGACTCACATATACAAATAAATCTCTATGGAGATTCATATCAATATCTCTTTCACACATGCGTGCATGAAATATGTATATATATATATGTATATATATATGCTTATATATGTACAGGTGTAGCTACAAATGTGTGAATATATGTATATACACATATTTTAACATACTGACTTTAGTATATTGACTATAGTATACTGAGAGAGACAAAGAGTGAGAAACAGAGAGAGAGAGTGAGTGTGAGTGTGTGTGAGTGTGTGTGTGTATGTATGTGTATGTGTGTGTGTGTGTGTCTAAATCAGATGTTTAGCATGGCTGAAAGACACTACAAAACAAAACCATACCAACCTGTTTTCAATCTGAGTGTGAACATTTTGCCATCTTTCAGCTAACTGATCTGCTTTCTCTTTGTGCCAGTCAAAGTCAAGATCACGTTCTTTATAGGTTATAAACATCTGATCACTGATGGCTTTGGCTTTCTGCAATTCATCCTCTAATGCATGAAATACTTCCCGTTTTTCATCTACTTCAGATCTCCATTGCTTGAAAAAAAATGATTATGAAAATAATTCTAAGAACATGTCAACTATTAAGTGGTAAAACACAGTACATTTATCTGCTTGATCATATATAGTTCATTTACTCATACAGGTGGTGATAGGAGCTGGCATTTATATAAGGCTTGAAGTGCCATTCACTGACAGTACTTTGGGGTTCTGTGTTGGCATGAGTGAATACATCAGACAACATACACAAAGCACTTTGCGAATCTTAAGGCACAATATAAATACTAGCTACTAGAAATATAAATAGAAAACAGTTAAATACAACATAATTTGGAAAGGTGGGTTCAGTGAATGCTTTATGAAGACAGCAGTTTTTGAGATACACCTTGAAAGAGCTGAGCTTTATGGAGTGGAGGTGAGGAGATAATTGCTATGGAACAAATTGTAAAACAGTGTATACAAATATACATAAACAATTCTATAATTTGTTCTTTTTCCTAATTTTTTTTAAATTTTATTTTAGTTTACATCATTCATTTCCATGTGATTTTGAGTTACAAATTTTCTCCCCATCTTTCCCCTACCAAAACAGCCATCCCCTTGTATGACCCCTCCCCCAATCTAATCTCTCCTATGTCCTCCCCCATCACTCCTCTAACTTTCTGATAAGGCAGGATGAATCTCCCTTCCACAGTGCCTGTGAATCTTAAGTTCCAGTTTCCTAATTTTTTAAAAATAATACTTCATACTCTAAGCAATCTGTGGAACATTGCCTTGTAAATAATAAGTAATCAAAAGATATTTTACTTTGCTTTTATTACTTATTCCTACCACACCTCAACACCAACACAGAAACACAAAGCACTCTCTGTTCTTGAGAATAACAAGGGTATTTAATTATGTTTTAAATAAAGATTCTCCTTATTCTAAAGATAGTAACATTGAAGTCAACTTACTATAGTGAGATATTCAGGGACTTTATAAGGCAGCAGAGAGAGCTGTAGCTAATTTGGTTCTTTATAATAAATTAATTTTATATACAGGGGTCAATTATTATTAAGAAGTATAGTAGGAAAAAAAAGTATAGTAAACCATATAGACATATGCACTATGTTCAGAAATGCACATAGGTCTCTCTGTTGGGATCCAACAGGTGTATTGCATTTATACACATACACATGATATATGTACATGTATACAAATATAACTAAAAATTCATGCACATGTAGATATATCTATTTCATGTACACATGTGTGAAGGAGATACTGATCTGAATCCCCATAGATATGTATTTGAATATGTGAGTCTTACATACCTTTAACGTACTCATAAGATTTTCAATATTATTCTTGTCAGCTGTCACTGCTTCTTCCTCACACAGTTTAGTTTCATAAAGTTTTACAAGTGCTTCTGCCTCCTGAGTATTTCTTAATACCAAATTAACAGTTTTCAACCTGAAAAAAGAATTATTTTTGTTAAGTAATAATTTTAGTACAATAAAATGCCTACTTACCCAGAATATTTTCAGTCCTAAGATGAAATGAGATATTTGATAAACTAGGGATTTTATAACACTTTTATTTATAAGTAGATTAGTCTCAGACTTATAGGATTCAGGAGTAGAAGAGAGCTTGAATATCATCTATTACAAAGAGTGCAAAAGACTTGGAACTACATAAGACCTTGGAAATCATATATTCCAAAATCATTTTACAGAGGAGGAAACTGAGGTCAATAGGGTTCATGTAATTTGCATAATATCATTCAATATTATGCAGCAGAGATGGGACCATATAGCCCAGCTCTTTTGACTCCAGATCTAGGAGTTACTCTTTCCAATTTAAAGTCCTTAGCATCATCAAGTGATTTAATGTCAGAGACTGGCATGGTTCTATCAATGTAAATGACACTAAAGAAAATGCATTACTATCTGCCTTGCTATAAAACAACCTAAGGACTATGTGCCTTTCCATCTGTCCTGCAGTTAAGACCACCTTTATGTGGGTTATCTCCCCTATTAGAATGTGAGCTACTTGAGAGTACAGAATCCTTTGTTTTACCATTTGTGTTTCTGATTCTTTGTACATGGTAAACACTTAATGGTTTTTTTTTCATTCATTCATTCATCATATAATAGTTACACCCTAGTCACAACCTGAAGAGTCCAGTTCACACCACATACCTAGAATGTGCCTATTTTATACATCATTACACAAATGATGTTATAAAAAAATATTCAAAAAGAAAATCCCCTTAAATCAGCAGGTTAACAGCTAAGCCATGGAGTACCTGATGTGGAAAAAATGCTAAATCAGCTTTACCTCCATATTACCCAATTCATGTTGGCCTATGGCTTTCCATAAAACTCTCCTACAAAGAAATCATAAAAGTTATCCTAAAGGTTTAATTTATATCTTAAGAATAACAATAGTTCAGAATAAAGAAAAAAGGATAATATTTATACTTATGAAATATGTTTCCATTCAAATTAGAATCAGAAGAGAGAGTTAGACCTAATATATGAATCTCAAATATATGAATCTCCTTCACTTTATCTTGTCTATAAAACATGTTAAAGATGTATGCTGACATTAAAGTCCCTCTCAGATGCTTTCCAGAATAAGATCTGGCAATACATAAATATATTCTGTGTATGTGTGTGTTTCTGTTGATGAGTGCATGTGCCATCCAACAATGAGCTTAATTAAACCAAGAAGGCTCAGTAACAGGTTAGCCACAAGGTGATGAATTTTTTAGCTATAGTTGGCCAGATGTTCTCAAAGCCTCCAACTGCAGGAGAAAGAGCTATTTCAAGTATTTCTGCAAATATGTATTGTACTAAAGTATAATCATATACTGATATAAACACAAAAGGGGGGCAAGGAGTACAACAGAATGCTGGCTTTAGAATTAGAGGACTTGGATTTCAAATCTGAGCTATTCTATTTCCTATTTTATTACTTTGGGAAAGTCACTTGATATCTGAAGGCCTCAGTTTCTTCACCTGTAAAATGACTTCTAAGGATTAAATTTATAAAACTATGAAATGTATGAAAAGTTGAAAAATGAAATCTTCATGACTCAAAAGAACACCACATGACTAAAATGTCAGATTTTTCAAAGTACCGAAGAAAGGAGGCCCTGACATGTGCACAAGAGTGACATACTTATCTATGTAAATGGAAGACATGGAATAGACTTGATTCATATTCTGAATGATGAGGTTGAGCTCCGAGCGCAAAGTTGGGGTGGATGGTGATGCCGCAGCTTGACTGAAAAATTCTTCACATTTGTCTGTGATGGTTGCCAAATCGTCTTTGAGTCGATCCAACTCTTTTTTGAGTTTCTGTGGGGAAAAAAAATTCCATGCCAATCATGTACACACTCTAAACAATGTACTTAGGCTATGAACATGACTATGTGCACAGTTAGGTGACAGAGCAGATAAAGTGCTGAGCATGAAGTCAAGAAGACCCAAGTTCAAATTCCACCTTAGTTACTAGCTATATGACCTTGAACAAGTCAATCTCTGTTAGACCTATATGCTCACCAATAAAATAAGGGAATTGGATTTGATGATCTCTATGGTCATTCCACCTAACTCAAAACCTACGATCCAATTTTTTACAACACTCTCACTTACCAAAGGCTCCTTTTTCCTCCCTCTATCCTCCATGTTTAATAATTAAGTATGGTCAAGCAAAAGAAATCAATATATTGACTATGTCTATAAACACATGCCTTAATTATATCTATAGTTTTGGGGACTTTTCCTAAAGAATTATTTTTAATGTCATTTAATAAGCGTTCTCCTTGCACAAAGCACAAGGGAAGATACAAAAACAAATAAGATAAAACTCTGCAGTCACATTCCAGTAAACCATCTCAGCAGATAGGCTAAACCACAATGAGCATAATGAAGCCTCAAACTTATCAGGAAGTCAGGGGGATGTCTAACCCAACCCCTATGGAATTAGTGGATAAGAACTTGTTTCAACAGTCATGAAAGCAGCTGAAGCAGGCACTGTGATGCACTCAGAGCTTGGTCAGACATAGAAGATGCCAAGGTCATCCACTGTATCCCAGGTGATCACCAGTCATCCTGACTTGTCTTGCCACTAGACTTCAATGACTCAGGAAGAGATAGTGAGGCTGACAATCTCATGTAACTCTACCTCACTTAAATTCAGTTCATATGCAAGTCAAAACATCACTATGTGATGTCACTGGTCCTCTTCAAAAAGGAAGGACAAAGAAAAACAACAAAAGAGTATAACTGCTTCCTCATTAAATAATCATCATTCACTTTTTCTAATCATCATACATTTTCAAAGTACTTTGAAAAGAACTTTGAGGAGGAAAGCCAAGTCATGATTAATGAATTTTGCCATCAGCCATTTTCTTCAATGGCAAGCAATCAAGAATGATAATAAAGAAAAGTTCTCTTTAAACATCATTTCTTTGGGGAATGAGGGAGAGAGGGAAAGAATAAGCATTTATACTTACTATGTGCAGGGCACTGTGCTAAGCCCTTTACAAATATAGCTTCATTTGATTCACGCAACAACCCTGAGAGGTAGGTGCTATTATTATCACCTTTTTACAGATGAGAAAACACAGAGGTTAAATGACTTGCCCAGAGTCACTGAGTTAGCAAATGTCTGTTTTTGGATCTAAACTCAGGTCTTCCTGACTTCAGGTCACAGAGCTCTATCCACTGTGCCACCTAGTTGCCTAATCAATCAATAAGCATTTATTAAGACTTTCTGAGGATAAAAATGAGATCACTTCTTCCCTCAAAGAGCTTACATTCTACTGGAGTTGGGGGTGGAGGTGGGAATCAATACCATCATATATAAGTAAACCCAAGATGTAAAGAGAAAACTAGGCTCATTTAAAAAAAATCATAGGAATTAATTCTATCAGGTGAATTAACAGAATCACCTCTTGCTCTGTGATCCTGAACACACTTTCATGCAGATCATCTCTTTCTAGTGGGGTTCGGATCTGTCTAATCAACCGGTCTTCACAGTTTTCCAAGCGAAGCCTGATATTTCGGACTTCTGAGATGTAAAGATTGTAAACAGATTCTTCTTGTTCCTCTGTGGATATAAACAAATAACATTTAATGCATAAATTTTTCCATCTTCTGGTCATTTTGCTTATATGTTAATACAGCAGTCAAAAACAGCCTCCTGAAATTCTACTAGCTCTGTGCTCTCCAAACCAAGGTTAACATTTCATTTCCATACGAAAAGTAAAACTAACAATTCTTTCTAAAATTTGTTAAAATATTATCAGAATTTCTCTGTTATTCATTATAGTAAAAAAAATTTAGGTTGTAACAGGGTGTTATTATAGAAAAAATGTGAACATGATTTTCCAATACTGCTAAATACTTTTCTAAGAAGAACAATAATAATAGTTACCCATATTTCTATATGCTTTAAGGTAAAGGAGTGTCTCTCAATCATCTGATGAAGGAGGAAGTACTAACTCCATATCTAAATCAAGAAATCTTTAAATGACTGGGAAAAATAGAAATAGAAATATGAAATGACTATTTCTGAATAATGAAAAATTGTTATACATGCTCCAAGAAATATCCTGGAATTTGCTTTATTATAAAGATGTAATCATCTTAGGATGACTTTTCTTTCTTTTGAAAGAAAATTTTCTTTCTTTCTATTTTCTTTCTATTGAAAGTTGAGTATAGCTAAAACAAAATTATTCCCTGAAAATTCAAGCTTTTATATTTTTATAAGGTTTTCTGTTTTTTAATAAATTTTATTTGCTCGATTAAGAACCATTTATTTCTCCTCCCACTACACAAAAAAAGGAAAAACAAAAACTTAAACAAAAAAAGGGTTTTAAATAAGAGGGATATGTATTTTTAAAGGATTTGTTCTTTTATCAAGTAGTAGGAGCATGAAGAATATCTGACACACACTTGAAACTGATTCATTCTCTCTTCAGGTAACATAAAATTATCCCAGAACAGTTAGGTACTATCCGATCATAAGACAGAGTTAGTACTGTAAATTAAAAGTATTAAGTATGATCACAAAATTATGTTGTATTGCTACACATATATATATACACACACACATATACATATACAAACTGGAGGTTTAATAATGATAGTAAATTAAGCTCCATTAAATCTTAAGGACAACTTGAACACCTTATCATATTCTGATTTGACAACAACTATATACCACCATCCCACCTACCAAAAACTACAGATGCATATGTTAAACTGAATAATTAGCATGGGTAATCTAGTGGCATCTCTTTTACAAAATAACAGTTATATAGCATTTATGTAAAAATGTGGTGTTTTTCTCACACTACCCTATAAAGAAAAATAGTGTAAGTTTAACTAAACTCTATTTCACATATGAAGAGACTGAGATTTAGATAGTGACTTTGCACTTATTAAGTATGATGGTGAAACATCATGGAGCATCATAAAATCAGAGAATTGATGCTTTAAGAGAAAGATAATGATGTGTCATTTTAAGAAACAGTCTTACCTCGTTCTGCTGATTTAAGAAGTTCTTGATAGTATTGTTTGCATACATTAACCTCCTTTTCCAATTGTGTTATATCTGAGCCTGAAAATATTTGGGATTCCTGGCTATCTTCCAAGAAGTCTTCAAAACGAGATTCTAGATTACTCAAGACCTGTTGATGCTCACCAGGTAACATTGTCTTTATCTGAAGGAAATCATAAATCCATATAAGTAAACAGTTACAAAAATAAAATAAAATAAAATTTCAAGGACTATCCTAGACAATTAAAGAATTTTTCAAAAGAATTGCAAAGAATTTTAGATTGCTAATCACGAACAGTGAAGATATCTGGAAGTACTCTTCTCCATCTCATCAAATAAGAAGAAGTGATATTTATAAATTATATCCCTGTAGCCACCATTGTGAGATAAATAATGAAAGTATTCCCAGATGAAGAAGCTAACATTAAGAGATGTTAAATCAATTTATTGAATCACAGACTTTGAACTGGAAAAGACCTAAGGCAGCGGTTCTCAACCTGGGGATCACCACCCCTTTGGGGGTCGAATGACCCTTTCATAGGGGTCACCTAAGACCATCAGAAAACACATATTTCCAATAGTCTTAGGAACCAAGACACTGCTCCTCTATCCTCTAGGCAGGACCACCTACATGCAGATACACCCACATACGATTATTAAAGGGTCGTGCCATTAGGAAGGTTGAGAACCACTGACCTAAGGGGTCACACAGAAAAACCTCTTTTTACATATGAAGAAAGGGAAGCCCAAGTCCAAAGAGTAATGAAAACCTATCAGGACTCAAACCCAGATTCTCTGACTCTAGATTCAGAGTTCTTTTCAAAATGGTGCACTGACTGTCCTAAGAATATCTGCTTAGTAAATGGCAGAAACAGGATTTGAGCCACACATTCTGATACTCCAAATGAACACAAACTAAATATTTAAAATTAATAGGTGAAAATCAAAATGTAGCCCACTGAAGTTTAGCTAATTCAGCACAGAACAGTGAAAAAACACATTTGATCTGACCTAAAAATTTCTGGATTTGAATCCTAATTACTGCCCTACTCTCTTAAGCAAGTCAATTTAACTGCTGTGAACTCATTTCCTCATGTGTAAAGTAAGGAGAATTGAGAATTGAAGTGGAATCAAGAGAGATAATGTTCACAAAAGTGCTTTTTATATATCCAAAACATTATATACATGCCACTTTGAATTAAGATTATTTTTACCCAAATGGAACACTATATTACTGAAAAGGTACCAGGTGCCACTAATCTCAAACGCTTTTTGGAAGCTGTAATATTATAAATGAGAAATAAATAATAATAGATGACATTTCAGATCTCTAGATGTAAAAATCAAAATATCTAAACAAGGTTCCATCTTTTTCTTCAAGGCTAGGTACCATGTCCATACGCTAGGTTACAGGTGTCCCAAATAATTCAAATGCTCAGAATGGTTTATACTGTTGCACTTACCGAGGCAACGTTGCTAGCCCGAACTGTATCAATTTCATTAACCAGATAATGCCAGGAAACTACACTCTTCATGTTTATGTGAGACTCATGCCAAAGGGCCAGAACATTCTGAAATTGTTGCTCAATTCTGAAACAAAGGAAAGAATCTAAAAGTTAATGATACAAGAGTGCTTAAAGACATACTCTTCTTGTAGTAACATGTAATGGATTGAGACATCATGGACTTTACAGAACTGAAATTCCTCTGGCAGCAATGACAAGCTTTCCCTTTAATAATCCATTTTTTTTCTCTCTAATATTTGAAAACATTAAAGTGGTCCATTATTCTAGCTCTCAGTTGGCACATACCTGTTTGCAGTGTCAATGGCTTCTTTGTTTGGTGGAGGAACAGTAAAGCACACTGATGGGACCATGGCTTCGTTCCCAGTTGGACTAATGACCTTCCATTTAGCACGATGGGAATTGCTTGCTAATACACATTCATCATCTTTGTAAATGGTTATCTAGTTTTAAACAAAGAACCAAATATAATGAGGTCAAAATTAGGGGAGCCTTTGAAAGAACATATTTGAAAGGGGAAGAAGGAGGTAGGGAATCTCTCATCCCACAAACAAGCCATCAAGTGATAGATCACAAATGGAAAAGAAATATTGATGGCACCATTTTCAAACGTTCCCTGGTCAACTTCAATATTTGAGACTAACTCAATCACAGGGAGATTCAAAGCTCTTACCTCAATTTGTCTGTAGTCACAAATGGCTTTAATTGGAATGGATGTTTTGAGTGGATTATCGGGATTCCTGGGCTTTAGCTGAATTATTGTCTTTGCCCTGCCCACTAGACTTGCTATTGTGCTCTTGTACTGCAAAAGTTCTTCTTTCTCTTCCTGTAATATTAAGAAAGTTTAAGAACACACATGTAAATAAGTGATTTTTTAAGTAGTTCATTTCAAACAAATGAAAATCATTTTTAAAATATTTTTTAAATCACTATATTTAACCTCTAAAAAGCAATAATTCAATGACCAAAAAATGGATATGTGAATTTGAAAGAAATATGGCCAGAATAAGAAGCAATATGGCATAGTGAATAGAGGAACAGCCTTGGAAGCAGGAAGGTTCAAGCCCTGCCTCTGACATGCGCTATCTGTGTGACCATGGGCAAATCACTTAACCTCTCTGACCCCATGGAAGTGATTGTTCTGGTGAAAGAAGGATGCATACCAAGAAGTAGCCCAAATGGATGAAATCATAAGTCCAAACTACCTCTGCCCTCACACACAAAAATGTCAGAGTATTAAAACTTAATAAGACTCAATGAAGAAAACCTAATTTATACTGTTTCTTGTAAAATGAGTTCAATGCTTTTAAATCCACCTGGCATTTCTCATTCCTACCATTGACTCCTGGACAAGGTCTTCCAACTTGTGGATGCTGCTGGACCTGTCACAGCTGTATTTCCGCTGAATAGCATCTTTTAAATTCTTTAAGTAGTCTGTGGCTTCTTTGGCATCATTGAAAAACTAGGGAAGAGATGATAACAATGTAAGAGATGTAAACAATGGCAATGAAGAACTTTTCTGTCAAGTTAAAATTCTTTGTATGACCATCAGACTTTACAAACAAGTACAAGAGGACATTAAATACGGATACCTTGGGTAAAAATAAATCAATATTTTCTAGGTCCTCACAGAAAAAATGACATTTTACTATGCCATATATACACACACACACACACATACATATATATGTATGTATTAATATATATGTATATGTATATATGTATATGTACATATATATATATTTATACTTAAATTCTAGTTTATATCTCATGCCTACTTCTCACTGAATTTTGAACATATACTATTATTATGTTCGGAGGCTCTGTTTTATATCCACTCAGACATTAAAATACAGGTGCAAATAAAAAGAATATTTTTAAGCTCTGCTAAGGGTACAGTTTTGTTTTACGTCTTTAGAGCATACTTTCCCTTAAGATACATTTATGCAAAAAGTAAAGATTACTCAACTCTTTAAGGATTTGGACATTTTAAAACTATTTTTCTACAAATAATTCTTCATATACTACAAGATATGAAATTAACCACTGAGTCACAGAGAAAAACTTTTCTATCATAAATTGTGCTATGATGCTAAAGATGATTATTTCTAAGTTATTGAAATATAATTTAATAGTAAAACACAACAGGTTTTTATTCTGTCAAACTAATTATTTATAATGACACTAAATCATAACCAATTTTACTTATACTATTATTAATATACCTCAAAATAGGTGCTGTTCTCCTTTATGTGTTGTTCCACACAGTGGCAAAGTTGTAAAATCCAACTCCACTGTGTCTGCATCGCTGCTCGATATGCCTTTAAAATGAATCACAGTTACCGTAAGGTCAGAAACAAATAAAATCATCTAGAAAATGTTTTTCTAGGATGAGATATGCTAGTATGCTGAAAAAGATATTTTATAATCACACAATGCATTTTGCAACACCATAACATTTAATGCGTATATACTAATTTATAAACAGAGTAGACTTTTACTCCTTTATTTCTAACGAAGTAATAACAAATAAATATGTACAGGATAGGACTTTTGAAAATTAGTGATTAAACATCCATCTGACCCAAGAATCCTTATTTGCTCAGAATTTTCTCCCAGTTATAAAAGAGAAACAGCAATAAAAGATATGATTGACATTTTAGATAGAATATAAATTAAAGATTTTGAATGTGATACTTTGAATTTCTTCCTAAATACATGAGTAAATGTGTACTTATTCTTCCTTGAAAATAACTAATTAAAATTTCAAGTGGAGCATTCCGACATTTTTTTCATATAATTCCTTTCATTGCCACTCCTCCCAGATTTTCTCCCTCTTTGTCTATTCTTTCAAAGAATCTTCACAAATCCCACCTTCTCCTTTGTAATGTTATCTGTGCACTTCAAAATAGGCACTTTTTAAAATGGTGTTTTTCTTCTCTGAATTTCCAAAGTAAAGTTTATATTATTGTACTATATTATTCTTTAGTCACTTTTTAATCTCTCCAATGAGACTGCAAACTCTTTAAGAAGGGCAACCTTTTCTACCTTTTCGTAGCCTCTTTAGCACCTGAGCATAATTCTTGACACTCATCAGGCAATTAACAAATTTTTTAACTCAAATTACGCTGCAAAAACTTAATACATTTTGTGAGTTTTTGCAGTAGCATCAGTGGTACATTAAAAAACAGTACATTAAATAGAACGTGACCTTCCTTTAGAGAAACTGATATCAAATTACAACTATTTCAATTTACAACATAATGTTTTCCAGCAGAGGGTGCTCGAAATGTTTTAATGATTACATTAAGCAAAGTCTGTAACTTAATTTTGAACTGCAAAAAACTCATTCCTTTTATTAAGACATAGCACTTAGATGTATACAGAATGGTTTTCTTGTTGTGGCTGCTGTTGTTTTTACTAGCCTGAAAGTAAATTTACAGGACTTGAAAGTGCATTGGCACAGTAGAGGTCAGAGTGAAGAGGAGGAAAATGTTTATGTATACCTAGAGCAATTCAATTTGGAGTCTGTTACACATCTCACACAATTATAATTAATTTCTCATTTAAAATAACTTGCTTCAAAAATAAGACAGCAATGTGATTTTTCATAGAGCATTTTGGATGATTTAAAGACAATAAATTGTGATATAGAGAAAGATCTAGATATATAGATACAGATACACAGAGAGAGAGAGAGAGAGAGAGAGAGAGAGAGAGAGAGAGAGACATTGTGAGGGGGGGGTCATTCTTTACATCAAATACTAGTTTGGAAATGGTTAATGTTGTTAAATTAAGATTATCCATATATCAGCCATACCATTATTATCAAACAATGATAATATATTCTATCAGCTGTCATATTTCTGTCCTGAAAAATTCTTTTCACCCGTTTGTTTTTTGTTACAGTTTCTTCTCACACAGAAACTCATGAATCTTCTTAATCATTTTAATTGCCTTTCTCCAGATTTTTCAGTTCTGTTACACATTTCTTAATGCGTAACAACCAAAACTGCAAGCTATCTTTCCGATGGGCACCAATCACTGTTGTTGTTGTTCTTTGTTCTCAAAGAGGACCGTGACCTTAGGAAGGTGATGCCATGACTTACAAACGAACTGGATATAAGTGAGGGAGGGTTGTGCAAGGTCATCAGCCTTAATTTCTCCTCTGGAGTCATCTGGGTCCAGTGACCAGATATAGAACAGAATGACTAGAGATGGCCCCAAGGCACCAATAATATATCATACAAAAGAAACACTTCTAATATCCTTCCTAATGATGCTGTTTTATCTTTTTGGTCACAGAAGCATACAAGACTGAAATCTTCATTAAAGAGATTTCTAGATCAAATCTCCTTTCTTGCACTACAGTTGATAATTAAGTACACATCATTTAGAGTATAATCTGAACTCCTTACACTCTTGCCCACACACAAAGTTCACCTACCACTTTCCTGCCTACTTTCCTTTGGCATCTTGTAAGTCAAACACTATATCTGTCATCAACCTGCAGGACTGAACAACCTATGTAACTTGACTCCATTCCAAAACACTCCTGTTACTTCTGTATTTAAAATGTGGAAATTACCTTGGCAACTTGCCACAACAATGTCCCAGGTTATACCAGAAAAACATGTTGTAGGTAAATCTGTTAAAATGAAAGTTTCCTGGTAACTCTAAAAAAAATAAACTCCCACATATGAGATTCAAGAATGACCTCACAATAAAAAAGTTTATTTTATATAAGGTCACGTGATAACAAGGTTCTAATATGGATACTATTGAATGCTGGATCTAAGACTCAATATAACTTGGTTTCGAGAATATTGCTTTGTTAAAATTAAATAAGTTAGAAAAAATTTTGGTCCTTAGATTATTCAAATTTATACATTTATTTCCCATCAGAAGCATCTAAAGGTTAATTAAAAGCCAGGATTCATTAACAGGCTTACCTCAATAGTCAGCCGGGCAGGATGGTTTTCTAGAAGCAGCTGCTCTGCTATTTCCTGAACCGATTTAATCACTTCTTCCTTTTGATCAAGTTCTCTCATTAATTCCTAATAGTATTGAAGGGGAAATAGAACAAGAAAAACGATATTAGACAGCTATTTTTAAATGAAGTATAGTTTCTCTAGCCAACTGCTAGTGTTATGCTTACTGAATGATATTCTTTTTTCCTGGATATGCTTGAATTTCTTTCACTCCAGTCATAAGCAACTTCTTCCTCCTCTTTTTCATTCAACCAAATAAGTTCATTAGTGGCTCGAGACACAAAGTTATGAAGCGTATCTAGATGTCGCTCTTGATTCCTGGATGTATTCTTTTAAAGGGAAAATTGTAGGTTAAAAATGAGGTCTTTGCCAAATGCATGCATGTGCACATGTGTATAGACAGACACAGACACAGACAGACAGACACACACACACACCACACACACACACACACATGCACACACACACACACACAAGAAGACTGAAAGGTGTGACTTAGCTTACCAAGAGTTTTGCATACTGACTCTCCAACCTATGCAACTTTTCTGCATACGTGAGTTTGAAGGGAGCAGTCATTTGGATCTGTGTGAAATGGGAAGCATCAAAATGAACATTTTAAGGGTTAAGCATCTTGAGTTAAATAAAATTACTCATTTTAACTCAATTCAACATTTATCAAGCAGTTACCATGTACAAAACAATTAATGAGCATTTGAGTGCTTTCCACGTGTTAGGCACTGTGCTAGGTACTAGAGTTACAAAAACTAAAACAAAACAGTCTCTTCCATAAAGAAGTTTCCTTTTTATTGGGAGAGATATGCACATGTCTAGTACATGCAGATTATATAAAAACAGATATGAAGTAATTCGTGGGAAGGGAGAGGATACTAGTAGCTATGGAAATTAGATCAGGGTTGACATGAGAAGTGGTACTTGATCTGAGTTTTGAAGGGAAACTAAGAATTCTAAGAAGCAAAAGTGAAGAGGGAGTGCATCTTGGGAATGGGAGAAAGCCACTACAAAGGCACAGATACAAGAAATGAGTACCACTATGAGAAACACTAAGGAAGGTCAATTTGACTGGACCACAGAGGGAACGAAGGAGAGTAATATGTAATCAGCCTGAAAAAGTAATCTAGAACCATATTTTGAAAAGATTTAAATGCCAAACTAAACAGTTTATATTTCCTTCTAGGGCTTACAGGGAGCCACTGGCATTTACTGAATAGACAAATGACATGGTCAGACTTGTGCTTTAAATAAAGCACTTTGGCAGCTGGATGAAGAATGGACTGGAAAGAAAGACTTGAAGAAGTGAGACCATTGGGAAACTATTTTAATGGTCTAGGTGAGAAGTGATGAAGAGCTGAATTAGGATGTGCCTGGTATATTTACCAATTATTTGAATTATGGGATATTCATAGGGAAAAGAAAATAAACATACTTTAAAATTAAATACAAAAGTAATGTTTTTCACTATACACACCTCACTGATTTTAGCTTCTTTAAGGCTAGATTCAAATTCTTCAATAGCTCTATGAACATTTTTGTGATTTTCTAGATGGCTTTCAACACTTGGCAAATCAGAACCCCATTCAGTTCGATCCAGTTGTACCTTAAAAGAGCAACAAAAACCCCAGCATTAACAGGGAATTGCCAGAAACAAAGGCAGAACTGAGGCTGAAGTCAAGATGTTTACCTGCATTTCATCCACCCAGTTCAAGAGATCCTGAACAAACTTCATGTTGATTTCCTCTTCTGTTAAATTCTGATCTAACAAAGAGGATTTCAGAAGTGGTTTTCGGATTTGCATCAATTTGAGTGTTTGTAATGAATTGGTGTCCACTCCAGATCCAAAATTTGGAATTAATCCTGATGGAAAACCAGGTGTATAGGCAGGAGTGACAGATGGAGTCAGTCTGGAAGTGAGACCTGATGACAGGCCTGATGTCATACTGGAAGGGGTAAGTGAAGGTGTTAAACTCTGGGTCAGCCCTGAGTTTAAACAGGGATTTAAGGTCTGTGCAAATCCTGAGTTTAAACTTTGTGTTATTCCTGAAATCACTAGCTTTGTCTGTTCTGTTGTTAGGGAGCGTCCTTTGCTGTACACGGAAGAACATTCACTTCTTAAGGCCATAATTTCATCACGTAGTTTTGCAACCCTAAAAAAAAATTACATCTGCTTTTAAAAATCTGATTACTACAGATGGAAGAGCATTTTTCCCCCATGTGCATTTTTTCAAAAATGCTTTACATTTTAATTTTAAGAATTTTAGGTTTTTTTCCCCTCATGTTGATTAGAATGATGAAATATTGCAGCTAGAAAATTTGACCCAGTTTCTTAATTTTAAAAATGGGAAAACTAAGGTGACAATATGTAGATATATATGAAAGGTAGTCATTTGTTTCTATCCATTACGATACATGTAGAACTTCTTTAGGTAAATCAATATATATAGAAAGACACAAAATAATAATCAAAGTGACATTTAATCAACATAAGAAAAGATAAATATTATAGAAGACATATCAAACAAATGTATTCTCTATTGTTAAGATGGTTAACCCTGAACTCAGTACAGTTTACATGCATGCACACATACATACATACACATATACATGCAGCATAAATCAATCAAGCTTATTTACCTCTGTACCAGCTGATCAGCCTGATAGTATTTTCCATCAATAAGAATTTGCACATCGATTACATGCTGGCGTAAAAGATTCTCACTTTCAAGTATGTATCCAGCAATTTCTGCTTCATTCTGGAACTGCAGCCCTGATTCTAATCTTTTAGAATCCTATATTTTAAGACAAATATCAACAATATCATAACTGACATACATTGACAAACAATTTCAACAAATGTCATAAAAACATTTTTCTAGTGATTTAAGAATTTCAAAGGGTTTTATATCTACTTTTATTTAGTCCTCACAGCAATTGTGTGAGGTCAGTACTCTAGGCAATATTATGTCAATTTCATCAATGAACAATAAAAAATGAGACATAAACAGGTTTAGTGACTTGTTCAAGGTCACACAAGCTATTAGAATCAAGTGAAATTTGGTCTCTGATTCCCAAGTCCTGGCTTCTTTCCATAAAACCATGCTGCCATTCATAATACAAAAAAAAAAAAAAAATTTACCTCAACTAAAAATTAATGCTCCATAAATTTTTAATGGCTTAATGGATAGGGGGTTCATCTCACAGTCAGGATGACCTCGGGCTCAAGTACCACCTCTAATATGTATTGGCTGGGCAAAAGCTAGGCAAGCTTTTAACTTCTTGGTGCCCCAGGCAATTCTCTAAAACTATAATTGGGGGAACAGGGGCAGACCTAGATTGGTAGAATGAGCTTCCTACTAGAGGGGGGGATGGAAGGAAAGAGAGAGAAATGAATAAATAAATGAATGAAAAACACATACAAATGAATGAATGAACAAAAATAGGGTTTTTTTTTTATAACAGGTGCAGCCTTGACTAAAAAAATCTTAAATATTTAAATTCGCCTTTGTATTCTTTGTTTTTCTCCCATTCTGATGACTGCCCACACTTCTAAAAAAAAAGTGCTGATAGCTACATGCAATGGAAAAAACAGCTTTATTTTAAAAAATAAATAAATAAAAGCAGATCTGAAAATTCTGAAAAGTCAAATATCTAATAACCCAGAAACCAACAAATGAATATTCCAGTGAACCAAGGTTCATGCTACCCACCAACCCTCTATTGCCTGAACACTGACTTACAGCCTGCAGAGCCTTTCGAGCAAGTATCAATTTGTCTTCACAGACTATACTGTCCCTCTGAACTCGGCTTGCAATCTGCTGCAACACTTCCAACCTAAAGGGAGACAGAATAGTAATAATGGCTTTTTACTCTCCCGACTCTCTAGCTTTCTCTACAGAAAATACAATCAAAACTTTATAAAAGAGAAGAAGAAAGTCCCACCCCAAATATACAGTACCTGTGTCCCTCAAAGGATTCATTGCCAAAGCTTATACAAGAATTGATCAAAGTTGGCCCACAATGGACGGAAAGAAAATTCTCATTTGAGTCGAGGCTAGTGCGGGTGCTGGTGGTGTTACTCACAACAGAATCGCTGCTATGGTAACTATAGCTACTGCTCTGCATTTTTTATTCTCAGAATAGTCTTCACTCTTGGGCCATTAAAACCAATTCAAAGCAAAAGCAAGTCAAGAAACTCCACAAAAAGTACAGCTTCCAGGGGGAAAAGTAAATTCTGAATGCAAGAGCATTGTGGCCTCCTTTAAATAGGCTTCAACATGCATATTCAACACACAGCAAATTATATCCTGATAACTATTCAAAAGGACCTAGCCTAAAGCAAGGCATAAGCCAGTTGAGGTTTGCCTTTTGTAGCCCGCATTAAATTTCTACAAGTACAGACTAATCAGGCTGATTGGGGCGTCACTGACAAAGATAATGCCAAATACTTTTACAAAGAGTCACTGCATTTAAACTAGGTAAAAAACAACTCAGTTAGTTTCCAAAAAATGGCTCACTATAAAATATATATCGATTATCTTTTCTTTCCCTTCATGGAATGATAAATCCTAATATCTGGATCACTCTAAGAGGCATTCTGGGAAAACTGATCTTCAATTAAAGGAACACAAGTGTTTAGCTAAATATTTTGTTAAAGGACAAGTCTGCACTGAAAATGTCAAGGAGAGAGTCACAATTATGTACTGTACAATGATAAATTTCATTACACAAGGAATAAAGTAGATTTTTATTTCTAAATTACAGGAAATATCTATGCAGATTGAAGTAAAAAAATAATTTCCCAAAGTCCTTATTTTACTTAATAGTAGATTTGTTGTTGTTCAGTCTTTTTTTTTTTTTTTAGTCACGTCCCACCCTTCATGTCCCCATTTGGAGTTTTCTTGGCAAAGACACTGGAGTGGGTTGCCACTTCCTTCTCCAGCTTATTTCACAGACAAGAAAACTGAAGCAAACGGTTACATGATTGCCCAGGACTGAGGTCACATTGGACCTCAGGTCTTCTGACTCTAAGCCATTATAGCCAGAACCAAGGGGTCCTTTGTAAGCTCATTTCCAACTATACTTAGCACTTTGTTTTTCATGGGGTTTTTTAAGCCAAACTTCTATGATGGTAAAGACAAAACTCACAAATTTTGTCTTCACTTATTTTTTTTTCCCTCTTGTGGTATGCAAACTCTTTCTTCACTCCACCTCTTTCCCACTCTATGCCAGGTAGTGATTATTTGAAATGACCAGGTAGTGCCAACAAACTTGTTGTGTCAAGAAAATGAAGGCATTTGCCCAACCCATTATCCATAGATTTTCATGCTTGCCTTCCAATAATATAAAAGCACATACATATCTAAATCATAGGACTTATTCTCAATTCAGCTGATAAAGGAGAGATTTCTCCCTTTGGGTCTCAGTTCTCTCCATAAGAACAAAAGTAATAGGAAGGAATAGTTTCTAAGGTTACACCTAGCTCTACATTTCTGATCCACTGATCCTTCTCTTGGGATGTAAGAAGAAACATCAGGTTTTTTTATGCCAAATATAGCTAACTGAAAACCTTGTTGTCAAACAGTTCCTTAAGACATAATTTTTAAAACCAGTCATTATCACACACATTGAAATATAGAACGTTGGGAAGTCTACTTGATTTGAAAGTTAAAAGATTTGAATTCAGACCCCAGCTTTGCTGCTTACTAATTGTGTGACCTTGGGCAAACTACTTAACTTTTCTGTGACTCAATTTTCTCATCTGTAAAAGGCTGAACTAGATGACTTCTAAGGTCCTTTCCAACTCTTAAGGCTATAACATTATGATCATTTTCTTTCAGTCCCCAAACTACAGTTCTTAGATGAATTTTTCCACTGGTTTAGTAAATAAATATGCTATCTAGTTTTGATTAACCAGAATATCATTGTGGAAGCAATATGTCAAATGATTCAAGATGATTTTGATCTTGACCCAGAAACATGGGTATCATATTAGATTATAAACTTTGCAATTCACACACTCTTTGTCTTTTTTTTCAAGAAAGATGCAGCATGATTTTCAATCAATTAAAAATGGAATGATCTTCCACCTTCCCCACCTCCTTGCCCTATTTATGAATCAAGCCAATTTTGCCTAATCTAGATAAGAGATTATAGGCAAGTGTAATAGGAATGTGAATTTGAAGATCTTCCCTGCCCCTTAATAAGCCTAAAGGAATTTTAAGACCTTCCCTGCTTTGAAGATTTTCCCTGCCCCTTCACAGGCTGAATGTAATCACATGGAGCCTATAGTGGGAGGAGTTTGCTGAAGGGTAGAGCAGAGCCGACAGGAACTCAGGGTTCCCACTCAGGTAGGAGAGAGAAGACACACCCAGGGAGACAGCTAGGCTTGTGAATGTTGGTTTGTGGATTTGTGGTTTGTGAATGTTGATTTGTGGCTAAAGGATGGTGTGGCTCTTTGGTACGTTGTGGCATATTAACTTCTATGTTGCAATGATGGATTTGGTTTCTTGGTGTTGGGATTTGGTAGTCTGGTGTCAGAATAAATGTTTTGCTTCTGTATTCTATATGAAGAGTCTGTTATATTTCACAATTGAGAACTATGGCGGCATATTTACAGTTGCCGTTGGTACTGTGAATATTGTGTTGGTGTAAGCAGAGGAAATGAAGATCTCAGGTGCCACAAGGATAAGGGCCATGAAAAGATTTGGTTATTGTCATAATGCAAAAAGTTTTGCTAATAATAAAAACACCATTCCCATCTTCTTTTCCATGTCCCATGTCTAATTCTCTTATGTCCCAAATTGGGAGGCCTAAAACGGGAAATAATAATCTTAACTAAAAACAAAAAGAAATTAAGGACCTGATGAGGAATCTCTCACAGGAATCTGAAAAGATTCCACTTCCCTTCTTAATTCCTTTTTATATTTTCTTCATGAAATTCCATATTTGCTGCAGGCCTCTGAAATTCTTACAGAAAGAGGCTTCCAAGGTCCTTTTATATCCCAGGTACTAACAGGGATCCTTAGTATTCATTCAAAGTTCAGTCCTCCATTAATTGATGAAAAGGACATTAAAGTAAGTATATCCAATTAAGAAGGTGAAGAATAAACCTGGTAATTGCACAGGGTCAAACAATTTTTGAAAACATAGTGATTTCTGAAACTGCAGTGCAAACTAGAATAATCCCTAGATTCTGAGACTTGGTGTGAAAAGCCTAGAGATATCAGGTATCTGTTGGAATGTGTCTGAAAGATAATATTCATGACAATATCTACCCGAAAACATTAAGATTTTTACCTCTCCACTTCTGGCCGTAGAGTCTTCTCCCGCTCAAGCATGGCAATAATGAGTTTCCCCCACTCTTTTTCTATATCATTTGGATGGTAGCCCTGAAGGAGTTTGATGCGTCCAAACTCTATCCAAATCTTCAAAAAAATACAAAAGAACAACTTAAAACATACCAAAAACAATGAAAAATTGAAATTGACAGTCAAAAGAAAGTTGCGTACTTACCTCTAGTAATTTATAGAGACGTTTAATTTTTGACTTTTCTATCTCCTTTGGTGGAATTTCTGTTTCTTTAAATTGCAAATATTGATTATAAAGTGCCTGAAATAAAACAGAGAAGGTCATAATAGGGACAAGACTTCAAAGATCTATTTTCACTATCCTCCAATTTTACCACTTTGAATGCCACTGTATGTTAGTTGACGCTCTTTATACCACTGGTACTAAAGGGCAAGGCTAATTCCCACCTTTAGGGGAGGCATGATAAACCATGTTGTTTCACATGTGGCTACAATTGGGGTCATTTCACTTTTTTTTGGATTCAAATACACATAATAACAAATCACGTTTTAAGGGGGTTTTCTATAACAATTACACCAAGCAAGCAAGAAAATAGCATTCAGCAAAAACATGGAAAAAAAAATCAATTATAGGATATTTTTGTTTCGCTTTTTGTTGACTAGTCATGTTTGACTCTGTGACACCTTTTGTGGTTTTCTTGGCAAAGATACTATAGTGGTTTGCCATTTCTTTTTCCAGCTCATTTTACTGATGAAGAAACTGAGGTAACTTGGTTAGATGACTTGCCCAGGGTCACACAGTTCCTAAGTCTCTGAGGCCACGTTTGAACTCAGGCCCTCCTTTCTCCAGGACTACTTTATCCACTGTGTCACCTAGCTCCTTTACAAGAATAGTTAGACAGAATTTCCCACCAAGAACAATGGGATCCGAGTCAGAGAACCACAATTTGAGCCCCAGTTTTGACCATTTAAATTCATCACATGATGGTGGATATCTTATTTCACCTTTCTGGACCTCAGTTTCAGTGTTTACAAAGGAAATGAATATTTAAACTACCTACTATCTGGGACTGAAGTTAACAAAGTACTTTTAAAATTTTAGGTACTATCCAAATGTGAGCTATAATAATCATTTTATACTTTTTAGCTCATTAATACATACAAGCAAAATGTAAATTTTTGCTACTATAAAATTATAAGGACTAAATTTTATTTTAATTTATTATTCCAATGGTCAAGCAAAATGAAGTGGAGAGAAAATGAAACTGAAGCTATTGAGTTTCTTTGTTATTCCAGCAGCTTCAATCATGTAATTAAATTATTATCTAATTTACTGCTCTAAGAAGCTATTCTACTAAAATTATATACATTCCCTTGGGTCATTTAAGAATAATAAACAATTATTAATATTTCAAGTGACTTCAATTTCAAAATTATATTAAAGCAAATCCTCTTGCTTAAGTAGATGAATATTGATAAATGAGTGTTCCATCTACACATACTACATGTATAAACATGTATCCAAATTTTAATTCAACCTTGTAAATCCTAAGACAAAATTCTGTTGAATTTTGTTCTATATATAATAATATATATTATATATATAATATATAATATTATAATAATATCTCTTGCAAGATCATTTCAGCCTTGGTACTTGCCTCTCATCAGTACCCTCTATTCCTGGGCACCCTTTGAATGGAGGGTGGAGTGGGGAACTCATCCCAAAACATCCATTTAAAGATGAGATCCAGGACAGGCATCTCTTCATTTCCCACCTGGATATGTTGCTTTAGACTCATCACATTCCCATACCAAATGACTTCCCTTCCTTTTCCACTTACCTCTCTCCTCTCTGCCTCACTGCTTTTCAGCTTTCTTTTCTGTGTGTTGTCCTCTGCCAAAAGTTTATATATAAATTCCTTGAAGGAAGGGACTATCTTTTTTTATATTTGTATCTCCAGTGCTTAGCAAAGTGCCTGGCACTTAACAAATGTTTACTGACTGTAACATGAGCAGAGACCAATTCTAAAGATTCCATGGTATTGAAAAAGGCCACCAGACTTATAACCTTAAGGCCTACATTTGAATTCTTGTTCTGATACTATTTGTGATCCTGGTCAAGTTACTAAAGCTTTACTGAGTCTAAGTTTTCTCACCTATAAAACAGTGACAGCACTTCTACTACAAGCCTCAGGTATAAGGATGCAGTGGCACTGTGCATGTAAAATATTTTACAACTGTAAAGTACTATAGAAATTAAATCTATGTTATCTTCCCAGATGTATCATGTCACTTGTGAATTGGCAACCCCAGTATTCCCTCAAGGTTATACCAGTTACCTACAGATTTACATCAATCAAGAAGCAATAAATAGGTATACAGAAAATCGTTTGAATGTGAAATCTCAATCATGTATTTTCAGTAGACTTGAACTCCTGTCCCTATACATTTACTGAATGTCTTCTCCATAGAGAGCATTTTATTAAGCAACATCAAATGATACACAAGAAAGTGAAGAAGTGACTCATGATTTCAAGAAACTTATACTCCTGGTAGAGATAACTAGAGGTGAAATAAGATTAGGGACCAAGCAACATATCAGCAAGTATCAAGTCATTTCATATAAAGTAACACTATACTCATAGTGAGGTTAAGACTTATATCAAAGAAAGTCAATGTAGATACATGAAATGATTAATTCTCAGGTGTTAAGCTCAAGTTATTTGAATTTGTATTGTTTTAATCTGACCATGAAAATATACAGACTAAAAATCAAACTGGATCATTTAAGTTATATCTGAATGATGAATTTTTAAAAATAAAATATTATAACATTCTCTTATTTGGCCCACAAAAAATCATAAAAAATTAAAATTTTCTATTTCTGTCATTGTTTATACTTATATGCTACTTTTGCTTCAACAGAGCTCAACAGAAACATATTAAGATAGTAATTATTATGTGGTTAACTATACCATGAAATTAGGCAATCTAGAAGTAAAATGACATATATACTATAAGTGTGTATATATGTGTATGTATATGTGTGTATATACATGTGTATGGATTGATATGTGTATATATGTCCATGTCTATACATGTACATGTGTGCTTATATATACACGTGTGTATGAAGATGCACATATAAGCACAAATAATAAATATGGCCTGATAAAAACAGGAGCCTCTAAGCAAGAATCTTTTCTTCTGATAGAAGTTTTGTAATTAGATTCTATTGCATACTGAACTCCAGCAGAAATGTATTATGTGAAGGCAAGAATTGTTACTGAGTTTTATAGCTGGTGTTAGGTTTTTCCTCTTTATTCTTAGTATGCCCAGCACCTCAAACTCCACATTACATTTATATAAATTTAGTGAAAGCCTTCCACAATTCCATTCCCCTTCACACAAATGGCTGAGAACCTCAGCTATACTAACAAAATACCAAGGACAATATGCCACTCAGCAAGTTACAGATTCATTTTCATCCTCAGGATGTGATTAGACCTTGGCATCTTGACAATGATGCCACTAAGATAATACTAGGTAGAGCCAGCACTGCTTCTTCCTCCTTCCCTTTTACCCTCATCTCTAAGTCTTCTGGACCTTTTTCTGTGGATGAGTGGATGGTTTCACCAGCAGCAAGTTACCTAGGCTAATCCATTAGTGGGGTGAGGGGACCTTTGGCTTAGGAGTAAGAGATTTAAGTTGGAGGAAAACTGTCAGAACTAAATTATGCTACCCTTTGGTGAATGCATTCAGAGGTAGAGAGACATAGAGTGATTTAAGTTAGTATCATTTTAATTGATTTTCTAATCTCTTGTCAATAATATTGGTTTTATTAAATTTTTATGGTATACTGGTGTTGCACTGCATGTTAACCCTTGAGCCTGGAAGACTAGACAGGCCTACATAAGGACTAACTCAGAATAACTTGCTTCAGTTTTTTCTGGATTTCTACAAACTATGAAATCATTATAATATTCAAAAACTAACAATGAATTAGATGTAACTGAGCTCAAAAATGCCATCTATTGAATGAGAGCAGTATAATCACTTATGACACCAACCTTTAGTTCTACAGGATTGTTGGGAAATGTTCTATCAGACATTATGGTAACATGGTGCCTGATCCACTGGATGAGGTAGTTCACCATATTCTGGTATTCAATCCACTTAACTTCTACATCCTAGAATACAACACAAATAATTAAAAAGGAATTTGTACACAATCAAATTCGCATCAATATTCTGCATTTAATTCTTTCATTTAATATGCATTTATTAAGCACCAACCGTGTTAAGAATTGTACTAGGCACAGAGGGATATAAAGACAAAATAAAAATACTCCAATCTTTCAAAAGAGCTTACATTCTCCACAAAGAACAAAAATGTATACATGGAAGTAAATGCAAAAATATATAAAGTAAGTACAAATTAGTATCATAGTAGAAGAACTTTACAACTAGGGTTATCCAGAAAGGTCTTTAGTAGGATATGGTATCTCAACTAAGTCCTGGAAGAAGCTAGATATTCTAAAAGTTAGAGAGGCAGACAGTGTTCATTCCAGCTTTGGAGGACAGACATTCTAGCTACAAGGGACAGATTGTGGAAAGGCACATAAGTGAGGACGTGTCATGAATGGGGAACAGCAGGTAGGGCATTTGGACTGGAATGTTAAGTCTGTGAAGAGAAATAACATATAATAAACCTGGAAAGACAATGTGGAACCAGATTATGAAGGGCTTTCAATGCCAAAGATACTTAAATTTTATCTTAGAGAAACAGGGGGGCAATAAAGCAAAGTAGAAATTAATATCATTTACCTAGATTTTTGCAGAGCATTGGACAAATCTTTTCATGCTATCATACAGAAAAGATGGTTGAGATGTGGGAAACATGGAAGTCTAAGTGGGTAAATTCAAAATTGACTACGTGACAAGACCTAAAGAGTAGTCATTAATGATCAATTTCAGCATAATGAAATGCTCCTGGGATGTTTTTGGTCTTGTCCTATGTAATATTTTTATCAATGACTTAGATAAAGGCTTAAATGGCATGCTTATGACACAAAACTGGGAGAGGTAGCTAACACAAAGAATGAGAGAGAGTTCATATTCAGAAACTTAACTGTAAGCTAGAACCCTGGCTTGAACCTAAAAAGATGATATTAAATTGGGATGTGCATCATCACTTAAAACTGGGCTTGAAAAAATAAACTTTGCAAGTACAAGTTGATAGAGGCATGATTAGAAGAGATTATCTGAAAAAAAAAATATCTAGGAGTTTCAATGTATTGAAAACGTAATGAGTCAGTGGTACAATGTGACAGTCACGAATCCTAGTATGACCTTAAGCTACATTAAGAGAAACATCTCTTCTCCAGGACAAAGGAGATTATGATACTATTGTTCTCTATTTTGGTCAGGCCACCTATAGAGTACCACACCAGTTCTAGGCACCACATTTTAGAAAGTACATGGACAGGATGGAACATACCCAGAGAAGAGCTACCAATATGGGGACAGGCCTCAAGTTCATGCCATATGAAGACATGAAGTTAGTTTGGGAAAGATTAGACTTGGTAGGATGGCTGTGCTCAAGTATTTAAATGGTCCTCACATGTAAGAAGGAAAAGATTATTTGACATGTACCCAAAGGAACAAGCAAAGACTGGATAACCAGAGCTTTTGTAGGGAGGATTCACATCTGAGTATAAATTAGAGTAGATGGTCTCCACAATCCCTTTAAACTCCAAAATTCTATGATTGTGAGAGGATATCTTAGCTAAAAATCTACCATATAAATTGTGTCCCCTTCTCTTTCAAGGACATATGGTTACTTTTTGACAAAACCACTGCAAAAGCTGAAAAAATCACTTAAAGGATTTGAGTCTTGGATCAGTGAAAGTCTATATATCTGGTGGATTAGTTCTAGCTAAAGTTTGCAGAAGCTCATCAGCAGAAAGTAGAACACACAAGACCATTAATTAGGAGCAAGTAGGTGGTACAGTAGATACTGCACTGGATCCAGAGACAGGAAGACCCGAGTCCAAATGTAACATGAGACACTTACCAGCTATGTGACCATGGACAATCACTTAACTTCTGCTTGCCTCAGTTTCCTCATCTGCAAAATGGGAATAATAATAGTGCCTACCCCTGGGTCATTGTGAGGATCAAATAAGATTATAATTGTAAAGCACTTAGCACAGTGCCTGGCACCTCACTATATAAATGTTAGCTATTGACAAAATCAATTCATCAAGAGAATCTATCATCTGTGGCACAGAGGAATTCTCATGTTCCCTGGTAGAGGAAATACCCATACTGATAAGATAATAAATCATTAAAAGTACTGAAGTATTGATCTTATATGGGAAATGTAACTCACTGTACTTATTAGCTATATCACTAACTAGTTGTAAGACTTTAACAATCTCTCTGTGATTGACATCTCTCATCTATAAAATGGAAAGCTTAATACCTGCCCTAGTTAAGAGTGTTATAAGAATTAGATGAAATAAACTTATGAAAATGCTTGAAAAGTATAGAAAGGCTACATATATACATGCATATATATACATATATATATATATATATATATATACACATTGTGAATGCACATGGGTGTGTGTGTGTGTGTGTGTGGTGAGACACAGTAGTCACTGGCACAGGACTATCCAGCATAGTGTGCCCACATCAAAGAAGGCACTGTACTTTGTGAGCAAAGCAGAATTGTGGTAGCTTAAAAGAAATGTGAAAAGTGAACATTTAAAACCATCTGCACTCCAGATGTTCATATGGACTATTTGTGCCTGACTTGTGGTTGAGAATTCTGGGCTTGTATTGGTCTGATCAGCCACAGTCAGACACAAGGCACCTTAACCCTAACAAAGTGGTATCATTTTGGTCCTCTTTGAGAACAAAGGACAAGAACCAACCATATAAGAGAGTACAATGTAACAGGCTTACAGTCAGGTAGACAGGTTCAATCCTTGCCTCTTATAACAGTTGTGTAACAAAGGCCAAATCATCTAGTTTCTCTCCAAACCTCAAGTAACTCTCTAAAATCACAAAATAAAGAGGAGTTTCTAATCTGTACTGGTGGATAGAGTTTCCACACTGATGAAATAAATTATATGTCCAGACCAAAAAACAAGTGGGAACATTTTATATACACATGTGTGTATACACATATGTACGCATGCAGGTATAATATATACACAAACAGCTAGTAATTACAGAGCAGTCTGTTCGCATAAAGTTTTACATATGTCACCACATTTGATCCTCATAACAACCCTATAAGGGGACATTATCCCCATTTTACAGATGTGAAAACTCAAGCTAAGAGACATTAAGTATTTGCCCATGGTCACAGGATTAACAAGTGTCTGAGACAGGATTCAACTCAAGTCTTTCTGATTCCAAATCCAAGACTCTATTCAATGCCCTAGCTAGCTGTGTTATTAATCAAATGAAATGCAGTTGATAGAGAGAGCTGAGATTATATTAGCTGTATACCTCAAGGATCTGTGATTTCAAAGGCAATGTCATTAACCTTAGAACATGAAGATCAGTACCCTTCTACCCCTTAATATTTTTCACTGAATTTTAGTAAATAAAAATAAATTATCACCTAGCAGTCAATATTCTGATGAGACTCTTTGGGGACAACTAACCCGTTTCTTAGACAGGAGATACAAAGTCTATTGGCAGGCCCATATTTGAAGTGTTTCTACTTTGGCTGAGTCTGACAGAATTTGCACTATGAAGGCATGACCTTTGAAAATCTAGCGTCTCAATGAGGCATCAAAGTAGTAGTTTAAGAAGAGAGGGGACTCTAGGGAAAGACATTAAGCTAAAATGCTGAAATCTCCAAATTTAAAGGTAACAGAGTAGCACAATATACCGTATGGAACAAGATTATTTTGCCATAAAAATTACTCTGGTAATTTGTACACTAAAATTCTAAAGGGGATCCCTAGCAACCTTCAAGGTTTGGCTAAAGCATTACCTCCTCTATAAGGCTAATCTTGATCTCTCCAGTGGCCAATGCCTGCCCCTCTGAAACTATTTCATATTTACTATCTCTATCCATCTTTATATCTATAGGTACCTATTTCATATTTACATATTTGTCTATGTGATGGTTCTCCAAAAGAGTGTAAGTACCTTAAGGGAAAGAAGGGTTTCATTTCTGTCTCTATATTCACAGAAGCTTATAAATAGTAGGTACTTAATAAATGTTTATTGAATCAATAGTAATGTTAATAAGATACTTATATAATATTATCCAATTATGTTCTGTATCTGAATTAAATACTTTAACAGGAATTATTTAGCAAATGTTCAAAATTAAAGCAATGACTCATTAAGTTAAAATGGCAAGTTAGTATTTTTTGATCTAGCTATTGCCAGTTAATAAAGAACCCAGTCACCTGACCAGTGATCAACTGGAAATATGAAGTATGGAAAATCAACGTGAAACTGATTAAGCTAACGTACTCTCCTACTTACATTAGCACTGATGCCTTCACCACCTTCTGGTACCTTGGGAAATGCATCATAGAGTGATGACACGTAGGTTATCACTGACTTTTCATCAGGTGAGGAGACGTCAACATCTAAGTGGTAAAAGTAATTGGTTATTTCACCATATTGATTGGCTAAGTTGGATCAAACTTTTATTGTGGGTAAAAAACAAGAGAGAAAAAACAACCACTTACCTTCAGGGTCAAGAAGTCTTATGACACCAATTTTTTCTGCTACATAAAAAGCATGTTCTAAATTTGCAAGGTTGCTTTGAACAGCAACGGTATTCATGTCTATCAGGTCCGGCCTAGAAAGGGAAAAAAAATACATTATTCTTATTACGTTCGGCTCCAGCTTATATTACACACACACCGAGTTGTGTAAGAAATTCCATTAAAAATGACTCTGTAAAGCCAATGGGAATGTACAGTCTCTTGAATAACTTCACTTTTCTGTGGAGAGTGGGAAGAACAGGCACAATACAGAAATTTGTATTTGTATAACAAAATTAAAAAATTTAAGTCTTCACAGACTTAGCTCATTCTTGAAAATGGAGTCAAGAGCTCACCCAAAGTTACACATGAATGAAAAAGTATTTATTAAGTGCCTATTTTATATCAATCAAAAGGTATTTATTAAGGACCTACTAGATGCTAGGCATTGTGTTAAGTGCTGGGGGTACAAATACAAAAAGCAGGATGGTCTCTGCCCTCAAGAAGCTTACACTTCAGTAGAGGAAGATAATCTGTATAGGAAAATGTTGACCAGACAGAGGTGTTTTGGTCAGGAAAGTAACGTGCATGGTGAGCAGAGTCATTGGACTCTGATTTACACATCCTTTCCAAGAATGGTTAGTGTTTATTTGATTTCATTATTGCTCCCAGAGCACAGAGTAGGAGGTAAGGCCAGAGTGCAGAGTGCTAGGTCTCAGATCTAATAGACATGGTGAACATTCATCAATCAGAAATAGTTTTCCATTCATCTCTCCAATTTGAACTCTCCACTGCAGCCAGAACCCTCATGACTGTTTGCTAAACATTGCTCAGGCTAACTTTAGAATGCCTCTGCTCATTCTGTTCTTCCCTCCCAGACTCCCCTTCTTCTCAGTCCTACTCCCACCCACCCTCAAGTGCACCACTTAAATTTCTTGTCCTCTATGAAACTTTTCTCATCATTCCAATGCTTCTCTGACCTTAATCACATTCAATGGTCATGAAATGCATCTTGGTACATCAATACATATGCTACTTTGCATCATGAGTGTTTATTTCCAATAAAATTATAAGTCCATATAGTAGAAAGGTTTTTTTCCTATGGTTATTTTGTATCTTCCTGATTAATACAGCAGCAGTTAAAGTTTTTAATGTGGAAAAAGTATATTAATTTGGGGGGGGGGAGGGAAGAGAGGATGCCATGTTATAACCTGTGTACATCATCCATCCATTTAGGTATGACTGTAACTATCAATATTTGCCCCTGAGACAAGACAACAAACTGTTCCTTTTCCAAGGACAAAAAGTGTGTGTAAGGTTTGTTTTGGGGATGAGGGCATTTATTTCTGGCCCATAACCTGGTCCACCATTCCTTCTGAAACTAATAATCCTTCCAACTAGGTGCTAAATTCTGTTTCTTCTTTTTTAAAAATTTTTTTGAAGAGGGAAGGCAGGGCAATTGGGGTTAAGTGATTTTCCCAAGGTCACACAGCTAGTAAGCATCAAGTGTGTGAGGCTGGATTTGAACTCAGGTCCTCCTAATTCCAGGGCCAGTGATCTATTCACTATGCCACCTAGTTGCCCCTGTTTCTTCTAAACTACTGAATGGTCGAAAATGCTATCACCCTCTAAATATGTCACCCTAGGGAAAAGTCCTGGTCATCCTATTTATATGCCCTAGTTTTTTGTGAGCACTCTCTCTGAACACCAGATTCCTGAACTGTAAAATGGCAATAAAGTTTGTACTACGTATCTCACAAGTTTTGTAAAAATATCACCACAATGAATGAGGAGTTTGACCAATCTTGTACCCTTCACACTGACAAGTCCACTAAAAAAAAAGTAATATTTCACGTCAAACTAAGTATCCTCCAAAACACCACTAATTACTGCATGTGAAATGACTCTGTGGAAAGGAAGCCTACATCAAGATTATATTGCAGAAAGGTTATAAGACAACTCCAAAAGACTTAGGATGGAAAGAGATGTCTACAATCAGAGAAAGAACTACAGAGTTTGAATGCAGATTGAAGCAAACTACCTGCTCTCTTTTTTTTTCTTGTTTGGTTTTGTTTCTTCTTTCCCATTGTTCATTCCATCAGTTATAATCCTTCTTTACAACCTAACTAATGTCTAATGTGAAAGTATTTGCAGATCCTAT
>CM053586.1:154322925-154351034 GCA_028646515.1 Pseudochirops corinnae | reverse complement strand
AGAATACAAGCTTAATAGTTAAAATATTTCAATACTGAAATATTTTAACTTTATTTTAACTTTATTATTTTATATCTATTTTATATCTATTTTAACTTTATATCTATTTTATATCTATTTTAACTTTAATTTCAATACTGAAATATTTTAACTCTTTCTTTTCCTGATATAATTCTACATATTCATTGATTATCATCCAGTGTTTATAATATCATAGGCTTTTAAAAATAACATACCTGGCGTTTTTTCAAATAGTCAAGTGCAATTTGTACATTCTGTAGTCTGTGAAAACGCATCCGACCTTTCTCCCGCGGCTAAAAATGGAAAAATACAGGTTGTGAAAAAAATAGTTTCTCCCTGACAGAATATGCTTCTCTTAATGAATGTTTCCCTCACTGAATCCAAACAATCTAAGTTACATAAGGATTAAAAACAAAGTGATATTTACTGCTGTGGTTTCAACAAATTGACTAATTTACTTATGTAAATATACATATTCATCCTTTTCAAACATTCTTTTCCTTATACAATGAGAGAAAATAAGAGGAATAAATTGGAATAATTTGAAAAGGAAAGGAAATTTGTTTTTCTTTCAAAGCAAACCATAGAATATTCAAGACTGACTAGAGTCTGACTTGTACTCATTTGATAATAAAAGGATGCATCAACATAATTAAATATCAGATCCCTTACCCTCTTAAAAATACCAAAATTTAAAAAGAAGAGTTTGGGCTTCTTTTTAATTATAAATGGCAAGTTAATGGAAATGTGGCAAAAACAGCATGCAGTTAGTATAAAATCACCAAGTGAAAGAATGAGATGAAAAGTTAACAGCCAGAATAGAGCAAGAGAGGAAAAGCAGTTGATGATTTCTAACCTGAATAATATGCTTCTTTCTTATTTTTGGATTTTTCATGAATTCAAAAAGCTGAAAGGACACTGTGATTATTTGCATTACTTAGGAAAGGACATGATTACTGTCTCGATCACTGTGAATCTGACAAACAGAAATGGATTTTTTTGATTGG
The DNA here is from genome assembly GCA_028646515.1 of Pseudochirops corinnae. Classification (NCBI taxonomy): domain Eukaryota; kingdom Metazoa; phylum Chordata; class Mammalia; order Diprotodontia; family Pseudocheiridae; genus Pseudochirops; species Pseudochirops corinnae. The sequence continues at coordinate 154,350,006 of CM053586.1, read as the reverse complement.
CAATTTCCCTTATGGAATATGATTATGTTCCCAGGAAGAAAATATGGGGAAATGTGCAGTTGGAATAAAGCATAATAACAACAAAAATAATGAACCAAGTTGAAATTCATCATGTGTAGCCTTCAAAGGAAAAAAAAAAGGAAAACTGACAACTTAGCTTCTCAAATATGAAAAGTTTGCTGAAGCTAAAGGTGCCATAATATAACAAATAGCAGACCACAGAAGAGAAAAATTACTTTCTGTGTAACTGGATGGAAAATATGGGTTAAATTCACTCCAATAAAAATGCATAGTTTTCACTGAAATCAAAGTAACTGGGTGAAGATGTCATTGGAAGACTAGGAACTATCTCATAAATGTTAAATGTGAATAAACACACAAATTAGCCTCGTCCAAATAGGTTCACAATTCAAAGTTTTTCCCCTCTAAATAGCATGACAAATGAAAAGAATACGTCAAACAGCAGTTGCCAAATATGTGTGGTTTGAGAACAGTTGAGTCATAGTTACCATGTATGATATGCATAAAGATATAATTACCATTATCAAAATCTCAATCCCAAAAGCAAAATGCATTTTTTTAATGCTTTAGCATTCTAATTGCTAGATTTCAGTATTTTATAGAAAATTCTTAATTTTGGTCATATTGTGGTCATATATGGTTTATCCAATTTGTATAGTTACTAGACAGTGCAGAACAAGTATAAACCAACAAGTGGCTAAACTTGAATCATTGAACAATCTGAAAATGTGCTAAAAGTGAAAAGCCTTCTCCCTTTACCAAATTCTCCAGTACGTGCATCTCTACTTTGTGTATTGTGTCTTTGATCCTTCCTACCTATCCATTAATGGTTCCAAACCTGTGGGTTACTTATCTAGTAGCAGTCACCACACTCGAAATACTAAGTTAGTAGAGTTATGGGGGTCGACACCTACCCCCTTATCCTCATCCTCCACATCCTCATGCTGTTCATACTCGCATGCTTCTGTTGAACTCACCAACCGTAAGGTCTTCAAAAAATCTCGCTCTCTTGGCTAATGAATATAACAGACAGAAGATAGGACAGCAAAGACACAAGACAGACCAGAAATGAAAAGAGCATGAAAAGAACATAATGAAGAGAACAGGTAACCAAGAAGGGGAAGTAATGTTCAAAAAAAAAAAAAAAGGAAATGATACCTGAGGAGTAGGTTAGACCATTTTTAGATAAGAATATTTATTTCCTTGCTATTTGTGAGTCTTTTAATATGACGTTATATTATGCATCCAACTTTTGCTAAGCAAAATCCAAAAGGAAAATAGCAGGAAAAAACAGAAATGTTACCCTTAAAATTGTAGATGAAATCTTGACTACATATAAGACACATAATAAAAGTGTTCTGAATTCCTAATACTCAGTGATTGAAGTTATGAATCCAAGCACATCTATGCAAACCAACTTATTCCTTTGGTGCTACTAGTCACATTTTGGGAGATGAATCTGAATCACTTGTACTAAAGCCTACTGATCAGATATGAAAGGGACAACATATTCTCAGAACAAAGATGAGATTTAAAACTCACCAAGGTATCACCTGAAAGAACTTCTAAGAGAGAGATCAAGTTGTGTCCATCCCTTAAGTCTTCATAGAGGTCATTCACATGCTTTCGAACCTATGAAGAGAGAAACCTTTAAATTATTTGGCCTTGTAAATGATGTTAAATGTTAAACACTTAATATTAAAGGTTAATGTTAAGCATTTTTAGTAATACCTGGAGAAAGACAATGAAAACAAGATACTTGTACTTTTTTTTGGAGGCAGTCAGGTTTAAGTGAGTTACCCAGGGTCATATATCTAGTAAGTGTCCGAGGTCATTTTTGGACTCCGGTCTTCCTGACTCTAGGACCAGTGTTCTATCCATTACTCCACCTAGATGCCCCTATACTTCTGCTTTTATAATGCTTGTTTTCATATCTTCCATCAGTCAATATGGTTTGGTTTAAGTTTTAAAAGATATTTAAGGCTAATAATTGTTATCTTAAGTACTCAGACACAAGTCACCCACAGTTTGGCCAGAAGGAGATGACTGATTAGTCCCTAGCAGCTCATAGAAACCAGATCAACTAATAAAGAATAAAGAGATTGCAAGCTCTTGTAGTAAAGGGACCACAGCACCAATGAAATAAGAAATCCTTCTCAAGTAATTAAGAATGAATAAGGAAGGAAATTAAAGATAATCAAAGGAACACTCAAGTGGCAGCCTAATATGGTGGGTGAACAGAAGGTCAGATGTGGTTCAGATACCATCTCTGACTCATATTGGCTGTATGACCTTAGGAAAATCATTTAACCTCTCACTGGGACAAAGAATTCTTTTTATAAGGGGGAAGGCAAGGCAATTGAGGTTAGGTGACTTGGCCAAGGTCACACAGCTAGTAACTGTGTCGCGTGTCTGAGGCAGGATTTGAACTCAAGTCCTCCTGACTCCAGGACCAGTACTCTATTCACTGTGCCACCTAGCCACCTCAAGGACAAGGAATTCTTTAAAACCATAAGGCACAAGTCAGGTACAGATATGCCAGGGAACAGAATTTCTCCCCTGAGAATTCCCTTAATTACAACAATAACAAAAGTTTCTTTGAAAAAGGAAAATGAACTTATATTTTTAATGCCTATTAAAAGATACATGTGGTAGATTATGGCAACTATCTGAGATTAATCTAAATATAGTCCATTATGACATTAAACAAGACTTCTGACATAGTTTACAGAAACAGAGAAAGGTTCAGTTCTTATCTATCATTTATTCTCTTCTATTCTCCACCCCTTATTCCCATATTCTCTAATATGGGATTCTCTAACTCTCTATTCTTTAACAGCAAAACAGCATCTCAAATGAACCTGAGGTTTACATGCTGCCATGAAAGATCTATGGATATTAGGGCAAGAGAAATCTATCCAAATTTTTCTATGCATGATCTGATTCTTTCTCTGAGAAAAGGCTTTTAAAATCACATAAAAGAAACGTGCAATGAGCATTCAACCTATCATTATTTTCCTCATTCCCGAGGACTAATACAAACCTAGCCAATCAGAGTACTACCAAGCTTCAAAACGCCTCATTCAAGCTACCAAAAGGAAGGAAGAAAAACTCCCAAGTGAGACTGGCTATGTCTACAGACTAACAACAGTCTTTAGGCAACCAGTTCTTTGTATGTTGTAAAGTCAGTGCCTTCACAGACCACCCAAATAGCCATTCCATAACTGGTTCATCTTTTTTTTTTAAGTAAAGTTCACATAGAAACTGTTACTGAATTTCTGAAGAAATTAAATCATTTTGTGTAATTTGGGGCCTTAAAACTAAGCAATTTTCAAGGAAAATTATACTACAGAACCACAGAAATTGAGAAAAAAAGGAATCTTAAGAGATCATCTAGTGGTCTAGCCCAACCTCCTCAAATTATAGATGGATAAATTAAGGTCTTGAGAGATTAAATGAACTGCCCCAAAATCACATGGTGTGTAAATGACAAAACCAGCCTTCAAACTCATGTTTTCTGACTCTGATTCTTTGCAGTAAACCACGGTGCCTACAAAGTCAGAATAAGCAGCAATTATCAACAAAGTATAAAAGCGTGACTTCATTTCATTACACGCTGGAAAGTTTCAAGAGTAGAAAGTTAATATCTAGGAGCTACATGTTTCCCAAGCCCGGTATTATTTTGATAGTTTGGCAGCAACAAAACCAGAAGAGTGATCCAAAGGCAAGTTTTATCAAACTGATGCTAAGTTCTAAGAGGGCTTCAGGGATGGGAAACCTGTGGTCTCAAGATCACCTGTGGCCCTCTAGATCCTCAAGAGCAGTCCTTTAACAGAATCCAAACTTCACAGAACAAATCCTTAAACCAATCCCTTAATAAAAGGATTTGTTGGGGTGCTAGGTGGCACAGTGAATAGAGTACCAGCCTTGGAGTCGGGAGGACCTGAGTTTAAATCCAGCCTCAGACACTTAACACTTACAAGCCGTGTGACCTTGGGCAAGTTACTTAACCCCAATTGCCCTGCCTTGCCCTTTTCCAAAAGGAAAAAAAAAAAAAAAAAAAAAAAGGAAAAATAAAATAAAAGGATTTGTTCTGTAAAACTTGGACTCAGTCAAAAGGCTGCACTTGAGGACCTAGAAGGCCATATGTGGCCTCAAGGCTGCAAGTTCTCCACTCCTGAGTTAAGAAATACATTTCTTCAGAAAACTCAACCAATAGCATTTATTAATCATTTACTATGTAGCAGACTCTTGGGTCTCTGCCCAACAAAAGCAGCTGACACAAAAAAGACAGACTTCAAATGAGCACTAAATTAAATGAACTTAACTTCTGATACAAACGATTTTAGAGATTCTGTGTTGCATCACATAGGCTACCCTGCCACATGAGCAACCAAAGCAATGGGAGAGAAGAGAAAAAAAGAGTCTACATACACCTTGTATTCTCTAAAGCTATTGGAAAATTTATCTGTTAAAATCAAATTTCTTGGCTCTTCAAAAGTTTCAGGAAAATGAAGACTTCCTGTGAATGGAGACCTAAAATGTGTGAGAAGATATTAAACCATGAGACATAAGCAAAGTGTTCCTATCTTTATACTGAAAGGTAATGGCAACCTAAACATAGCTATATTTTATGGCTTTGAACCTAGAAGGGATACCCATAGTTAAAAGGCATAAAGATTCAGAAAAGGAGACTTAGAAAGAGACAAGTAGGAGGAGAGGCAGTATAACATGGTGTTTTAGACCTGACATTAGAGCCAGGAAGATCTGTGTTCAAGTCCTGAGTAAGACACATAATGGCAGTATGATTCCAGTTAAGTCACTTAACTTTTCAATGCTCTAGTCCAGAGGTTTAAAACAACCACCCCATGGCCCATAACATTTCCAAATGTGGGCCAAACCATATTATAATGTAATTGATAAATATTTAACAGAGTAAAAATAAAATGTAGATGTTAATATGTGATTTTCTAAGTCAATATGCAATCCAAAGGGATTATTATGTACAATTCAGCGGTCTCTGTTTCTATCTGAGTTTGAAATCACCACTCTAGTCAACTCTCTAAGACTATGACTTTAAGAGAAGGTGTCAACCTGCATTGGTAAATGGAGTTTCATCACATGGGAGGTCCCTATACCAATGAAAACCACAGGTCTAGTCCCTTTCCCCCTTAATGGCTGTACACAGTATTCCCTAACGGCAGTATTATTTATTTAATATGCTTTTGTCGTGAGTAAAAAAGAAAATTGTTTTTGTTTGGCAGTCTGTCCTTAATATTTGTCAAATAACTTGTAACTTTTGATCAAAACCTCAATGCCCTTTCAGATTCAGTCACCTACCTGCCCATCACTAATTAATTATAACTCATAAGCCCTATTTTTGAACTCAGCTCCACAACCACCAGAGCTGCAACTAGCAATTTTTATAACTGGATAACGGACAGGCTTAAAGTTTGACCTGGGGGAGGGGAATGGGGTACAGAGAGAAGTTATGAATATAGACTTGACCTAGGATGAAGCCCCAGTGGAATAAGTGTAGCCAAACCCTCCCCAAGATAGGGGGAAGGAAGAAGGGAAGCTGGACAGAGGGAGCACAGTGGCTAATAGTGTAGTGTAGGTTAGCTTCCAGGTAGAAACTTCCCCGAACAATACAAGTCTGCACCTGTTGTGGGATCTGAAGTCCTACAGAGCTGATGCAGACACCTAGAGGTTAAGTGACTACCCCAGGGATATGTGTGTGTGTGTGTGTGTGTGTGTCTGTGTCTGTGTCTCTCTCTCTCAAAGGTCAGACTTGGTATGAGGTCTGCCCAGCGTGTGTGTGTGTGTGTGTGTGTGTGTGTGTGTGTGTGTGTGTGTGCATGTCAAAGGTCAGACTTGGTGTGAGGTCTGCCTGGTTTGCCTGTGTGTGTGTGTGTGTGTGTGTGTGTGTGTGAAAGGTCAGACTTGGTGTGAGGTCTGCCTGGCTCTTTATCTATACTACACCAGGATGCTTCTCATGATTTTTTTTTTTGTTTAGTCATTTTTCAGTCATGTCCAATTCTTCATGGCCCAATTTGGGATTTTCTTGCCAAAGATGGTAGAGTAGTTTGCCATTTCCTTCTCCAGCTCATTTTACACATGAGGTAACTGAGGCAAACAGGGTTAAGTTATTTGCCCAGGGTCACACAGTTAGTGAGTGTCCGAGATCACATTTGAACTCAGGTCCTCCTGATTCTAGGGCTGACACTCTATTCACTACACCACCCAGTTGTCCCACTTCTTGTAATTACTATGAGACTAATTCAACAATTCTCCAATCACATGTTAAAGTAATTTTTTTTTAAAAAAAATAAAAGCACCGGGATTACTCCAAACCATGGATCTAAATCTACAAATTTTTTTTGGCTTTTTTGGAGGGGGGAGGGCAGGGCAATTGGGGTTAAGTGACTTGCCCAAAGTCACATGGCTAGTAAGTATTGTCTGAGCCTGGATTTGAACTCAGGTCCTCCTGACTCCAGGGCTGGTGCTCTATTCACTGCACCACCTAGCCACCCCTAAATCTACAATTTTGACATCTTTCTAAAAATAAAGGAAAAGGAAATCTAAATTAAGGAAATTAAGGAAAATCTAAATTAAATTAAATCTAAATTTAATACATGTGAATGCATGTATTAATGCATCCAATTCAATTTTCTCATCTGTCTTTTCTTGATTGCAACAATAAAACCTCCTTATAAAGGATCAAACTGAACACAAGTATCAGGAGATGATCTCACATTTAAATAACATTGTGCAGATCCTAGCCTTCCTCAGCTGTCTGCCCTCTCCCAATAAATGACTTCGTTATATGTGTCTGGCACCACCAGCACATGGAAGGAATAGTGAGGAGGGAGTTCTCTATGACAGTGCTACCACTTTTTAGATCTTCCAGTGCATTGTGCTGAACATCTGCCAAAAATTTTCCCATTTCTTTTTCAGGTTTCATTTGCAAATCCCTCTCACTAAGAGACAGTGGCAAATGACGGTGCTGGCTTCCAGACAGGAACACCAAACACTCTCACAATTGTTTGCAATGCCATAGCAAATTGAATGCTGTCTAAATCAGAAACACTTTTTTGTAAACACAGAAATCATTTATCTTTTGTTCTTAACTAGGTCTTAGAAGCAATAAAGAAAATTAAAATGAATGTGGGGAGGTAAAAAAAAAAATGGTAACTTTTGTGTGACGGTGGGAAAAGCACTAGTTTTAGATTCAGAAGACTGGGTTTCAAATCCCACTTTCGTTACTCCCTGTATGACCTTGTCTGAGTCCCATCATAGTACTTCTCTAGATGCTAGATGACACAGTGGATAGAGCAGTGGGCTTGGAGTCAGAAAGTCCTGGGTTCAAATCCAGTCTCAGCTACCTTCTAGTTGTTTGATCCTAGACATATCACATAATTATTAATGGTGATAATAATAGCACCTACCTTCCAGGGTGTCACGGATGACCAAATGAGATAATACTGTTAAAACTCTTAGCACAGTGCTTGGCACATAGTAAATACTTGTTACAAGTTGTTACAATACTTGTTAAAATACTTATTCTCTTGCTCCCTTTGGGTCTCAGTTTCCCCATATGAAAAATGAGGAGTTTGGGCTATATGAACCCTAATGTCCCTCACAGCTCTAAATCAATGATCACATGTGAATTCAAATTAGGTCATAATTTAAATAAAAGAAGATGTGTCCATTTAAATACTACTCACAATCCTTTCTAACTGCTAACAACTGCTAATTAGAAAGAACTAATTGCCTTCACTACCAATCAGATGAAGCCCCACAAGACATAAAGAGTGCCTCTGTGCCTATATTAATAGATGGTTTGTCTTTGAACATTCTTGGGGCTTCAGAAAGAGAGGGCTCAAAGAACACTTTCTATTCATTTCTGTAGTGACTAAAAATCTTAATGCAGCTTTTATATAATACAATAGCTCACATTTATATAGATTTTCATAAGAAACATGTAAAAAGCAAAGGTGACTTATAAGACAAGACCTTAAAATTAATAAATAAAAAAGAAGGCAACATATGCAGGAGCTAAAGAGGGTAGGGCTTACAGAAATTAATGGGATTCTAGAGAAATAAATGGTCAGATGAATCATTTGGGAAAGAGAGGGGGGAGTTGTGCAATTGAGTCAGCAAAATCACAATCAAGTGCTTCTTATTTTAACTGCAAGTGTGAATATTACCTAGCTCAAGACATCTGACTCTCTGACTTTCCTGTAAATGATATTAAGAGCCAATAGACTGTACTTTTTCCCCTTGTGAATTGTATTAAAATAAGCTAATCACTGTATTTTTTTTTCTCCTTCAGGATAGAAATGTGATTGCATGGTAGTAATGGATACAGCGGTGGGTAGAGAAATGCACGTTAAGAATCTTCTGGGATTAAATTATATAACAAAGATTATGTAATAGTGTTTTGACACCATATTTTTTTTAATCCCACAGTTTACTGTCAAATCTGTGGAGCCCTCCTTGCGTTGCACCTGTAACTCACCACTAGAGGGCACTAATCTTTTGATTTACGGAGAAAATCCATGAGACATCTCAGGGAACAAAAATAAATCACAAAACAAACAAGAAATAATTCAAAAGGAACAATCCTAGATATTAGAAGCAGGTGCCAAGGAATGCTGCTTTCTATATATTTTCAGGAGAGAAAATCCAGCAGATTGTCCAAATGTCCACAACAGTCGAATTTCTGACATGACCTAGAAGAGTTCTGTTAACTCAGTTTGACATTGTGTTTAACTACGACACCAATTCAAAGCAAAGAAAACGGCCACTGTGTGATGGTTTGTGTCTTTTTTCATGATTAAAACCGGCTTTCGTTTTCAAGAGTCAATAAAGTGCTATTAGTGATAGATGATAGAAAGGAAGGAAAGAAGAAAGAAAAGGAGAGAGAGAAAAGGAAGGAAGGAAGGAGGGCAGGAAGGAAGGAAGGAAGGAAGGAAGGAAGGAAAGAAGGAATGAAAGAAAGAAAGAGGGAAAGAAGGAAGGAAGGAAAGAAGGATGGAAGGAAGGAAGGAAGGATGGAAGGAAGGAAGGAAAGAAGGATGGAAGGAAGGAAGGAAAGAAGGATGGAAAGAAGGAAGGAAGGAAAGAAAGAAGGAAAGAAGGAAGGAAGGCAGGAAGGAAGGAAAGAAGGAAGGAAGGAAGGAAGGAAGGAAGGAAGGAAGGAAAGAAGGAAGGAAGGAAGGAAGGAAGGGGAGAGAGAGGGAAGGAAAGACAGACAACAGTGACTGGGTACCTCTTGGGTGCAAAGCACTAAAAACTACACACAAAGACAAATAAGACATGCTCCCTACCCTCATTTAACTTAAAAGATAAGTTGCATATGTAAATAATTACAATATAAAATAAAGTATGGCCAGTGAAAATTTATATGATGGAGCAGTAAAAAACACAGAATTTGAACATGGGCCTGATGAAGTCACATCTTAAATATATGTCCAGGTCTAGGTACCATATTTCAGCACAACTGGACAACACCTGGGTTTGTGGCTACAATTTTGAGAAAGGCCTAATCCTGTTATCTAAAAACTAATTGAAAGAACTTCCCCTGGAGAAATGAAGACTTGAGTGGAACCTGGCAGCAGTCCTATATAAAAGGCTGTCATATAGAAAAGGAATTGGATTGGCTGGGCTTGTACCCAGACATCAGAACTAGTGTTATGGCTAGTATCTAGAAGCTATAGAAAGGCAGACTGAGGCTTGATGTAAAAAGAAATTTAACAGGTAGCGCTACTCCTAAATTGAAATGAGCTCCTAAGGAGATATTGGGCTTTCTCTCTCTAAAGGACTTTTTAAGGGGATGAAAACTTGCTGGGGATGTTTGGGGCAGGGGAGGAATTCATGTTCAGGCATGGATTCAAACAGCAAAGTCTGGAAAGTCCCTTGCAATTCTAAGAATTGTATGATTCTGTGAATTACAGTAAGATGAGAGTGAAGGAGAACACAATCTCTGTGATCATTTCTGTGATCCTAACTGCATTTGAGAAGTACAAGGTGTTATGAGAATTCATCCCAGCCATATTACACTTCCTACATTATTCTTTCTCAAAATCTATCTCTACCATATGGTGAAATGATTTCTTACCAATAAAAAAAAAATCTTTACAAAATATGACGCATGTCTGGTGAAGGAATTAAGTATCTAGTATTTTCTTCTATCTTCAGAAATTAATTACGTGGTCAGTAATAATACGTACAAAATGAAACAATCAACCTCACTATCTTTAAGCCTAATTAGGCAGAGAACAATGGTCTAGATTAATTAAAATTTTGATTTATGATACCTTTACAGAAAGTAAGTCAGCCTTGCTTAGTGGATAGAGTGCATAAAAAACCTGGGTTCAAATCCTACCTCTGACATACTAAGAGACTGTGGGCAGACTGATTAACTTCTCAGTGCTCTAGGCAACTCTGTAAGATTATAAATTATAGAGAAGGTGCCAGCCTGCAGCAATTATCCTGGAGTTCACTCTATCTATGAAATCGCAGATATAGACCAAATCTCAATCCTTTAGTAAAGTATATACTATAAATAAAAATCAAAAATAAATAACCAAGAGTTTCTTTGCAGAAGTCCTTATAAGCCAATTTGTAATGAAAAATAAATATCTGCTGTAATTAACATTCTAGAGTATCAATTTTAATTTTTAAAAAATCATTCTTAGGTTAAAGTGTGCTTCAAAAGAAATTTTTCTTTAGCGACTAGAGTGTTAATTTGGCAATCTTGTGTATATTATTATAATTTGTTTAGTAAAGCATTCTGGAGCGATAATACAAATGTACACATCTATCTAATCCTGTTTAAATGGCCATAGGTTCTGAATAAGAATAGTCAAAATGAATAAGGTTTGCATTTGCAAGCATGCGCCCACACACAAACACAACCAGGACTACTGTTAAGATTTTATGTTTTCTCTTTATGTTGAAACCTGAATAGCCAAATCAATCTCTGTCTATACAATAAAGATAATAATGTATTAATGATAACAAAAAAGATTATAGAGGAATAAGAAATAAACATTTTTTCCAATTATAAGTAACATGTAAGTTTCTTGATTTATGTGAAATCTAACAGACAAGCAAGTCCAGCAAGGATTTTTTTTTTAAACCTTTGAAGTTAGCAATTTATCCAAGAGAAAAATTGTGTTCTACTCTCTCACCACTGGGTGGAACCACACAGTCAAAAACCAGAAATATTTCATTGACTCATGATCATTCCTAGTTCTTGCCCTTTGTAGCATCCAGTAATATTTGTGTTTTCTTCCCTGTATATTATCTCCTCTGAGCCATAAGAACCTAAGAGATGAGCCATTCTGAATTAGGCTAATGGGCTATTTAGCCCATTGTTTAGTAGCACTACTCCCAAAGCATGGTGTGGGAAAGTATGGCAATTATCTTTCAAAATGTAGGATCACATATTTTGCGCTTGGAAGGTTCCTTGAAGCCCATTAAATCCAACCTACTCATTTTAGAGCTAAAAAACCTGAAGCAGAAAGCAGTTAAGTAACTTACTCAGGGTCCCACAGAGAGTGTCTGAAGTAGGATCCAAGCCCAGGTCTTCCTGACCCCCAAATCTAGCGCCCTATCATGCTGCCTCTATCATCCTAGCAAATTAAGAGTGTGGCTTGAACATCTTCAACATCTATTCACATGCTTAAATACCTCTTTAACCTATTCAGGATGACATGCTTAGTATCAAAAATCTATATTAAATAAAAACATAATGGAAGCAGAAAAGGACAATCACTGGACTTCTCAATGATGTCCTTTTTTCCCTTCAAAATCTTGGCATATGAACTAAAAAGATCCAAAAAGCAGCTGGAAAATGTGAGGGGAAAATAGCTATACAAACTCAAATGAGTAGTTTTTAGGTTAATCAATGAAAGTGAAATTTGATGTTATTACAAAAGATGGGGGTGAGGGGAGTATGGAGGCTAGGTAGCCCAGCAGAATGCCAGGTTGAGACTAAAGAAGACCTGAGTTCAAATCCAGACTTGGACACCTACTAGTTCTGTGACCCTATGCAAGTCCCTTAACACTGTTTGTCTCAGTTTCCTCATCTGTAAAACAGACTACAGAAAGAAATGGCAAACCACTCCAGCATCTGTATCAAGAAAACTCCAAAAATGCATCATGAAGAGTCAAACACAACTAAAAAGAATGGAACAACAAGAGAAGTACAGCAGATTGAGTAGAATCCCAGTGTAACAGAACTTATTACATGGACTGAGATAAGCTACTAGCCAAATCATATCTTCCAACATATGTATATATATATATATATATATATACACACACACACACACACACACACACATATATGTGTGTATATATATATATAGGTTATACATATACATACACACACACACACACACACACACACACACACACACACACACACACATAAAAGCTCCCTAAATAAAATGAGGTTTCACAACACAGCATTTTTAAATTTTAGATTTCATTGAAACAGGTAAGAAAGAAAAGTTGACTCTTGGATTAATTTCATTCTCTTGAATAAAATTATTTTTAAATTAAATTTGTAAGATAGTTATTAAAGATAAGCATGTGAAATCATTTCATTTCACCTTGAATTATTTAGCATGTCTACCAAAATTCATGGCTAGTTCAAAACTATTTATGCCATCAAACAAATCTTTATCTTTAAACTTTAGCAATTTCCATCCTTCTGAATAATATTCCAAATATTAATTATGAATTTCAAAATTTTCAGTCAATGAATTATCACCTTATTCTGCTTCTCTCCTGCCATATAGCCTGGCTGACTTCCTCTGTTTCAGGCAGCCTACCCAGTCCTCCCAAATCATTCCCTTGTGTCTACATCATACCTCAAACTGAGAATAGCCTTCTCCTCACCATATCTATCAAACCACATAATTTCTACCTTTATCTCCCCATCTTATAATCCAGTTTCTTAAGGAATGGTAGTAATCGTTATCACCATTATCATTAACATCATCATCTAGTGCTTTAAGGTTTATAAAGTGCTTTCCTCATAACAAGCTGTGGAGTAGGCAACATCAGTGTTATTCTTCCCATTTTACAGACCAAGAAATTGAGGCTCAGAGAGATTAAGTGACTTAGCAAGAGGTCAGAGTCAGTCAACATCAGAGCTAAAAGTTCAACCCATGTCTTACAACTCTAAGACCAGTGTTGTTCTCCTGACATCAGCAATCTTCCCCTAGCTACATCAAATGGGATAATAGATGTACCTGCAGAACTGCCTCAACCAGTACAGCTCCTTGATAGCAGATGATTAACATATATACATGGAATTTACTGTCACCTTGCTTTATGTCATTCAGAATCTTCTAATAACTGCCACTTAAATATATATCAAGTACACTGTAATTGCATGCTAATGGCCTTGGAGCATCACATAATCATCCAATCTTCCAAATTGTCAAACAAAGAATGAATTATAAGTAGTATATATTTCAGCATTCAGTAAGTTTCATTGTACTCTTTTTCTCTGAAAAAATGATAACATATAAAAGGTATAGACTATAGTTTATTAACCAAAATGTTTGATTTATCAGACTCAATTAACCAACTAACAAGTTTGTCCAAGGCACTCTGCTAGATGCTGGGAAAATACACACATACATACACACACACACACACACACACAAATGGCGCTGTCCCTTCCATTGAGAAGCTTATAATCTAAATGGAGAGGTATGACAAATGGATAAAAAGTTAAATAATTTCAAAACTGAGATAATAAAAGAAACATAACAAGGAGCTATAAATTAATTGGAAAATGAGTAGTAAAGATATTCAGTAAAACTAGATTAAAAAGAAAAGTGTGCCATATTGTCTAATGGTATGCTTATGTTGCTGGCAATTTACTAACCCTGGTTTCTAAATAATTGATCATGATGTAACTAATGTTTGGTCAATGTATTTGTGCTCTGCTCTTGGCTTTAGGGATTCATAGGACATAAAGGCTGGGTGAAAAGGGGTGGGAATGATGGATAAGACTATGCAGTCTAAATCTGGCTTACATACAAGACCACATGGAACACCACTTGCCAGTTTCACTTCCAAAGAAGGATTAAAAGTAAGTAGATATGGTTTTCACCCTCCTAGAACTCTGTTTCTATTAGAAACTCTTTCTTTACCAGGTCTGAAATTTGACTTGAACAGATTTTTCCCAGCAATAATCTGCCTACTAACCTCCCTAGTGGTGAATATGGTGAACTTCTCCCAACAAAGTTGGTGAACACCAAAACTGTAACAGATACCATAAATTTACATTTTTGCTTCTTTCATTCCCTTCTGAGATGCCAATGCACTGGTAGTAGGCATCACCTCATCAGGAATTCCCTACACCAATGAATTCACATCTAGACTTTTTTTTAATGAAGATAGTCTAGAAATTAGTCTTGAAGAAGAGTACGAGATTGTAATTTTATTCATTTATTATATTGCTGGATCAGGATATGATGTAGGGCAGTAAATACGTAATAACTGTAGAGGCAGCATAGACATAATTCACCATCATGTTATGAGATAACAATTATCACCATGGAGACCCTACTAATAAGACTGCAAAGTGGGCAAAAGTTTTCTTTGGTATTTCTCCCTCTATTTTAGTATCTCTTTACTGCCTCCTTCTAAAGTATAATCTTCCCATCCCCCAAAAGGCCACAGAACTAAAAATCCCTTCTAATTGAAACTATCCCTCACCCTACATAAACTATAGCATCCTACCAAGCCTGTCCTTTTCAAAAGTACCATTTCCTACAAAAAGCCTTTCTTGAGCCCCACCTAGCTATTAGTGCTCCCTCCTAAACCAAATTACTTTCTGCATACACTGTATATAATTTATACCCACTTACTTCTGAACATGTTGTATCTCTTCCCTTACCCCCCAGTAGAATATTGGCTCCTAAAGGGCAAGAATTGTTTGGGATGTTTTCCTAGTTTTTATCCATAGCATCTAGCATAATGCCTGACATATAGTAAGCATTTAATAAATGCTTATTGAATACTTTCTGTAGTAGCAAAAAACCAGTAATAAGTCAAGTGTCTGTCCATCATAAAACAGTTAAATAAATTGTGGTACATAAATATAATGGAATAAGACTACAGAGAGGCACCAGAAGACATCTGAACTGAGGCCAAGTGGGCTAGGAGAACCAGGAAAAAGAGCAGAAACACTGACCACAATCTGTAAGTGGAAGGAACAAAAATAATAAAATTGAAACTGAATACTTTGTAATGATACTGACTAAGGTTGACCCAAAGAAGTGAGACAGATAGCTCTCTCACTTCTTTGAGTCAAACTTGGTCATATACACATTTCCATCCTTTCTTTGCAGTACTATGTGGATACCGGTATGGAATACTGTATATGTGCGTATATACAATTTAGCTTAGTTGATATTTTGCTTAGTTTTGCTGAACTAATTTTTTTCTTATTCATTGTAAAAGAGGTGGTTTTCTTGGTGGGAGAGGGATATTTTGGGAGGGGATAATAAATATGTAACATTTTATACAATAATAACTTTGGGAGATAATAATAGCTAACATTTTAAGTGTGCAAGGCATTTCTGTCTCTTATCTCATTTGATCCTCACAACAACCTTGTGAGGCAGGTGCTATGGCTAAGATTAGGTAGGTGCTTTATCCAGGACTGTACAGCTGAGACAGAATTAGAATTCAGGCTTTCCTCCCATTCTATATCTAATGGCTACAATAATCACATAAAAATTAGCCCAGGTAAATGAGCATCTAATGTTATAAAGAAAACCCAAACAGTAGGATTCCATAGCTTACCTGACAATCTCATTTCTTTACTTAAAATAGCCTTACTATTTGTGAAATTTTTCTCCAATCAGATCTCAATTCTCTGTGTCCTCCATACCTAGATACTCCCTCCTACCTTTAAACTTCTGGAAAGTTTTCACAGGAATCATGAGAAAGAAATGATGAATTGGTAGATTTTCTACTCCTCACTTACTAGAAAAAAAAATTCCCTGAAGAAAAGTTAAATATATAGGTTTTAATTATAAAAGTGATGGTTTTTAGGATAAACAGTAAAGAGGAGGAAGGGATCAAACTTAGAATGTTCATTCTCCAGAATTAGATTCAAACCTCCAATATATCACAGTGTCCTAAACACAGGTGATTAGCCAAATAAGATTTCAAATTTGGTTAAATCTGAAATGTCTTCCTCATCCTCATAAATTCGGTTTATTAAGTGACCCTAAGAAAGCCAGTGCCTAACAATTAGATACCTGCTTCCTTGATCTCAGCTGAGTGCTTCCAGAGGCAGAGATAAAATCCTTCCATGCATGCCTCATGCTCACAATCCAAGTGACATACAGAACAGTGTTTTCCTCCAGCTCATGCACCATATGTTTTGCTAACTTTCCACAGCCTGGCATTGTGTAGGATGAGCCTTGGACCAATCATGAGCTCTCAGCTGTGCAAATTGCTTTTATTTGGATTCTCTCTACCTGTTAGCTGATCAGATCTGGCCCAGATAGGAAATTTCTGAGGGGGAAATAAGGTTTAAGCCTACAACAGAATTTTTTAAGATCCATCCCTCTTCCTCCTCCTCTTTCTCTTAGCACTAGTACTTAGCTTCCACCAAAGGGGCTAGACAAATGTCAGAAGTAGACAAATGAAGTCTCAGAATAAATCCTTGAACATGCATTTTTGAAGTCTCTAATTTCAAGCTTTTCCTTTCAAACTTGTTCACCCACACTACTGGCATAGCCCAAAATTGAGTCTATGAGATAACCTGTGTTAGGTATAATATCAAAGGCTTGAATCGAGTTTAAAGCTGAAAGAGATCTTAGAAAGAATCTAATCTGACCTACCCCTCCCCCATCTTACAGAAGAGGAAACTGAAGCCCAGAGAAGTCTGTGCTTGCCCAAGGTTGCAAAGTTAGTAAGTAAAAGAACCACGATTCAAACTTAAGTCTTTTGACTACAAATTCGGTGTTCTTTCCTCAATAATGCTGCACCAAAAACTATAAACAACTATATGATATTATATGATTATATTATTATTATCATTAGAGCTTGGAAAAGTGATTTCTATAAAAACATGTACAGAAATAACACAGACTAAGGAGGCACAGGGGGCTTGCAATATCTGTTCCTACTGAATGCTGTACCCACACTAATGAGAAGCCCATCTAAAGCCCATCTAAAAGCATTTAACCAACCATTACAGTCAGAAGAGAAATGAGTTCAAATCCTGCCTCTGACACTCATTGGGTATGTGATCAAGGGAAGCTGTAGTAGTAATAAGAATATGGAATCTTGTATATCTGTTGTCAGACTGTGTAAGTCCCAAGTCCCTTTATATGATCAGAATTCTTTATCTTTCAGTCTCTCCCCATGCCTTAATTCTAACCTACTCTTTGTTCTCTCTTGTGATATCCAAGCCCTAAGTCCTTCAGGACTTACTGCAGATCATCACCTCTGCTCTGGCTTCACTCTTCTCCCTTACCAGTCCTGACTACTTGTTGAAGTTCAACTCTAGACTGTCCTCTATTAGTGACTCCCTTGTTGTTGTTTTTTCCCATCACCAATCACATATTGTCAAACCCCAGCATTAGATTACTTCTACCATGTCCCTCCTTTGCTCCTACCCATATGCTGCTGCTTGAACCCTGAGGGAATCAAACTTTTACCTAATTAGGTCCACTACCAATTCATGTTAGCTAATTCCATAGGGGCTCAACAATGATGGAAGAGAATCCTTTTATGCCAGGCAAGACTATTGCACCCACCACAGCAGCTGTTTAAAACATTTTAGCCTTTTCTTCAAGCTTCTTGTCAGTACTGTTCAAGCACCTCACAAAGTCCCTATCTTCTATAGCCAGGTTGACTTTGAACTTCCTCAACTTCCCCACTTCAAACAATTGTAACCATCAACTTGAAAGAAAGAATATCAGAGCATTCCTTCATATACTAGTACTACAAGAAAGCAAGATACACCAGAAAAGCAAGACAAAACAAAAATGGCAATGCCCCTAAATCCTAGAAATGAAATAGAGGAATTGCTTAAATCTGAAAAGAGGAAAGTTGAAGAATCTGAGGTTACAAAAAAATCTTCACCTACTACATGCTCTAGAAATTACACCTAACAACAAAATAAATGACAAAAATAGCACTGGAATTTCAAATGATTTTGAAAAGTAGGTGGGCATACTGTTAAGGAATGTTAAGGGGTCGCCTGAACTTGTCTTTGTGAGTTGCCATATTTTCCAGAAACACTGTTCCCAGAATATGCAGGAGGCCCTGAATTTTTCAACAACAAAGCCTTCCTCCACTCCAAACTGACATAATTTGTTGTTTGCACCCCAAGCTGGACTCTCTGGGTGTCTGTCATTGGGAGTCAAGACAGGTGCCAATCAGTCTACATTAGACTGGGAAACTGCTTGCGCAGCTGGGACCCCTGAAGATAAGCAGACCATCATATCTTCACAGTATAGTAGTTCCCAAGGGAAAAAAATGCAGCTTTTGCCATCTTAATTATTCATGATTTCTCCTCCCCTGCCACTCCCATTCAGGTGGAAATTTCTGTTTTTCCTTTCTTAGTTGCAATTTCATAAATATGCAAGCTTCTGTTTGAATTGTGAATTCTTTGCCCTGGCTTAGGGTTCCACATGCATATTCATTTCTGTTGTAATAAATCTAAGTTGCAACACAATGTCTCATGGACTTGTGGTATTGGTTTTGGTTAACTTAAACTAGAATTCTGAAAAGCCCTTTTTTTAAATTGACAACATAAATCAAAATAACAAATCAATTATGCCAAAACAGAATAATTCCAAAAATTCTGATAACTATTATAACCATCATGAATCAACATATTCCCACATGGTATATGACAAAAGGTATTTTAAAAAATTTCAGAACTTGCACATAGCAGTATATGCAGTAGCTGACAACATAATAAGAACCAAAGAAAGATGGAACCATCATAGTATACATTTATGGGAAAGACTACAAACACCACACCATGGCAGAAACAATTTGTGAAAGTTAATGAAGATCTATAGAAAGGCACTGGATTACATCCATATAAAGTTAGTGCACACAGTAGAAAACTTGGATGCCATACCAACTAAAGGCAATAAAAAAGAAATATGTGGGAAAGAAACCAAAAAACAGAAGCATATGAGAAATTCTAGATTCCCATTATTAACAACTAAAAGCAAAAGTCAAAAGCTCAAAGTGATACTTCAAAGCAAAGAGCAAAATAATTCAATATCCATCAAAACCCTTTATTACAGAGGTTTGAGAAATCAGAGGCAGAAAAGAATTCCTGTAGGAGGAGGATGTGGAAAGTTTCTAGTCATCTATATAGTCTCAAGAAGACCAACAAAACAATATACAAGTTGGATCAAAATAGAGACAAAAGGTTTGCATACTGTTAATAAAAATTGATCAGCTTGCAATTACAAGTTAAGGAGTGAGTACAATGTGAGCTTCTCTGCAAAACTGTAAAGTGAGGGACTGGCTAAGAGCCATGATTACTGGCTAAACACTTCCCAGTGGCACATGAACTACTAACAAGGCACTTTACCAGCTTCCTCTCAGAGGCAAACATGATCCTTCATTTCTTAATAGAAGGCATCAAATATCTATACCAAAAGATCTATACCATCCCAATGCAGATCTATTATTGGCCAAACATTATGCCAAGCACTAGGAATCAAAAAATATAAAGAAAGTGCTCCTACTCAAAAGGAATTTACTTTCTAGGAGACAAGACAGATTAGACAGATAGAAAGATAGACAGACATAAATATATATATATACACATGAACATATATAACAAAATATAGAGAATATATAAACAAAAAAAATCAATAAAAATGAAAGACAGGAGGAGGGCACTAGCAGTTGGAGGATTCAGAAAGGGCTTTATATAGGAGGTGGTGCTTGAACTGTGTCTTAAAGGAAGATAAAGATCCTATGAGGCAAAGATAAGGACAGCATAAATTTCATGAACTGGGGATGGCTGGTAGAAAGGCACAAAGATAAGAAATAAACAGCAAAGGGAGGCTAGGTGGCATAGTGAAAAGAGCACCAGCCCTGGAGTCAGGAGGACCTGAGTTCAAATCCAGACTCAGATACTTAACACAAAGAAATAAACAGCAAGTAGAGTATCATGTGAGAAACGGAGAAAAGGGGGGTGGGATCAAGGGAACGAACATTTATTAATAGCCTATTATGCTCTAGGCACTGGGCTAAGTACTTTACAAATATTATCTCATTTGATCTACATAACAACCCTGAGAAGTAGGTGCTTTTATGATCCCTACTTAACAGCTGAGGACACTGAGGCAGAGAGAGACTAAGTGACTTGCCCAAGGTCACATAGATAGTGTCCAGGGACAAATTCTATCTCAGGTCTTCCTCACTCCCAGCGTAGTGGCTCTACCAATAATGCCAGCTCACTGTCTCAAGAAGGTCAACTTGCCTAGATTGTAGCATCAGTAATGTACAATGAGCCTATAGGTGAGGGCGAGATTGTGAAGAATTTTAAAAGCTAGACAGAGATTATATTCTATCCTAGAGGTAATAGGGGGTCACTTGAATTTATTGAGTAGGCACGAATTCTTTATATAAAACATTCACAGCTTGTATTTTTTTTTTTAATCCATAAACACCAGAATACAATATGCTGACCAAGGACTCAAAAAGTCCCAGGGGTGTAAAGAGCAGCATGTTATTTATCTGGTCACTTCCAAACAAGCTGCCAAAAGGGGCTATAACATGTTTATTGCTTTGGTTATCAGAAAGCCTTTAATTCTGTCCCAGACATGTGGCTAGTTTATGTCCTGAAAATACAGTACATAAAACAAGCCCAAGTATAGCGAGAGAACTAGAACATTTATGTTCTATTTAAAACATGTTTCAAACGCAGTAAAGACAAGGAGATTTGGTGTAGTATGTGGTATTTTTTCAAAGAGAAGGTTAAAGTTGATTATCTGTCCCACAGATCTTAAATCCATTATCATTTCCCCTACAGAGAACTAACTGTGGCTTCCAAATTAAAAAACAGACTGGAACCAGAGCAACTTATCAATTATTTGATATAAAACAATAACCCCAAGCTATATATGGCTCCACCACAAAAAACATTATTCAAGCTCTTTCCTCTCATGAAATCCTTCTCCAGTGTTATCACAGAACTACTTGGAGTCACTAACTGCAAAATTCTTACTATAGGAAAATGAAAAATAGAGAGGTTTCAAGATTGAATCTAGAGGCCATGATGAATCAATTGAAGGTGATACAAATACCTGTGTCTCCTCTAAGACACAGTTAGCATAAACCTATCGAGGATAAGACTATGTCTGAATGCCATATGAGATTGGCTTCCTAAATCCAAGCCAAACATATATAAAACAGTTAAGACTGAAAGTCATAATGTACACTATTGGGACTGTAAAATGAACCATAAAAGATGTTTTAAGTAGTCTAACAAATATCCATATAACACTTTAAAATAGAACCCTTTATCAGAATATAAATATTAAATTGAACAGAAATCCTTAGATCTCTTAAGAGATCTACTTTAAGAGAAGTAAAAACCTAGGGACAAAAGCATACACTTTTCTCACTAATCTTAATTGTTACCAAGCTATTCCATTCTCTACTCTCACTCACAAACCTTGATCAGAATGTTTTCCTGAAAGTTATTCTATATCTCTCAAGAGTCAAACACTCTTCCCATGAACATGAAGGCAATATAAGATCAAAATTCCTTGCCTTAAAAGTGTGATACTTCTTCATGGGAAATCATAAACACATCCACTCTTTTCTGCAACCTGCTATTGGCATAAAATCCCATTTGTTTTTTAAATTAAATTTTATTTTTAAATTATTGAGCATTTATTTTTTTTCTTCCATCCCACCTCCACCACCCCAATGCCCATGCAACATTAAAGAAGCTTAGGGTCCATTACCCTAAGGCAGATATATAAAAATTTCCTCACCAAAATGAAGGATAATTAATTTTTTTTAAAGCCAGAAAACTACAAAAATACTTTTAGAACAAAGAGACACTGCTTTATTGAGCAACAGTATCTTATAAAACAGTCAAGATCCAAGAATTTTAAAAGGCCCTTTTATAAGAAATATCTGCATGAATTCAGCTAATGACATCCAACAAAGAAATGCCAAACAAATGTCTGAGTAATGTGATGTGTTTGTGGAAATGGAGAGTTAATTATAGCAATTCAGGACCAGGTCATTGCCACCAGAAATTATAGACGTGTTACCCTTAAGGAGATCATATTTAGTAATTACTGTAGATTATGCCAGGGAATGGCAGAAACCTAACACTTGGCAAGACCTAGTGGCTAGAACTGCACGTTAAAAGCTTGCTATATTTCACATGCCAACAGATGACAAATCACCATAGTAAAAACACAGATCTCAAAATATGCTATTGAGCTAAAACAATAAACTGGATTGCTTCCAGATCATTCTCTCAGACTGAACTGCTGTCCAGAAAAATCCGGACATGACAGTGATTCACAAAAATTTAAGAACATGACCCATATGCACAAAAATATCTATAGCAGCTCTCTTTGTGGTGGCAAAGAATTGGAAATCAAGGAGATACCCATCAATTGGGGAACGGCTAAATAAGTTGTGGTATATGAATGTAATGGAATACTATTGTGCTATAAGAAATGAGGAGCAGATGGACTTCACGAGAATCCTGAGAGACATATATAAACTGACACTGAGTGAGGAGAGCAGAATCAGGAGAACTTGGTACACAATTACAGACACATCGTATCTGTGATGACTAACTTTGATAGACTGGGCTCCTCTCAGCAATGAAAGGTTAGAAGACAACTCTGAAAGACTCATGATGGAAAGGGATATCCACAGCCAGAGAAAGAACTACAGTGTCTGTATGAAGATTGAAGCAAACTACTTGCTCCCTCTCTTTTGTGTTTTGTTTTATTCCTTCTTTCTCATTCTTAACTCCATTGGTTATAATTCTTCTTTACAACTTGACTAATGTTTAATGTGAAGGTATTTATAGAACCTATACCATATTGCATGCCACCATTTGGGGGAGGGGGCAGAAGAGGGAGGGGAAGACAATTTGGAACTCAAGGGATTGTGGAACTGAATGTTGTAAACTAAAAGTAAATAAATAAATTTTAAAAATAAAAAAAAATTTAAGAACCTGTTTAATACATACAATACAAAATACTCATAATATTCAAGCTTCGTGAAATGAGATCTTACAGAAGGAAGAAAATCACAGGGGAAGAATGAGGTACATACCCCCTGTTGTTTTCTAAGCTACTAGAATTGTACTGAAGATTCTTGCAATATTTCTACAGATGGATGATTTCACATCCTAATACTTTAATTCAACTATTAAAAGCAGCTATGTTATCTGCCTATGAATAGAACACAGAATATTAAATATAGTGATTTGTCTTAACACTGTAAAAAGATAACATTATTGTTACTAATGTAATAAAATCTGTAGTAGTATAATATTAATGAACCAATGTTAAGAATAATTCATACCTACTAAAGATGGACATTAACATATAGTTTTGGAAGAGTAAAACTGATTATAATGGATTTTGAAAGAATCTCCCTAAGAATAACAGGACACAGAAAAACTTCTATTACTAAAGAAAACCAATTACTTAGCAGGTCTAATTTAACTGGCACATAGGAAATTTCCACAGTCTTTCATTAGCCTGGCCAGAAGTACTAAGACTTCCAAAAAATAATATATTTGGAGTGCCTCTGAGGTTGATTATATTAAGAACTCATTTTTGCCTTAAAGGATTATCAATGAAATTAAGCTACACCTGAGGGGAAAAACAAAATAATGCTCAGTACCAATAACAACTCAAAAGAATGAAGAATGAGGCTCTTCCTTCTTTCCCATGTGTCTCAGAGAGACTTATTACTGAAAAAGAGCTTTCTACCTAAGGACCATACTTTTTAACAGAAGAAGATAAAATATTGACATAGAAAAATTGCTTTGCAATGAGTGCCTTCGTGAAAGCAATGCTGTTCTTGTATAAGAGCAATTTACATTATTTGTTTTATTTCACTCATTATCAAAAATATGTCTAGGGCTTGGCAAAAGTTCCTACCAGAAATACCTAAAATTCTATCATCAAAGTATATCTTACTTTGAAATACTGATTTGAGTTTGCATACATTATATCATTTAATTCTCTCGACAACTCTGGGAGATACCTACTACAGGCATCCTCATTTTTTATTTTACAGATAATGAAATGAGGCTTAGAAAGATTGTGATTTGTCCCTGGTCACATAGCTGGTGAATTTCAGTAAGTAAGATTAAAACCCAGGTTTCCTTTAACTACAAATTTAGTACTCTCTGATTTCATAATCTTCTGGATGAAGGTTTTGTTTGTACAGTCTGTTAACATCTAAGTGTGGACTGAACCCAATTAAACTATAATTGGGAAATATTTAACAAGATAAATACAAATAAAATAAAAGATAATGTTAATGTGGTTTTATAAGTCAATATGTGATGCAAAAGGTTCCTTATGTACAGTTTAGAGGACTCCCATTTAGATGTGAGTTTGATACCACATGGGTATGGAGGGAATGGAGCAGAAAATTAATCTCTGCTATTACTGCTACAGAGTGAAAGGAAAAAGACCAGAGAATATTGAATGCTAATGTAAGAGAGCATTCCTAATTAGAAAACTATGTAAGATGCAGGGTAATGAATAGACAGAAAGCAAGATAAGAAGATATGAGGGCAGTAAAAGCATGGAAGAAGTCAGAGGAAGGGGAGAAGTTGCCTTTGACAAAGTATAACACTCATTCATGCTAAAATTCCTACAAAATATATGTATAGATTAAACATCATAGAGATTATCTATCTTAAATGAAAAGCAAGGATCACATGCACCAGGGATACACTAGAAGCTTTTCCAATAAACATAAGAATAAAGTAAGGATAGCTGGTATTTTTGAAAAAGTTTTAAAAATGCTATAAATAGCAATTAGACATGAAAGAAATTAAAGGTATAAAAATAGGAAAAGAGTAGATAAAACTACCTCGATTTGCTGATGACATGATGGTTTAAATAAAGCCTAAGAGGAAATAATGGGAAAATCTCATTCAAAGAAACTTTAAAAATAAAACATTTATGGGTCAATCTAGCAAAGAATACAAAATAGCTGTATAGATTCAATTACAAAGTGAACAATTTAAATAGCTGCAGAAATATTCAGAGCTCCTATCTGGGCCATACTAATACTATTAAAAAGTAAGATACTATCAAAATTAGTTTGTGGTTTTGGTGATATGCCAATCAAATTACTAAAAAGATACTTTAGAGAATTTGATAAATGATAACAAAATTCATTTGGAGTTTAAAAAGATCTAGAAAATGATGCAAAAAGGTGAGAAGGAAGGGAAATTCATGTAGAGTAAGAAAATATCTAGAATATCAAAACAAATAATGAAAAAATGGGAATTAAGAGGATATGCACTTCCAGACCTCCAAATACATTATAAAGTAGCAATCATCAAAAACCATTTAGGATTGTTTAAAAATAGATATGTGGATCAATGGAAAAGACTAGATAAGAGAGAATCAGGAATAATAGAACTCAACACATTGTTCAGTAAACCCCAAAACATTAATTACTTAGGAAGGAACTCTCTATTTACTAAGAACTGCTGAGAAAAATGGAAAGTAGTCTGGCAGAAATTTGAATCAGACCAATATCTTATGCCATATTCCACAATAAATGCAAAGTGGGTATATAAATAAGATTAAATTAATGTTTTGTACTCCGTGATTTAATAAAAACAAGTTGGAAAGCAATTTAGAATATGGATATAAAATCATCAAAATGTCTACACACTTTGACCCAGAAATTACATTACCATGCATATACCTCCAAGAAGGTCATCAAAAAGAAAAAAATCCCCGTATACACCAAAATATTTATAGCAGCAATTTGGTGGTAGAAAAGTAAAAAAAAAAAAATTTTCATCCTTTGGGGAATAGCTAGACAAAATGTTATGCACTAATGCAATGGAATATTACTGTGCTGTAAGAAACAATTAATTTGATGAATACAGAGAAAAGCATGGAAAAGCTTGTATAAATTGATGAAAAGTGAAACAAGCACAGGAAAGATAACATATATGATTAAAATTATGTAACTAGAAAAAAACAGTACACAGCACACATACACACGCATGCACGCACACACGCACACACACACACACACACACACATCAAAAATGAATGACAAAGAACAAGCATGGCTCCAAAGAAGAAATATAAGAATACATCTCCCCCCATTCGTTTGCAGAGATGAGATGTTTATGGGTGTGTTTTCATATATTTTCAAGTTGTTTTAAATCTATTGACCAGTTTTGCTGATTTTTTTTTCATTTCTTTTCTCGTTTTCTTTTTAAAAAATTCTTTGTTATGGGTGATGGCGCTCTGGAAGAAAGATGAAAGAGGGGCATGGGGAAATTTAGGTAAAAACAAATGATATCAATTTTTTTTTTTTCAATAAAAGCAGTGAAGGATAGACTGAACCTCTGAACTAGTGTTTAGGCTAATACACCACATAGCAATTAAAGAATGGTGCATCAGAAGGAGAGAGAGTAAGAAATCCAGATGGGACCTCCCTAGGGCAGACTGGTATCATGCAGCTCTGGAGTAATGCAGCATTGCTAAGTGACTTTTCTCATGTGGTGTGGCTTCCACTGCCAAGTTTCATGCAATTTGCCTGAGGTCTAGGACATGAAGGACTCAGAAAGATTAGAGCATTGATCAATTTGTGTCATGAGGTCAATGTTATTGAAAGTATCTTCTAGGGGGGCGGAGCCAAGATGGCGGCGTAGCAGCAGCAATATATCGCAGCTCTCACATAGCCACCCCCAAATACCCATGGAATAGGACTGTGGACCAACCTAGAACTTCAAAAACGCACACAGATACCTCCCACTAAAGTCAGCTC
>CM053586.1:154306916-154322425 GCA_028646515.1 Pseudochirops corinnae | reverse complement strand
AAATCTTGTGGAAATGAATGATGCAAACTATAATAAAATTAAAAAAAAAAAACCTTGTTCTAAGAATCAATAAACAGAGTTCATGGTTCTTCCTTGAACTAACCAAATGGCCTGGTCACTTCTTATTCACATCTCTGATCATGCTTAGTGCTGGACACTGAGCAGCCCATGACAGCCCAGACTTGAATGTAGACCTCCTAATTCCAGGAGGTGTTGGGTTTTGTTTTGTTTTTTCATTTTTGGTTTGGTTTTGGTTTTTTTGGTAAGGTTTGGGTTGTTTTGTTTTGGGGTTGGTTTTTTGGGGTTTTTTGCATTGTTACTCCACTTAAGATGAAGAGCAATAGAATGGCAGAGAAATTCAGCACAACTCTTGCTGTTGGAACTCCCTGATAGTAGGGAAACATGGTGGCAGAAAGGATCATGTACAGAGAAGAATGTGTTCTTGAGCAGATCCCTGAGCTTGAAGGTCAACCTGGTAACATTTGCAGGTGAAACAGAAGCTTGCAATCAACTTAGGGGGAGAAGGAGAGTGGACCCTGATACAATCCAATCTAACTTCTTTTTATAGATGAAGAAACTGAGCTCAGAGAGGTTCAACAATTTCCTCAAGAAAGTAGCACAGCCAAGACTTGAACCCAGGTTCTCAAGGCACTACTCATTGCACTCTACCATCCTGCCTCACCATTTGGAGAAAGTTTCAGCATTTCTTTTCAAGGTCTCTAAAACCCAGACTTCTGATGTATAAAGTCAATATTAATTTGCAAGGATTAGGATTTATTCTCTTCTTTTCTAATTTTCAACTTAAAGGAGATGTGAAATTTACAAGGAAAAGCATTAAAATGTATTATTACCTCAAAACTTGATCATTCAGGAGGAAGGGATTTCTATACATGTACTATATTCAGCAAAAAAAAAAAAAAAGCTGAAGACTTGTTTTCCTTTACCAGTCCCTCAAAATTTAATTCCAATTTATCTAAATCTAAGGGAAAAAATGATTAATGAGTTCAACTTTTCTTACATACTTGGATAAAAAAGGACATTATCAAATGGAAGCTGAACGTTGAAAAAGATCTTTAATCAAATACCATTAAGTGTCTGTTGTGTATAGAAGACTGAGCTAAGCTCTAGGGTAGAAACCAAATGCCCTCAAAAAGGCTTACCGTTTTATGAAGGGGAAAATGGAGAGAAATCGGAATAAGAAAGAGGATGGAGGAGGGAAAGGGAGAAGAATTTTGGAAGTTACATTCTAGAAAAGAAAAGCATATGAAATTGAAATTCAGAATAATTACCTGAAATTTTCAAGTCAATAATTGAATGCTATTATGGAAGATATTAGGGCTATGTGATCAGAATTTTATTCCAACTATCTTATCAACATACCTAAGCTTGTTATTGTTCAGACATGTCCAACTTTTCATGAACCCATGGACCGTAATGTCCATGGGATTTTCTTTGCAAAGATACTGGAGTGGTTTGCTATTTCTTTCTCTGCTGGATCAAAGCAAACAGAGGTTAAGTGACTTTCCTAGGGTTACGGAAGTGTCTGAGGCAGGATTTGAACTCATAAAGATGAGTCTTCCTGACTCCAGGACCAACACTCTATTCACTGAGCCATCTCACTATCCCTTTAACTAAACTTACTTATCTAATGATTTGCATCTGGATTTTACTAATCCATAGAAAAGGCAACTAGGCGGTGAAGTAGATTAGAGCGCCTGGCCTTGATTCAGGAAGACTCCTCTCCCTGGGTTTAAATCTGGACTCAGATATTTGCTAGATGTATGACTCTGGGCAAGTCATTTCATCCTGTTTGCCTCTACTTCCTCATGTGTACAATGAGCTGGAGAAGGAAATAGCAAACCACTGAAGTATCTCTACAAAGAACACTCCAAATGTGGTCACAAAGAGTAGGACAGGACTGAACAACAACTGAACACAATATATAAAAATAATATAATCTAAAAAGGAAGAAAAAATACATTATGCTTATTATATAGACTTCTTTCTTTCTCTAAATAAAGTATATATAATTAATATGTAGATGTTAGCAGTATGTTACCATTTGGTTTCTGGACTATAAAGATAATATAAAATGTAATTGCACTGGAATTTATATATGGAATAAATCTGAAGGAATAAGTACACACCATTCTATTTTTAATTTTTTCTTTTCTAGATATGAATAGCAAGAAAACAATATGATCTATGAAAATCAACCAATCATGTAAATAAAAATAAAATATTAGATTTCTGTTATATTGGGGGTAGAAACCTGTACAAAATTAATATAATAATATGCAGCTAATCTAATACTAACATCTGATCATTATGAGTTACAATTTAGGCATACAGTTCTGTCTCAAAAGTAATTAATAAGCAATTCCTGAGAAATACATATATATTGTATGCACATGCACATAAAATTATATATCTAGAACTCCTTGAAAGCAGGAACTGTTTCATTTTTCCCTTTGTCTCCCAAGCACCTAGGATAGTGCATAACACAGACTAGGCACTTAACAGACACTTTTTTATATACCCCATTATAAATTAATAAGACATGTCATTCAAACCTTCTAACGTTAGTGATTTACAACAGTTAGCAAGAATCCTAACTTGTATAAAAAGAATTTTTTTAATTTATTCATAAAATTTATTAAACCTAATTGGTGAGAACTCCTTTGGAAGTAGGTTACCTTTTACCAAGAACTCCTGTACCATCTAACACTAAACGGAAGGGATTAATATGAATTTCAGTGTTCCAGGCTTACTACTGCAAAGTAATGAAAGTTCTGGGGAAAAAAAAAGTTTCAAGATCTATCACTTTATTAAACTAGTTCCACAAAAAGGGAGTAGTCCAGATTACACCATCTAATTTTCCAATCTGTACTTACTTGCATAATGGTCCTTTCTGTTTGGTTTAGACAGTGATGTCTACCACTAAGGTTATATTTTGGGCAATGCTACCATGACAACAATGAGGGAAGGAGTTCCTATGCTTTCACAGAGTCTACAGGTTTTTCTGACTAACAAATCCATTTTCAGGGAGTAGAGTTTAGTAATACATTTCTATATAAAATATTTGATTTAAAGGATAAATCAATGATCAGTATAACAATGGCAATATAACATTTCCAAATCAATGACTAATAAATTTCCAGATGTGGCTTTTAAAAAGATCTCTTATAGTTTGAAAAGAAGCAAACAATTTATAAAGGATTCTATTAATTACTACTTTTAAAAAAGGAAAAAATTAAAGAAATAATAAGTGTCTGTGCAAAGCATTATTGATCATTGAAAAACTACACAGTTTATCTCTGGTTTAATCCAATCAAACTTAAGTGCTTTTAATACCACAAGAAAAAAAATTCTTGAAATATTAAGACAGAAAAATAAAACTCAAACTTCTCCAGAGAGCCTTGAAAAAGTTGCACTGCTAGACTGTCTGGTATTCTGAAAGGTGACCTATAGTCTGCAAATTCCCACTGGACAAACAAACGTACATAGTACAACTTATCCAACACTAAAAACATGATAGATAGTATACACATCACGCTACTGACCCATACAGCACATCTGTTCCACCAGCTTTGCATTCCACTCTCGATCATTTTTAATTAACTGCCCCATCATTCTTAGGGGAAGTTGGCTGACAGGTTGTCCTTCGCTCCTGATATCCAAACTTAAGGTGTTACTATAAAGGGTTACTTTCTTGCAGAAAGCAAGCACTGAGCAGACACTCCTCCTGGCAGGCAAAGAGAAAGTAACTCCCCCTTTTAAATAAACATGAGGCTTTGCTCAGTGTCCTCTGCTTCCCCAGCAAGCAGAGGTATGATTTATAATTAAAGAATCTGACTAAACCACATATCTCTTTGTAATCTTAAATGTGTGCATATAAATTGGAACACATTTCCTTTAAAAAGAAGTTTTATGCTACTCAGAAACCTCCAGTATGTATAGACAGAACCTTCCTTACTAACAGACCAAGGAAACAAATTACATTCCACTGTGTAACTAGCTCATCCTTTTTTCCCCCCTCTTCTAACGCCCCAGGCAAAAATTCTCTGGAATAAATCAGTCAGGATCTACCCAACTGGTTTAATCCAAGCCTGTTGAGTCTGAAATCAATGAAAGTGAAGTGAAAGAGATTATTTTGCAGGTAGGACACATCTCATTCATGTCTAGCAATCTGTACGTAGCAGCCAAACTTGCTCCCTATGCCCATGAATAGGTGGAAAGGAAGGCAGTGATTAGGAGTGTCTGGCTGGTTTCCTAATCTCTTCCACAAACCTGGCAGGAGGGAAAGGATGAGAGAGCTGAGAGATAAATGACTTTGATCACCCAATTCACAAAAGAGGTGCGACTTTAATTTTGTAGAAGCATTTTCTCTTAGGGAAGTATACAGATAAAAACTTCTCATATAAGTATACAAATAGCCTTAGGTCCAAAAATACATACTCCTTTATCTCTCTTACCCTTTCTAATATAATCAGCATCTCCAAATGCAGATGCCAAGGAGTGTCACTAACATCCAGAGCTAGGTTGCAGAGTAGACTGGGTGCTGGTACTAGAGTCAGGAAGATCTAAGGACACATCTAGCCACAGGCACTTACCAATTCTGCAACTGTGGACAAGTCATTTGGTCTTTATTGGCCTTAGTTTTCTCAACTGTAAAATGGGGATAAATAACAGCACAACCCAACCCCCCCCCCCCCCCAGTGTTATGAGGATCAAAGAGATAGAAGTAAAGTGCTTAGTACAATGCCTTGCACATTGTAGGCGGTGCATAAATACCTAATGTTAATTTTTATTAATCATGATAAAAAGCACTACACTTGAAGTAAGAGAACCTGAATTTAAATTATGATCTGCTGCTTATTACCTCTATTATCTTGGGCAAGTCATTTAACTTCTTTTGGTTTCAGTGTCTTTATCCATAAAATGAGACTTGGAGACAGGGAAGTAGATTCTTTCACTTACGAGTTGTATAACCTTGATCGAGTAACTTCTTTTCTCTGAGACTCAGTCTCTTTGTCTGTACATGGAGGTCTTAGCCTCAATATACAATCTCTAAGGTCATTTCCGGCTCTAAATCCTATTAATTTTTAATATATTTTCCCATGGAAACAAAGTAAGAAAAAAATAGTTAGATGTAGTTGAAATGCCTGGAGTTGAAATAGTGTTATTAGTATCATACTTCATTAAATAAATATTTTTAAGTGATCGTTTTTGTTTCTTAAGTGCCTGCCATGTTTGGACTGGCTTAAATACTATTGATAATACTGATTCTAAGGTAAATGAACTGTTAGTTGCAAACAAATCACTTACCCACACCTCTGTACCTATTTATCAGCCTTGGTCTTCCCATTACCCCTCTTCATGCATGAAGCTTTTCCTGAATTCCTACCTCCAGGAGCTGATCTCTTCAGATTACCTTGTAAAGATTTTTGCATATTGTTTTGTATACACAGTTTTCCCTTATGGAAAGTAAACTCCTTCAGGGAGGACTTTTGTGTCTGTGCACTCCCTGTGCCTAGCTAGCACTTGAAATTTAATGAATCTTCATCAGCATAGGAAGCTAGGAAACTAAACCAAGTGTAAGTGGGGGGCTCTCCTAGCAAAGATCTCAAATAAAAGAGAAATGCCATGGAGATTTTTTTAAACAATGTAACCCACGTGTTTAAAATCATGTATCTTTTAGGATATCAAAATATAAAAATATTTTGCCAACATCCCAACATCCAATATCTAAGGGTAGGATAGATGTGCAAATGCAGGTTATCTTAGAAAGAAGCAAGCTCTCCTCAGAATGATATTGTAGATGCTGTAACTAAGGCACTAATGCTCTGGACCCAGGACCAAAAGAAAGGGAAAAATAGCAGAATAGGCAATTTCAAGGAAGATAAGCCCAGTGATAGCTGTTGCCTTGCTTCAAAAGAACCTTCTGTGTGGCAGAGCAAACATTCTCATGCAACTTTGTTACACATTCTTCCACACTCCAAAGCTAGTCAGCAAAAGAAGGTAAAACAAATAGACTTGCCTGAGGACAACAGGTGCGGCTGCTGGGTGAAAGGCAACCACACACTAGAAAACAGCGTCCAAGGGACAGAATTCAAAGGCACAGTAATGTTCTACCAGTGGCCACAAACTACTATGCAGTCTACATTTACAAATTTTTTTTTTATATTTATCATTAATACCATGGATCTTGCTGGATTCTCCTGAAGAGTTCTAAATGTTTTTCCTTTGCGTTTGAAAATAACCATATTGGGTCACAGATTTTAAAGTGGAAGAGACCTTTAGAAGCATTCAAGTCCAACCACTCTCATTTTACAGATGAAGAAACTGAAGTACAAAGAGATTAAATGACTTGCCCCAGCTGACAGAAAGGTTGTCACAACTGGTTGTCTTAGCTCAAAACCCAGCACTATTTCCTCTAGACTCGGCTGCCATATAAAGTGGGGGTTTTTTATCTTTAAATTAGGCATCTATATCCAAAGCATATGTTATACCTCCTCCAGGTTTATTCTGTGAATCAAATCAAAACAGTTCAATTATTTATTGCTATGTCTTATCTGCCAGATACTACAATAGCCTTCAAGAGACACTCAGCTTTTCTTGATGCCAGAAACACAGACTCCAGTTACCAAAGAAATGAGTTCTTTTCTTCAGGCTAAGTATGACTAGCTGGAATTTTAGGTCACCATCAGTCTAAGGTAAATGATAGGTGTCCTACCAAAGGTGAGACACGCCCATTTACTTTTGGAGACAGAAGGAAGCTCTATAACAGATCTCTATCAGATGCAGCCACCCTCCCCCCATTCTATAAGATTTCATGATGCTGAGCTACTCAATAAAAATGCAATGTTCCTAAAATAGGAATCCTCATAACATTTCTGGGAAGTCAAAGGTGAAAAATGTTTTTGACCACAATTAAGTACAATTTAATTCATTATTTCAAGTAAGATTAATTTTTCAAAGACTAACTAATAGCTTAGTCACCTGAAGATTTACAAAAAAAAAAAAAAAAAAAAAAATCAGGTCTATGGAATGCAATGAGATGACCTAACAATAAACACTATTCTTTCTCTAGGTTGGACTTTGGCATTGGCAGGTTCTCTCTTGGCATCAGCAGGTTCTTCTAACATTTGATGCTGCAAGGAAATAGTTTATGACCTATATTGAGAAAGGCAGTTATTCACTTTCAGGGCTCAGATTTTATATCCCTTCAACACAAAATTTCCCCTTGATTAAGCTTTATGAGCCAGTGTGGTACAATGGAAAGGGTGGACTTAGAGTCACAGGTCCTCAATTCTAATTCTGATTGAATTATTTACTACCTGGGTAACCCTATGCTAATCATTGCCTCACTGAGTGTTAGAATTTCCTCATCCTTAAAATGATAGCACCTACTTTACAGGTTGTTGTGAGGACCTAAATGAGATAATTTATGTAAAATACTTTGCAAAATGTTTTATCACTGTTATGAGCATTTGTAAAATTAGGAAGTTAGGTTTAAAGGATCTCTAAAGTCCCTCCCACTATTAAACCACTGATCATATAGAACAGGAATTCTTAACCGGAAGTCCAAAGTAAATTTCAGAGTTTGAGAACTTGTATAAATTTTTTAAAACCATCTATTTTAACATAATCAGTTTCCTCTGTATTTTACTTTATGCATTTAAAAACTTATTCTGGGGGCGGATAGGTGGAACAGTGAATAGAGCACTGGCCCTGGAGTCAGGAGGACCTGAGTTCAAATCCAGCCTCAGACACTTAACACTTACTAGCTATGTGATCTTGGGCAAGTCACTTAACCCCAATTGCCCTGCCTTCCCCCCTCCAAAAAGAAAAAAAAAAACTTTATTTTAAGAAGGGGTCTATATAAAGGCTTTGCCCAACTGCCAAAAGGATCCATGGTAACAGAAAAGTTTTAAAATGCCTGTATTTCAGCAAAACATATAAAAGCTTCATCTACTCTGCATGCTCTTTGTTGGTGGGAACTGTTTACAGAGGCCTTTATTTTTAAGAATTGCTTTTTCTTTTCATACCCTCTTTCATTCAAGACATTTGTTCAATGCATAACAGAAACTAGTAGGTTTTTTTGCTTCTATACTTTGTTGTTGTTCAGTCATTTTCAGTTGTGTCCAACTTTTCTTGACCCCATTAGTGGTTTTCTAGACAAAGATACTACAGTAGTTTATCAGTCCTTCTCCAGCTCATTTTACAGATAAGGAAACTGAGACAAACAGGGTTAAATGACTTGCCTAGGGTCACACAGCTAGCAAGTGTCTTACGGCTGGATCTGAACTCAGACCTTCCTGACTCCAGGCCTAGAGCTCTATCCACTGCATCACCTAGCTGCTTCTGTACTACAGGTTCAAATTTTGTAACACAGCAGAACAGCCCATCTCATCCCTTAAATTAAGGAAGAGTGAAAAAGGCAAAAGACAGCTCCGTGTTTGGAAACACATTTTCTCTTTATAAAAACTGTTTTATACTTTCAAACAATACTGGACTCATAAAGCCATACCTGAGTAATCACAGCAATCATCTGCTCCAATCCCCTCATACTACAGGTGAGGAAACTGGGATGCAGAAAAGTGAAGTGGTTTCCCCAATGTTACACAGTAACCTTGTGTTTCCTAATTCCTTTAGAAATTGAATCCCTTTGTTGGGAGTGAGATATGGGAAAGACTCTCATATAAGTTGTGATGTGACTGGGGGTTATGAGTATGGGGTCACAGAGCATATAGGAAATGTTGAGGATCTAGTCACTGAAGTAATTACCCACACTAACCAAAAATTGTATTTTTGATGTGTTAAAGGTAAACTAGTGAAGAAACTAATGCAGTCTGAATAGTTAATTAGGTCTTTAGAGATCCCCACCCTTTTATCCCTGGTGCTGACTCATTATTTGACTTGCCTAGTTTTATTACAGGAATGGAAATTTGTTCTGAAAATGAATCATATCTATGATTTCCACTTACTTGAGAAGGTGGGACCTCTCAAATGGGAAAAATAATGTTAAACAGAAACAGAATATATTTCTTTTAAGAGAAGTTGGTGAGGATGTTATTTCACCCAATTTAACGAATTAGGCATGTTTAAAGTGCTTAAACCCAACTGTAATTGCTGATAAGTGCTATAGCAAACTCATACTATCAGCCTAAATCTATTCAGAAAAGCTCTCATAATCATAAAGAGCTGAGTCCTAAGTAAAAGTAAGCATACCTGTGACACTTAGTCATTCTGTAACCTAGGGAATGTAACAAGGCAGTAGGCGAAGTGAAGGACTCTTAACTTCTTATCCCAACTCCTTGTGTTGACTTGCATTTAACTGTTCTGTGCCTAGTGTTAGACTTTAAAAGGGAGATTTTCCCAGTGATGCTTCCATTTACAGTAGAACACATTGCCTCTCCTCTCCTTTTTTTCCAATCCCCGCTGCTCCCCTCTTTTTCCTTCCTATCTCTGAAAAGTAGGATAGCATAGTAAGGGATGGCATTGAATCTATATTTCATCAGTATGGGGAGTTCCTAATGAGGACATTCTTGTCAATATAGATTTGCATTTTTTCTATACCTTTATGAAGTTAGCTGGGGCATTGAGGGGTTAAATGCCTTGCTTGGGGATCTTTGTTATTGTTAAGTTATTTCAGTCCTGTTTGACTATAACCCCACTTAGTGGGTTTTTTGGTGGGTTGGGTTTTTGTGGCAAAAATATTGGAGTGATTTGACATTAACTTCTCCGGCTCATTTTACAGATGAGGAAACTGAGGCAAACAGGGTTAAATGACATTCCTAGAGCCACACAGCTAGTATCAGAGACCAGATTTGAACTCACAAAGATGAGTCTTCCTGACTCCACACTTGATAAGGAACTAAACTAAATTAGAAGTTGGGAAACTATTTAATAGTTTGAGAAATTTACTGGCAGAAACAACCTCCTATCCTTTTTAACTAAGTTATAGGGGTGAGATGTAAAACCTCAGAGAGATAGTTTTAGGCATGAATTGAACTAATAGGATCCTGGGATGAACAGCATCCAAAGTAGCTTCCTGTTTTGACCTGACAAGCCCAGGTTATGTTTCCAGCTCAGATTTTCTACCTTCAAACAAAGAACTATCAGTAGAGAAACAGAGAGGTAGCACCAACTCCCTCATGTCTAAATCCCAAGGTAAGAAACATCATCAATTCACACAAAAAGATGAGGGGAAAGGAATCTGATGCTCTGTGACTACAGGTGAGCCCTGACTCCTGGTGTGTTCCCAAAGCGCCAGCCATGAAATTAACCTCAGGAATAATGTGAATACTGTCTTTTAAAAATCGACCATTTTAATACAATCTTCAGTGTCAGTAAATATCCTGAGGCTAACTTTTATATACTGATTTCCATCACCATGCACCCTAAGGGGAAATGATTAGGAAAATTGCTCTGGGACACTCCCATACCTGCATATTGTGGCTAAATCTGCTTCCCCTGACTTATTAACATATGGCAGAGAATGTCATACAGATTTATGAGACTTCTTGACTTTCCTGAGAAGGCTTATGCTCTCATATTCACACTAATTCCTCAACCCAACCAATCCCCTTTTAGAAGACAAGTAACTACATGTTAATTAAGCATTTAAAATGCCTTATGATTGAAAAGACTATCCAACTTTCATTTTACATAGTCCCACAGCCCATGAAACAAAGCTAAGGGGCAGTTGGCTAACACTGTGGATAGAACACAGGGTCTGGAGTCAGGAAAACCTGAATTCAAATCCAGTCTCAAATACTTACTAGCTGTGTGACCCTGGGTAACTCATTTGATCTCTTTGCCTCAGTTTCCTCATCTGTAAAATTGAAATAATAATAACACCTGCTTCTTAGGGTTGTTGTGAGTATCAAATGAGGTAACTGTGAACTGCTTAGGGTAGTGTCTGGCACATAGTAAGCAATATATAAATGATAGTTATTGTTATTAAATGAGGGCAGCTAAGTGGTGCCATGGATAGAGTACCAGGTCTGGAGTTGGGAAGACTCTTCCTGAGTTCAAATCAGACCTGAGATACTTACTAGCCATGTGACCCTGAGCAAGTCACTTAACCTTCTTTACCTCAGTTTCCTCATCTATAAAATGAACTAGAGAAGGAAATGCCAAATCACTCCAGCATCTTTGCCCAAAAAACCTCAAATGGTGTCACAAAAGTTGAACACAATTGAAAATGACTCCTTTATGATTATGTTTTCATGGATATTGACAATCATGATTTTATAATTTCGAGAATATATCATATTCTACTCAGAATAATTCTCTTATTTTTCCCCAAACACAACTCTTCCCTCTGGGCTTTTTCTCACAATAACCCCTTTATTTAGTATGGTTTTTTTTTCCTTCTCTATGCTTTGAAATCCTATCTCATTTTTAAGGCCTAACTCAAATGGCATTTACCCAATAATCAACCCCTAATGCCTCTATATACTAAACTGCCTTGTATCTATTTTTATAGGCATATATGTTATATGTGTCACTTCCCCCAGTAGAATGTAAACTCCTTAAAGACATGGACCATTTTGTCTTTGTGTCCTCAGGACCTTAGAGAGCCTAGAATACCGGATGTCCCAAAAGTCTTAGTATGGTTTTAATCTGTTGAAGCTTTAGTGGTTTAAAACTGCAGTAAATCTATTGGTATACTCTATAAATGAGGGATAGGGAATTTCCTGATGAGGAAATTCCTTACCAATGCAATTTATATTCTCAAAGAGTTGCCTAGAGCATGGGGAAGTTAAGTGACTTGTTTGGCCAATTACAGGGCCAATATGCATCAAGGTAGGATTAAAATCTGGGTCTTAGTGGCTCCAAGACCAACTCCCTATCCAGTACACTCTGCTGCCTCTGCATTTGGTGCTTAATCACAGGTTTATTGATTCCCAGATCATCTTAGCTAGAAGTGCTCTCTTCCTCCTCTGAATTCCAGCAGTATTTTTTAGGGCACTAAACAGTTAATCCTCTGTTCAAGGTGAATCACTGTTGTCTCAGTTCTTCATCTGTAAAATGAACTAGAGAAGGAAATGGCAAACCATTCCAGTATCTTTGCCAAGAAAACCCCAAATGGGGTCACAGAGTCAGACATGACTGAAATGACTGAACAATAACAACAATTTCATGCCTTCGTTTTCCTTCCTAGATTGTAAGATTGACTATTCCATCCAAATCATGAACCACCACAACTGAGATAGTTTTCATTCAGTTCTGATGTGTTCTGACATATACAGTGCTAGTGATGTAGTGAATCACTCCATAGTAATACTTCAGGCGCCCTCTGCTGGTAGGTTTCATCTCTCTAGTAAATAATAATCGCAGATTCTGCTGTAGAAAGAACCTTAACAATGACCATGCATTCCAACTCCATCATTTTGCAGATGAGGAAACTGATGACCAAATCGGTAATAGAAGCTTCCCAAGGGCACATAGGTAATGAATGGCAGACCCATAATATGAACCTTAGTCCTCTGACTCCAAATCCAGCCCTCTTTCCACTTACCAAGCTACCAACTACATTGTTTTATAACTTGGAGAATGCTTCATATATGTTATTTCACTTAATTTTTACAACAACTTTGTGACTTGGGGACTATTGCCATCCTCATTTTAAAAATGAGATAACTGAGGCTTATATTACTGAAGTGAACTAGTTAGTGTCAAAATATGGATTTGAACTCAGGTCTTCCCAGAAACTCTATCCAGTATTCATTCTACTACCCTATGATTCTTTCTACTCCAGTAGGACAGAATTATTTCATGTTAATAAATAAGGCACAAAAGAAATTTTACCTTAAAGAAGGATACAACTTTAGATGATTTTTTTATAGGCAATTTTTGCAATACAACTCATTTCTTCAACACCACAAAAAAACTATCTGCCCCCTAATGCCTGTGATAATGAGTACATTTGAAATTTTTTTTTTACTTTTGTACAATTTCCTCTATATGTTTCTGTTTATATAAATGTTTGTCTATATGATCTTATGCTTCTCTTATCAACTTTAGGCTGGGCTCTCAAAGTGTAGGGCTATTAATTATTTAATTTGTTTTTGTGCAACCCTGGAGCAATATGCAGTGGGTATGAGAATGTTTAATTGATTCAGAATACAAGTCATTTATTCTTGCATAATACTTTGGAGGATCTCATCAGTGTAGGAATTCTCTTCACCATTAAAGATTGCAACCCATCTATGCCTCTCATCTTAAATGATTCCGGCTCATATCTTAATATCTGTCTTGCTGATATTCCCTAGTTACTATCAGTGCAGGTAAACCATCAACAATGATAGTTGTTTCATAGACAACCATGAGTTGTTTCTGCCATTAGAACATTATTTCTTTGAGAATGGGGACTTTCTTGCTTTTCTTTTTTTGTAACCCCAGTGTTTCACATACAACCAGAGTTCAATAAATGCCTTTTCCTTCATGCATTTCTTCATCTTTTGACAAATGCAGAGAATGGGAATCTACTCAATGAACTGAATACCTTTGTGTGACTATTTAATATTTCATGGATACCAAAGCAACCATTAATATGTTCATCTACTATCTCTCACTCTCACTTAAAAAAAAACTAACCCATCTACAGCACTTAAAACCTGCTGGTATTGATCAAAAAAGCATTTATTAATCACTTAATGTGGCTAGAGGAAGCACACCATAGTGGACAGAGAGTTGTCCTTAGAGCCAGAAAGATCTGAGTTCAGGTTCTGCTTCTGACACATACTACTCTGGGAAAGTCATTAAACTTCTGAGTGCTCTACACACCTAAGACTATAAATTACAGATTAGCATGCTGACCTGCATTGGTAGAGAGAGTTTCCCATCCCTGTACCAATGAAACCCCATATCTAATCTCTATCTCTGCTACAAATTAGGGGCTGTACCAGTTGCAGGGGATACAAGGAAAGAAAGAAACAGTTGCTACCCTCAAGGCACAGAAGTACATCAATCTTTCAGCCACACCCACAAAGTAATTACCATTGGTAGCATCCTATTAGAACATCAAGTATAAAATATATAATGAACTTATATTGTAGATTCAGCTGTGCTCCAAAATAACACAATATCCTTATGATATTTGAAACGTGTATTTTTAATTTCCTTTCCAATTTCTGTGTAGCATGGAAACATCAAACAGGATAAATTCATTTTAACAAAGTCAATAATCTTTGATTACAGTAATATATTTGCTAAAGGCCCTGCTACCAAAAGCTTTACAACAGGAACAACTCATTACAGAAGCAGCTTAGCATTTCAAATAGAGGGACGGACTTGGAGCCAGGAAGAAATCCCAACTTAGACACTTGCTAGTTGTGTGTAACCCAAGGCAAGTCAAGTAACTTCTCTCAGCCTCATAGGTAAAAAGTGGGTAATAATAGCATCCACCAAGTCAAGATGGCGGCATAGGAGCAGGAGCCAAGATGGCAGTGTAGGAGCAGCAAGGTACGCCAGCTCCCACACAACCACCTCAAAATACCCATAAAATATGACTCTAGACAAATTTTAGAACTCTAAAACACACAAATATACTTCCTGCTGAAGGCAGCTCGGCTAGAAGGGACCATCTCAGTGCTGGGAGCCGAAACCAGCCCAGCCTGAAATTGTGGCTTGGCCCTGGGGGCAGCCTGACGAGGTGAGCCACGGCTGGAGCTTTGGGAGAGTGGAACAGCGGCAGCTGTGGCAGTTTCCAGAATTATCAAACCATAAGAAAAAAGGACTAAGTGAAAGGTCAGTGGAAATCAGCTAAAATTGGGGGAGAAAAGCAGGTCTGGCCAAACTGCCTCCAGGGCAAAGAAGTGGCAGAAGCAGAGGCCCTGAAGCCACCTCCACCTTGCTGCTTCAGAGCTCCCAGCCTGCGGACTGCAGGGGGACCAAGTGATCATTCAGAGGCCAAATGCTCTTGTGTTGAGTGGCCTGGATCCAGATCGAGGTCTTGGGTGGTGGTCCTGGGGTGCATTTTCAGTGAGCCAAAGCTGGTGGGGGCTGCAGCAGCCTCCTAAAAGCTCTGGCAGCTGGGAAAACCCCAGTGATTTGGGACAGAGCTTTCCCCTCTGGAAGCAGAGTTCCACAGAGCTAAAAAATCATTGACTGACCAACCATGAGCAGGCAAAGGAAGCAAAGTAAGAACAGCAACCAAACTCTAGATTCCTTCTTTGGAGAAAAGAAGGGTCTAAGCAGGGAATGGGAGGAAGACAACACAGTCAGAACTCCCGCACCAAAAGCTTCCAAGAAACATGAAGACTGCCTAAAAGTTACAAATCAGCTTAAGAAGGATTTTGAAAACCAAATGAGAGAAGTGGAAGAAAAATTGGGAAGAGAAATAAGAATGATACAAGAAAATCATGAAAAGAGAGTCAACAACCTGAATGAATAAATTAACACCTTAAAAAATAGATTAACTCAAATGGCAAAAGAGGCCCAAAAAGCCAATGAGGAGAAGAATGCCTTAAAAAGTCGACTTTGCCAGATGGAGA
>CM053586.1:154285760-154306416 GCA_028646515.1 Pseudochirops corinnae | reverse complement strand
ATATATATATATATACACATAGATACATATTCATAACATTTGATTACGGAACTCCAGATTCCAGGAGAACAAGGTTTTTAAAGATCCAAAAGACAAAGATTCAAGTACTCTTCTCCCAATCATATCCTGGAATTTTATTATCAATACAATAGTCTTCCAGACCCTGGAAGTAGTTTGGATAAGATAAGGCTTATTATCAAGGACCCAGGAAGTCATGGGGAAAGTCTGTTGTCTCTTATCAAAGTGTATCTACAGGACAAAGGATGCTCCTGGAGAGCAAGCCGAAATCTTAAGGACATCTGCATAGAAACTGATCCCCAAGAATCAAGTATCTTGACTTACAATAGTTATTAGTCTGTTATAACTTGGAAGTAACATAAGGTTACATGATAAGGAACATGTCCTTTTTGGTGCCTGAAGTCTGGGGGCAAAGGCGTTGATGTCAGGATATCAAACAAAAGTCCTTTCAAGTGTATCCCTGGGGAGTCTTTTGGGAGGAGCCAGCATTTACAAGCTGCATCACCTCAGGGGTGTTAGGGTACACTATTAAAGTTTTTATCTGAGTCCTGGATCAGGCCTCTTTGGCTCCCCACACTGGGCTTTCCAATTTCTTCCTCTTTTTGTGAGCTAACTAACATTTATACAATGCTTAAAATGTGCCAGGCACTGTGCTAAACTCTTTACCCATATCTCATTTGATCTTCACAAGAACCCTGGGAGGTAGATGTTATTATTATGCCTGTTTTACAGGTAATGAAATAGAGGCAAACAGAGGTTAAGTGACCTGTCTAGGGTCCCAAAACTAGTCGGTGTCTGAGGCCAGATTTGAACTGAGGTATCCTTGACTTCAACTTAGTGCTCTATCCATGGCACCACCTAACTGCCCTTCTTGAAATCTTTCTATAACTTTAAAATGAGGATTATCATATTGCATAATTTGTCTTACAGTGTTATTTTTTAAAGGGAAAGGAAAGGGGAAAACAACAAGCATTTATTTAGCACCTAATGTATGCCAGGTTTTGCTTAGTGTTAATGTATGCTTAGTGTTTTTACAAATATCTCATTTTTGATCCCCCTACCAGCTCTTTACTTTACAATTGAGGGAAATAGAAGTTAAGATACTTGACCAGGTTCACAGACCTAGTGTTTGAGGGTAGATTTGAACTAAGGCCTTCCTAATTCCAGGCCCAGTGCTCTATCTACTGTAGCACCTAACTCCCTTAACTTAAAGCTTTAAAGTGCTGTAAGCATGTTAATATTATTTTTGTTATTTTTATTATTGCTGGTCACTCTTCCTTTGCTTAGGTCAGTGACTAGCATTCTCAGCCTTTCCTTTCTCTGCTGCCGTCAATGAGCTAAATACTTTGGAGAACTCAAAGATAATTCTGCTTCAGAAAAAAAAGTCTGGAAAAATCAGAAATAGAAAATCTTTAAGGACTCTTCCAACTTTTAAATCCTATAAACCTAAAATATTTTCTAGGTGTATTCTTTAGCTTTTCCCCTCCACAAATTTGATTTCATCTGAGTAATGAGAAGTTCTGACATTCAAACTTCTAATACAAAAAGTAAAAGCAATTGGGGTGGCTAGGTGGCTCTGTGAGTAGAGCACCAGCCTTGGAGTCAGGAGGACCTGGGTTCAAATCTGGCCTTAGACACTTAACGTAACATTTACTAGCCGTGTGACCTTGGGCAAGTCACTTAACCTCAAATTGCCCTGCCCTCCAAAAAGCCAAAAAAAAAAAAAAATAAAGCAAATAAAACTGTCCTTTCCTTTCCTTACTTAAAGTTCAGTTTAGAGTTAAGTTATAGAAAACCATAGAACATAAGAGCTAGGAAAGACCAAAGATATCATCATAAGTTACTTATTGTATGTGATAGGAAAATGAGCATTTCCTTCATTTAAAGGACTCCCCTGTACCCTCTCCAACCTTGCCATGATTAGCACTTTGGAGTAGAGACTTTCAGAAATATGTATCACCCAGCAAAGATGCCAGTTTTACAGGAGTTTCTGGGGTTGATCAAATGAAGAACCCCAAATTAGTGTTTTTAGAAAGGTGAAACTGTCCTTTGATGTGTTCTTGAACTTGTAATTGACATTCTCATTGGAGCCTGTCTCATCCTCAGGAACAGGGCTATCCTTCCTCTGTCCTACTTGGCTAGAAGCTGGGGTTATGTTGGTAAAATAAGTTATGAAGCATTTGTAAGGTTGTCAGATACCTTTAACTGAACAGAACTAAGAAATGTTTGCAGTGAAGCGAGAATGTTT
Source organism: Pseudochirops corinnae (assembly GCA_028646515.1). Lineage (NCBI taxonomy): Eukaryota > Metazoa > Chordata > Mammalia > Diprotodontia > Pseudocheiridae > Pseudochirops > Pseudochirops corinnae. The sequence goes on along the minus strand of CM053586.1, from coordinate 154,304,150 downwards.
GCAATTGATAAGAGATTATGATTTTGTAGTCCAGAAAGACTAAGCAGACAGAAACAGTCTTACAAGTTGGAATCTAAATTAGACTACAAACCTAAGTTTTTATATAATTTTTGATGACTTGCTGCTTGAAAGATATTGGTTTAATATAAAAAAATTGGGAAGCACTAGAAACAAAAAGCTAACATCTAAAAAACTGGGCTGCTTAGATTTTCATTAATGCTAGTCATTGTCACCCTTCAAGAGCCACCTTTTGGTGTTTGGTTTCTGAGAAGGAACAGTATTATCATTGACTGCTACTAATATTTAGATAATGTTTAATATGTACCAGGCACTGTGCTAAGCACTTTACAAATATGATTTAATCTTCACAAGAACCCTGGGAGGTAGGTGCTATTATTATGCTTGTTTTACAGATAAGGAAATAGAGGCAAACAGAGCTTGAATGACTTGTCTAGGGTCCCAAAGCTAGTAATTGTGTTGCACATGATGGCTTTCTCATTTAAGCATCAGAGGTCTTTTGAGGTTCGGCTTATACAAATCAAAAGTGACTCTTGATATTCCTGCCCATTTTGTCTGCTAAGCTAGTACATGTTTAGTATGTAATGTTCCCACCTGTCCTTTTTCCAAAATCATGAAATATGTTTTATATTCTAGGCTCTAAAAGAATTCTCCCCAAGATGCTTCTGTGCTATCTTCCTCTAGGATTAATCAGTCCAATAGCAGTTAACCAGGACATTTTGGAGTTTGCTAACAACTTTTCTTAGAGTGCTAACTGTCAAACCCATGTTGTCTGATCATGTCATGGTTTGAGAGTGAGATGAGTGCAGGAAGGTTGATAACAGAACTCGCTTGATCTGTAATCCCATGAGAAACCAAGGCTCTTGTGTAGGTCCTTGTGGTGTCCATAGCACCTCATGGGTGTCAGTGGCAAAGAGACCTTTGCTATGGAGCCTCAGGGAAGAGTGGGCAGTGGTGGAGTTGACAGTACCTGTTTTATATTTGATTTGATACTTCAGCTTCCTTTAACACTTTGGAGGTAGCAAATACAAGGTAGAGATATTAGGAAAAAACCATTTTGGTTAATATTATAGCTTTAAGATGTAAAAACTATAGATATTACTATCCTGAGGGTGACTTTTTAAATGACATTGGTCTGCTTAACAGTGTAAAGTCATAGGCAAAAGATAAGTACTCTATAATTTTATTGCTGGCATCATGTATCAATTACATCACCATATCAGGAGATGATTATGAGGAATGGTGTGTGTCTGTGCATGTACACATGTGCATGTATGTAACTTAAGGGGGTTTAAACTAACTTCCAAGTTACTGGATTGCATTTCTGTGATCATAATTTCAAGTCCTTTAATACTCAGTGAGTTGTGCTGGACAGAGAGCTGACTTTGGATTCATGAAGCCCCAAGTTCAAATCCCACCTCTGACAACATACTGGCTCTGGGACCCTGGGCAATCACTTAACTTCTCATTGCCCTGGGTAGTTATCTAAGATTTTAAAGGTGCCAACTTGCATTGGGAGTGGAAAATTCCTCATTCAGATGTTAAAAGGGAGATGAATGCCTTCAACTTCATTGAAGAGTGATAAATTTCATAGGAAGATTCCAAGGGAGAAGAAAAGACTATAGTAGCATTACACTAAAATTTTGGTTTTATTTATATGTGGCTATTGGTGATCATTCTCTTTTTATTAGACAGGCTTTTGAATAAGATATCATCATTGAAAGACTTTGAAAAGGATTCATTGTGGATGTAGAATTGAAGCGTGGTGGAGATTAGAAAGCGATTGTTTCTTGATAGAGAGGAGGAAGGAGAGGGAGGGGAAGTAAGGGAGGGAAAGGAGAGGAGCGGGGGAGAGGGAGGGAGACAGAGACAGAGATAGATTGAGATTGATTTGTGATCCCCTGAAAAACCAAGGCTTTGCATAATTCTTGGTGGTGTTGAAAGCACCTTATGGGTGTTACTGGCAAAGTGACCTTTGCTATGGAACCTCAGGGAAGAATGGGCAGGGGTGGAACTGACAGTATCTTATAACTGATTTGATACTTCAGCTTCCTTTATTTAACACTTTGGAGGTAGTAAGTATAAACTTCAGCCCCCATATGAGCATGGACCAGATTGGGATTATCTGGGAAATGGGCCATCCCCTCTCCAATTATGACTGTACTTGCATGGTTAAACTGCTCTCTGTGCAGCTACCTTCTCTATCTCAACTATGTTTGACCCAGTTAAAAAAGTTTTGATTATGGCTCTTAGTGTGATAAACAGTATCCTTTGAACCATCATTTTTGTGTATGTATAGACTCACATAGACTCAGTACATGAAGAAATACAGTTGGATTATTTCTACATATTATTATAAACTTTACTAATAGTCACAATGCTATCTTTTTTTTTTTTAGATGAACGGGACAAAGTTCAAAAGAAAACTTTCACCAAGTGGATAAATCAGCATCTCATGAAGGTCAGTTTGTATTTCTTGCAGTGTCTTTTTTTTTGAGTAATTGAAGACATGCAAACAGGATATCTTGACTTTTAGAAAAGGGTACATGTATCTAGACACATAATTATTTAGTGTGTGGTCTTTGTATAATGATGGAGTTGGGGAAATAAGTATCTAAGATTGCAGTTAGCAATATGTTGTTGGCAAAATACGTTATTACTTTGTTTTAAGGAATATTCAAAGTTAAAATGATGCTTTAGTGAGTTGTCGTCTCAGCTTCTTGTCTCATCTTCTGCAAGAAGCCTTTCCCAATCTTCCTTAATGCTAGTTCTAGCCCTTTATGGATTATTTTGAATATATATATATATCGTTTGTAAGTAGTAAAACTACTTATGTATACATCTGGTCGTTTGCGTGTTGTTTCTCTTATTAGACTGTGATCTCCTTGAGCGCAGGGCCTGTCTTTTTCCTGTCTTTGTAATCCCACTTATCACGGTGCCTGGAACTTAATAAATGCTGCTAAACCCCCAGAGTGTATGTCAAAATGCCACCATTTAATTCTGAGTCAGAGATTTCTTTTTCAGCATTCAAACCGATTGCCATAATTAGGTGTGTGATTGACTTTGTGGATCTAAAAAAGATATAGTTGGCATAGACACAATTTGTGAGTTCTAAGAGTTAGTTTCATGAAAGTTAGTACGATTCAGGGAATGCCACTTACCATCTTACATTTCAGTTTTCTTACTTGTCCAAATAGTTAGAGAACTACCCCAGTCAAGTACTGATTATTATTATTTTTAGCCATCATTCAACTTGAAAACAGATTATATTCCAAGTGTTTACCTGTAAGTCAGTTGTAAGTCACCATTTTCCTTTAGAAAATAATATTACAAAATAAGGTCTTATAAAATCTTATTTAACCTAAAATGTATGTGAATAGGCTCATGGCTTCAAAGAATTTAGGGTTAAGAAGCTACTTTAAGGATGATACTGAATCCCCAATTTTATAGATTAGGAACTACAGGTCGAGAAATGTGAATTGACTTGCTCAATATTATGCACTGGAATTTGAACCGAGGCCCTTTGACTCCAGGCTCAATGTTCTTTTCACCTCTCCAATGATATTATTTGTACTGTCTTTTTTCCAGTGTATATGCTGCATTCTCCTAGTAGAGTGTGAGCTCCTTGAGGGAGGGGTCTGTTTTTTGTGTCTGTTGTGGTATGTGTTTGTATATTCCAGTCTTAGCACAATGCTTTGCACATAGGTGTTGAAATATTGAATTGATCATTATAGTAGTTTCTTACTGTGTATTATAAGCTCTGGAAAGGCTCTAAGTAAAGGCCCAATAGAAAATCATACATCTCTTATTCAAGAAGCAGCCTAGCTAAATCTACTAAGACTTATTACCAGAAAGTTGGCTACTACAGTAATTGATGAATTTTCTTGGTCATGGCGATTCAAAAAGTGGAAAAAAACTACAAAATAATTTTCAACATTCTGACCCCTTCTCCTTCTCCAGTGGCAGTGGTAAGGTGTTAGAAAAAGGAGCAGAACTGATAAGGATCACATAGTTCCCAAATGGTCCGTGTGAATATGTGAAGGAAATATGATTTTATTGGGGTTAAGACCCATCTTTGGGGACTCTGTCTGCTAATACAGATTTCAAATACTCTTTGTTAACTAAATTCTAGAGAATTTCCTTGACACTCAGAGAGATCAGATGACTTATCTGGAATTATACAGCTATTTAGCATCAAGAGACAGGTTTTGAATCTATGTAGTCCATGTTAAATCCACTATACTCAGTGTGTTATGCTGCCTTTTCCTAACTTGTCTACTAACTTTACTTTTGATGTTGGCATTCTGAATGTGAACGTCCCATCCAACATCGAACATTTTGGCAACTACTGAAGAAATCAAGTCATATCCGTATTGACAAATCTGAAACAAATGAAACGTAATGAGGTCACAGACAGAAGGATTGCTTATAGATTCTTGGTCAGAGAGATGAATAAAGGAATTTGGAGAGTTTGATCACACAATCAAAGGTGAGGAGAAATATTTTGATGGAAAGCCAGAAAACCACTTTGAAGATAATTGCAGCTTCCTCATCAACATCAAATGCAGGGTATGAACAAATACTGAAGTGCTATGAAGAGTCTGACAAAATCCAAACTTAAGTCAACATATACTTGATATTTTGGTGACTTCAGTGTGACAGTGAGCACAGGGGAGGGTGGTGAAAATTCAGTTTGATGATAGGCTTTGGGATCAAGAAATTCAAGGAAACAAAAGGCTTGCCAAATATTCAGAAGCCTCATTCTTGTAAATAATAAATGCCTGCTCAAAAAGAGAGTCAGATGGCATTGCTTGTGGGGAGAGAAGGATGACTTGAGGAATCATTATGGAGAAGAAACAACTGATTCCAAGGAGCAGACCTGATGCCATCACTCTCAGTTCAGGTTCTATGCTGGGACAAAATGAGGCACTCCTAAGTCACTGCACAGTTAACAGGAGGAGGTTTAGTTTGCTTAAACACAACAAGACCATGCAGCAAAGATACACTGGTATTTAGCTTTAAGGCATATTTAATCTTCCCACCCACAAAAACATCAGTATAACAAAAATGTTTGGGGGTAGCTAGGTGGCGCAGTGAATAGAGCACCAGCCCTGGAGTCAGGAGGACCTGAGTTCAAATTCGACCTCAGACACTTGACACACTAGCCGTGTGACTTTGGGCGAATCACTTAACCTCAATTGCCCTCCAAAAAGCAAAAAAGCAAAATGTTTGCAAATATTATCATTAAGCCTCTTGTATGTAATATTCTTAATTTAATGTGATTATATTAGCGTAATGTTTAAAATACAGTCTTAACATATGAAAAAAGATTAGGAATAATTATGTAATAATCTCAGATTACTTCTGAGTGCATAGTTTATATCCTGAGAGTAAAGGGAGTCATATAAGAAGTGACCTTAACTTTTTCAGGACATGTTAAATATATTTAATGACAGTTTTAGTAAAAGAAAAAATTGTATAGGAAAGAAAGGCAAGTAATGTTTTTAAAAAAATATTTAAAAAATAAAAAATTTCAATATAACCATAGACTACTTGTCTTCTGTATTCAACATTTATTTATTTGACCTGTGTCATTATCTTAACATTTTTGTTGTCATTTTAAAAAATTTTAATTTGTTAAATGAATATAATAAAAATATTAGCAGAAGTGAAAATCCCAAAAAAATCTGTTCCAAGATAAACATCAGCATAAGAATAGAACTGATATTGCATTCTCAGAATGTCTTACATGCATGAAATTTTTCTTGGAATAGCTTCAGTGAGTAATTTCCAACCTCTTCACTGTTCAATCAACACAACAGATGGACAGATTCTTTGGTAGCTGACCTTTACCGTTTTAGTGGTTAAAAGCATGCTAATGTTATTGTTAGTTTCCTATATTTGGTAACAAGTGACCCAAAAAAAATGTAACTTATGAGAAGGAAGAGATGAAAGGGGAAAGATATCTTTGCATGTGTCTTTGATATTTATATGTAGACTGGTTTCTGGGTCCTATTATCTATTTCTGTTTGGGGGGTTTTTTCACAAAGGAATATCAGTCTGTTGAAATATGTAAACTGAGGTGTGTGGCGGTAATACATGATATGAGAGTACAACCAAAATGCACAAGGAATGGGAAAATAATTTTCGCTTAAGTCTGTTCTCAGTTTTTAGATCTATTTGAACATTTACGTCTTAGACCAAATTGGAAATGGAATATTAAAGTCTGGGCATCAAGATTGGGAAATCGATCCATTCCTCTTTTTAATTTTCTCTCCCTTTTAAAAAACTTTTTCTATTTTTCATTCTGTTCGGAAGAGTTATATAAACAGTAAGGATAAGTTAGTTGGAGAACATGTCAGCTTAGTTACTTAGATCAATGATTACTAAAGTGATAAGACATTTGAGTCAGAGACTCAAAGGATCCACATAGTGATGATGATGATAATGAATGTTTTATAGCTGTCTTAGTTATTCTATAAACTTTACTATATTATCTCATATTAGTATCATAATAATCTTGTGAAATAAATACTTAAAAGATACTTAACAGTATCTGAGACCCAGTGAGATCAAATGTCTTGCCTGTGCTCACATAGCTAGTAAGCCTTGGAGTAGGATTTGAACCCATGTCTTTCTCATGCCATGACCACTGCTCTATCCTCTGTCACAACTCAATCAAGATAGGAATAGGGATTTTATTGTTCTCTTGGTTCCTATCCCCTACTTAGGAAATGTGGCAAAATGGAGAGTACTAGTAGGTATACAGAGACTGACTTAGGACATGCTTTTGACCTCAAACAGGAAATTTATAATATTATAGAAGGAAATTATATTAAATGGAGAAAAACAAAAAGGAACCCTGAAATGAACAACCATTAGTCCAAAAGATTGATCGTTGATTTATCTATCTATCTATCTATCTATCTATCTATCTATCTATCATCTATCTATCATTTATCTGTCTATCTATCTATCTGTCTGTCTATCTATCTATCTATCTATCTATCTGTCTATAATTGTGTCACTTACATTGTGAATATGAAGGTATATGGAGACCCTCAACAAATCCTATCTTGGTTCCCTTCCAGTAAAAGTAGGATACTCCTTCCTTTTGTCCTTCCTTTCTTCATTCCTCCAACATCTTGATATTTCTTATGAAATATTGTGACCTGATTACTCTACCACTTCTGCTGGCCAGGAAAAGATGAGTAAGTAGAAGTCTCCTTTTTCTGATGCCATCTTCTGTGTGGAGGGGGAGGGACAAAACCTCTAGAGTCTTTTTCCTCTATCCTTGTTTGATTCTCTATTTTCTTTTCCAGGGTCCTTCAGTTTCCCTAACCCATTGCAATGGGCACCTTCAGATGAGAACTATATTGGAAGGAAGAAAATAGGCACTTATTAAGTATTTACTACATGTAGACATTTTGCTAAGTGCTTTTACCAACATTATCTCCTTAGATACTCACAACAAAATGATTAGGTGCTATCATTATCCCCATTTTAGTAATAATAGTGAACAGCTAACATTTATGTAGTGATTACTATGAGCCAGGCACTGTGCTAAGTACTTTATAAGTATTATATGGATCCTCACAACAACCCTGGAATGCAGGTTGCTACTATTATCTTCATTTTATAGCTGAGGACACTGAGGCTGAGAGATGTTGTGACTTGCCTAGCATCACACAGCTAGTGTTTGAGGACAGATTTGAACTCATGTCTTTCTGACTCTAGCACCAGCACTCTCTCTACTGACTACCTACCTCTAGTAAGCTCCTCTCTATTGAAGAGATAGGGGAAGAGATAAAAGTATCAGAACTGGCTATGGTAATACGAGGACAAGAAATTAGAATTAGACTGTTCAATTCAGTGACTTATTTACCTGGCACTGTGCTAAGTTCTGGGGATATGAAAGCAAAAAAAAAAAATGAAATAGACTTTGCCCAAGGAGTTTATGTTCTGTTGGTATAGGTGGGGTGGGTATAATAACATGTGCGCAGATTGAAATACATACACACACGCACACACACACACACACACGGTAATTTTGAGCAGGGGTATGGGAATCTTGAAAGAAGCTAGGAATTCTAGCCATGAAAGACAGGACAGAAGATGGCATATTTTGTATGGGGAATAGCAGGATGAATTTACCTGAACCATAAAGTATGTGAATGAGAGAAATGAAAATTTAGTCTGGAAGGAAATTTGAAGACAGAAAGTAGAGGGCTCTAAGTACCACCAAAGAGTTTCTGTTTTTATCTCTGGGTAATAGGGAGCTACTGAAGGCTGTTGAGCAGGAGGACATGGTCAGACTGTGCTTTAAGAATATTATTTTGCTATTAGGGTTAGAGAAGGGAAAGCCTTGAGGTAGAGAGACCTCATTAGGAGGCTACTCTGTTAATGCAGAGTATGGGTAATAAAAGCTGGATTGATGGTGGAGGCCATTCGATTGATGTGGAAAATGTAGTGGAGATTGAATTGACAGAATTTGGCAACTGATTTAATATGGAGAGAAGGCATAAGGAATTATGGATAATTATAGTTAAGAACTGTGGTGACTGGATGAATGGTAATGTCTTCAACAAAAATGAGATTATAAATGTATACATGTATGTGAACGTGCATATATATATGTATATGCCCCATCTTGATAAAGATGATAATTGAATCCAAGGAATCCTATGAGATCAGATGGAGCATGTAGAGAAAGAATGGGGACCTAGGACAGAGAGGAAGTATACAAACACCAAAGGGGAGGGGCATAGATGATGATCCAACAAAGGGAACTATATAAGTAAGAGGAGAATCAAGACAGCAGTGTCACGAAAGTAGAGAAAGGGAAATATACCTAAGAGAACAGGGTAGACAGCAGAGTCATTTCATGCAGAGTGATCAAGAGAGATCTGAGGGGGGTAAAAAACTTTTGGACTTAGCAATTACATAATCCTTGCTAGCCTTGGAGAAACAGCAGTTTCATTTGAGTAGTAGAGTTAGAAATCCAGATGGTGAATTGTTGATATGTGAGTGGGATGTGAAGAAATGAAGACCTCTAAGTGGTGACAGCTATTTTCTAGGTGTTTAAGAGTCATAGCAAGTGGGAGATTTGGTTGACAGAATCTTGAAAGTTGGAAGAGAGTTACTGCAATCTCTGATCCCATTCAAGAATTCCTTTTATGACTTCCTTGAAAACAATATTGTCCTTAAATATTTCCAGAGATGAAAAAGATAATGATGTTACAAAGTAGGGCACTATATTTTTGGTAGTACAAAAGTTCTTTCTTCTGTGATGCTTATTTTCATGCATTATGAGCTTATGGTAAAATAACTTACTATGCCTTCACTTCTCAGTAATTCTTCTGCTCTCTTTTTATTAACTGTTTTTCTCTCTTCTCAGGCCCTTCATCTACCCACCAATGCTCTGTGCTCTTCTTAAGCTTCTTTTTATGTGTTGCCTTTCCCCATTTGAATGTAAGCACCATGGAGGGCAGGGGCTGTCTTTATTTCTGCTTGCATTTTTGTTCCCAGTGCTTATACAGTATCTAGCACCACGTAGGTATTTTTAAAAATGCTCGTTGACTTTATTGAACCATACTTCTCATTCCCCTGAAATATTTATAGCAGGTGGCAGCTTCCTACTTTCCTGATAAGATTGAAGGTTTATAACTGGAGCTTCCTTAACTCTTTTCATCTACTCACTTCTTCATACTCTCATTACCTCTTCTTGCCTTCTCATAACCTATATTGGGAATTGATGTCTCTGCCCCTTGCCAAGGTTAGTGCTGTTAGCTGCTCCATTGATCATATCTCTTTCAACTGTCTCCAAGGTCTTGCTCCATCTATCATTCTTTTTTATACCTCTCTACTTCTCTTTTTCAACCTGTTTGCAATCTCACACAGTTCTGCTTCAGTCTTTCCCTTGTTTTATTTTGTCACTCAAGGCCCTCCATAGTTAGGCTTCACTTTGCGTTTCCAAATTTGTCTCGTTGAGGAGGAGAAGAACAAGAAAGCAAAAGGGAATAGGTCAGCCTTACTCTCATTGAATTTGGCTTAGGGGGGAAATGACATATACACTAAATAGGGTATCTCATCTTACAGGAGAGTAGGGGGGAAGGGGATGAGACGGGGGGATGATGGAGGGGAGGGCAGGTTGGGAGGAAGGTAGTTAAAATCATACACTTTCGGAAAGGGACAGGGTCAAAGTAGAGAATAGAACAAGTGGCGGCAGGATGGAAATGTTTTGTGTAGCTACATATGTACAACCTGTCTTGAATTGCTTATCTTCCCAGTAAGGGTGGGTGATGAGGGAGGAAGGGAAATCTGGAATTCAAAGTTTTAAAATCAAATGTTTTTTAAAAAAAGAAATAAAAAAGAAAGGTTACTCTCCCCCCCCCCCCTCAAATTATCTCATTAATCTTCACTTTGATCTTCAAACACACTGTGCACCCTCCAAAACAGAGGTGGGGAACCTGTGGCCTCAAGGCCACATGTGGCCCTCTAGGTCCTTAAGTGCTGTTCCTTGACTGAATCCAAACTTCATGAAACAAATCACCTTAATAAAAAGCCCTACCCAAGGACCATAAAGGCCACAGGTTCCCCACCCCTGCTCCAAACAGTCTCTGTTCTATGACTGGGATAAGGTGCTCTCTCATATTTTGAATTTCAATCCATTTTAAAGTCCTATTCTAAGGTTGTTACTAGCAAGTAAGGACAGAGAAAGCAGGGCACACGTCATATCTAAACTCTTTCTCCCTCTGGAGAAAGGTGCTTAATATTTGCTGAATTTAATTGAATAGGCTTGAAATCTGCCTTGTCTTAACTTCTTTCCATTAGTCTTAGTTCCACTCATGAGATACGCAAATTAAATGTCCTTTCACAATATGATAAGCTCTCAAGTAGTGGAAGACCATAATGTAAGTCTTTTTCAGGCTAAATATTCATTCTTTAGTTCTTTCAACCAGTCTTGATATGGCATGGTTTTAAGAGTGCCCACTCTCCTGTTTGACTATCTCTGGACATATTGCAGTTTTCCCTAATTTGTTTTATTTAAAAAAATAAGTTATATTGATATCTTTTGTTTCTTATATCATCATAATAATTCCCAGTATCCTCCTTCATCTCCCAAAAGCCATCTTGTATAACAAATAGTATTTTTTAGGGAGGAAAAAAAATCAGCACAACTGATTGATACATTGGAAAAATCTGAAAAATGTGCGTTGTATAACTCCTGTGGACCTTTCCTTCTCCATTAAGGGGGTGGTTTCTTCTCACAGTTCATTTGCTTCGTGCTTTTTTATATTCACTTTTGATTTTTTTGGGGGGGATGTGTTTTTTCAATTTGCATTTTTGTAGTTATTATTTTCTTTAGTCTGCTTATTTTATTTTGCATCAGTTCATATAAATCTATCCATGTTTCTCTTATACTTCCCATATATCATTTAGCACAGTAATATTCCATAATATTAATGTACTACAGTAGGGTTAGCTATTCCTCAGTCAACGGCTGTCTACTTTGCTTGCAGGTCTTTGTTATCACAAAAAGTGTTGCTACCCATATTTTAGTGTATGTGAATTTTCTTCTTATCAGTGGCTTCTCTGGAGTCCAGTAATAGAGTCTGCAGTTCACAGGATATCGGCATCATAGTCACTTTATTTGCACAATTCCCAGTTGCTTTCCTATATGGTTGTACCATTTCACAACTTCTTCAATAATATATTAGTGTTTGTCCAACAAAATCATATTCAACAACATGCTCATGTACATGCACGTACACACACTTTTTCTTTGAACAAGAAACTATTCTGTTGCTATTGGTGCTAAGAATTTTTAATGCACAGCCCTAAAATAGAAGGCTACCTCTTCAGAACTGAAATTTTTTGGCATTAGAGCATCAAGATGTTTTCTTATCAAACAACCCTCCTAATTATTATTTTTGAGTCTAGGAGTTGTTCTGAATGTAACTATACATGTTATAAAAGTTTGGCTCTATTGATGATCATTTCCAAGTTTATTTCACGTTATCCAGAGCTTAGCACAGTGACTGGCGCATAGTAGGCACTTAATAAATGCTTCTTGATTGATTGACTTGAGAAAATGTGTCATCCATACTATTGTCTTTACCATGTTGATTGGAGGACTGTGGAGTGCCAAACTTTATATTCAACTTTTGGTTTTGCCTCAGCAAAATAGGGAGTGCAGGTCAGTTTTAGAGGATGCAATTAAGTTCTAGTAATAAAGAAAATAAGAAATCTGAATTGAAAAATCTGAATTTTTAAATTTAGGATTTAGATATTGCTCTTTCATTGAACTCAGCTGGTTGACTTTAATTCTGATACATTAGAAATATTAAAAAAACATAGAAGAGCAATTATTAGTATTTGTTCCTTTTCATTTTTCTTTATAAGGTTATAGTATTTGAGTTTTCTTTTTTTAGGGGGAAAAGGTCATTTTAATTGTTTCTCAAGTTTATAGGCAGAGGGTAAAAAATGGAAAGAGTGAGCACATGACGTGGATTAATAAAATAAGAATAGTAACTGAGTTGAAGAAGAAAACAAAAAACAAGGTAGTTTGAAGATAAACAAAATATGATGCTTGATTAGCCCTATATGAATCCTCTGAGCATTTCTTGAGAGTTATTATCAGTATTATTCCACTGGTCTATGCTGCAGCATAGTAAGTGTTACATTCTGTCTTGACTGATTCCAAAATGTGTGACTTTGGACAAATCACTTAACTTCCTTGGGCCTCAATTTGTTCATCTGTAAAATGAAGAGGTGGACTAGGTAGCCTCTGATGTCCTTTCTAGCTCTAGAACTGTGACCCCATTGCGTCTCTAGGCTTCTCTTTTAATAACTGAAGATAATTTTTCTTCCCTTCTAATTCTAAAGTAAGAGTCTGTGCTGCTGTATAGTAGTGAATTCTTTGTAGAGTTCATCTAGGTGGTTCAGTGGATAGAGTCTTGTGCCTAAAATCAGGATGACTCATCTTGAGTTCAGATCTGACCTCAGAGACTTAGTAACTGTGTGACCCTGGTTAAGTCACTTAACCCTGTTTGCTTCAGTTTCCTCATCTGTTGAATGATCTGGAGAAGGAAATGACAAGCCAGTCCATCTCTGCCAAGAAAACTTCAAATGGGGTCAGAATAGGACAGGACTGAAAAACAACCGAACTACAACTGCTATTATAGAAGCTTATCAGGGGCCAGGTAGGTGGTGCAGTGAACACCAGCCCTGGAGTCAGGAGGACCTGAGTTCAAATGTGGCCTCAGACACATAACACAACAATTAGCCGTGTGACCTCGGGCAAGTCACTTAATCCCAATTGCCCTCCAAAAAGCTAAAAAAAAAAAAAGTTTATCTATTAGGATTATTTAATATCATGAATACTTTTTTTCTCTAGCAATTTGGGAAAGGAATTTGTATCTTAAAATTGAATTTTTAGAAAGGAGTCGCTAATCTGTGACAAATTTCATGATTTTGAGTGACCCAGATAAGTTGTCCATAGGTAAAACTATGAAATTGTGCTGTTAGGGTCTTCCTCCTTCCCCAATCAGTGTCTTTTTCCATTCTTCTGGCATCTCTCCTTGCTAGAGGTGGAGGGGATTCTTCAATACCTTATGCGCTTAATCCAAGTATTTTTGATTTCTGTTATTAGTTCATTGCTACTGTTAATTGATAATTAAACCATTTAAGAAATGTTATTCAAGTCATTTTATTCGTGTCTGACTCTTCACGACCCCATTTGGGGTTTTCTTGGTAGAGATACTAGAGTGGTTTGTCATTTCCTTCTCCAACTCATTTTACAGATGATGAAACTGAGGCAAACAGAGTTAAGTCATTTGCCCAGGGTCACACAGCTAGTAAGTATCTGAGGCCAGAATTGAACTCAGGAAGATGAGTCTTCTTGAATCCAGGCCTAGCACTCTATCCACTGTGCCACCTAGCTTAAGTCATGTCCTGTCCCGTAGAATCATAGAGGCAGAAGGTATTCTAGAATTCATTTCATCAAATACTTTTACTTTATAGATAAAGCAGCTAAGGATTAGGAGTATTTGAATTTAAAAAGGGAAGTTTTGAAGGTGATGGGAGAATAACAGGTGAGAAAGTTGATACTTTAGAGTCAGGGAAGTACTAATCATAAAACTAGAATTGGGTACCAGTGGCCAATGTTGTAAAGAGAGTTGCCAGTCGAGCTGGTTGCAAAAGGCCTAGAACTCCCCTCCTTTTCCCTGTTCATTTGCTCTACTACCAGGAATCTGAGGGAATATTATAATAAATTATCCCCAGCTGCTGTTGTATCTCATCGGTGCCCACTTGTAGAGGTGCCTTAGAGGAGGCCATCATTCCCTTCCTTTCCCACAAATCGAATGGGAGTGAATAAAGCCTTAGTACTCCATCTATAAACACTATATACTGATTATTTTTTTGTGCTCCTTGTACATTTTCTATACATTCAAGGTCACTGGGTATTCCATGCAGATGAAAATATGAACCAGAAAGAGTGGGGTTGGATCTTTTGTTCCTCTAGTCATTCAACAAGTATTTGAGCACTTGCTCTGCACATTGCTCAGTGGTAGCTGCTGTGGGAGAGACAATGATAAAATATAATAAGATGTTCCCTGCTGTCAGAGAGCTCACGTGCTGTTCATTTTCTGTGAGCATCATGAAAACATCCCAGGACCTCTTAACACTGTGCTCTTTGGCTTTAAGACTATTTTCATTTTTCTTGGTCTTGTGATTTTCAGTATCGGTTACTTCCAGTTATTTATGAGACTATTTTCAACAATTGCACAGGATTGTAATCTTTTATAGAGAATGATTTCAATACTGTGGAATTTAAAAATATTATAGAATCTTTTGATTGCATGATTGATTAAGCAAAATGTTATTTTGGTTCAAGTTGCCTCTTAATTTAAATTTAAGAGATCTTTGTAGGTTTTTCCATTTAAAAATACTGAATGGTCTTATTTTAATGTTTTTTTTTCAGAGAATTTATTTTAATTTAATTATATTTTAATTTATGAGCATAGCAAAAAAGATAATTTTAAGGTAAGCACACTTGTTCCTGATTTACTTCTCTCTGATAATGTTCACTTCAGAAATATCTGAATATATACCAAATGGGAAAAAGTTGTTGTCAGTTTTCTAAATTAATTCTTCTTGAGTGGTTAAGTTTGTCTATATTGATTGTCTTGGTGAGAATGCTTTCTTCATCTTCACTCAAAAGACCCTAAGAATAAAATCCTGAGCATATCTACTGTCGGCTGTCCTTACATGCCTAGCTGCTGAATGCTTGAGTTTATTTGTTCCTTTATGATTTCCATTAGTGACTAATGTTTGAAACACATATTGGTCTATAGCATAATTATCATTTATATAGGATTTATGGTTAAAAATACTCTGGTCACTTTCAGAAGCACATCTGGCTTTATGAGGTTATTGTTCACCAATGGAGTTGATATGAGATGGAGAATTTGCATCATTACCGCCAGATTTTCATTGTTATCATCACTATATTTTTGCCTCCCTGTTATGTGTTTATTTTTTGTTTTTTTTTTTGGAGAGGGGAAGCCAGGGCAATTGGGGTTAAGTGACTTGCCCAAGGTCACACAGCTATTAAGTAAGTGTTTGAGGCTGGGTTTGAACTCGGGTCCTCCTAACTCTGGAGCCAGTGCTCTATTCACTGCACCACCTAGCTACCCCAACTGTTATGTGTTTATTGTTAAATGGCTACTTTGTGGAACTCAGAAATAGCCTTTGCTCTCTAGGAATTAAGAGAGCAGCAGCAAACAGTGGTAGCAAGGTGTAAACATCATAGAGTAAATTCAACAAGTATTTATTAAGGCCCATTACGGAAGATGCTAGGGTGATAAGAACAATACTCCAAATCCCCCTGCCCTCCTGGTGTGAACATTGGTGTGCTCCAGTGGACCTAGTGTTGAAACTGGAATTGAAGGGCCTCCATTTTAATCCTGACCTTGTTGCTTTCTACCCATGTGACTTTGGGCAACACTCCTATGCTTTTTGAGTCTCAGTTTTCTCATCTGAGAAATGAGGGAATAGCAACATTGGTATAGCTTCTGCATTGCAGGGAGAAATTGGAAAAAAGGGAATAGTACCATTGCTAATTACATTTAAATTCTAACTCAGCATTTAATTTTATGCCACAATTGAGGGGCTAAGTGTGTAAATATAAGAGTTTAAAGAAAATAAATAATTTGTAAGAAGCATGAAACCCAGAGGAAAAGGGAAGAATGTGACAAATCAATAGTCTTATTTTATTTGTAGATTCTCATAGCTATTGTCATCATCTAGTGACCAGCATTTTTACATTTGCAAAGCATTATGTGTCGCCTCATTTGATGCTTACAAAAATGTTGCGGCAGTAGATGCTATTATTCCTGTTTTATGGATAAGGAAACTGAGGTTGAAGGAGGTGAAGTGATTTGCCCAGGCTCAGACAACTACTAAGTGTCTGAGGCTGAATTTGAACTCATACCTTCCTGACTCCAGGCCCAGTGTTGCATTGAGCCATCTAAGTGCCTCTACTAGAGGAATAGAAATAAGTTATTATTTCTATAGGGCAGTGGTTCTTAACCTTCCTAATGCCACGACCCTTTAATACAGTTCCTCATGTTGTGGTGACCCCCAACCAAAAATTATTTTCCTTGCTACTTCATAACAGTAATTTTGCTACTGTTATGAATCGTAATGTAAATATCTGGTATGCGGGATGTATTTAAATTGAACATAACCCACAGGTTGAGAACCACTGCTATAGGGCATCAAAGTTTTTGAGGCACTTTATTTGTATTTTCAATTAGTCCTTACACCAGTCATGGAAGGTAGATTCTCCTATTTATAGATGAGGAGACAGGCTCAAATAGGTTTTCTTATGTGACCGAGTTTTAATAAGAAGCAGGATTTTGATCCTGGACTTTCTAGACTCTGAGTCCATTGTTCTGTTCCACTGTACCACTATTAGTACTATGGTGATTCATAGTGAAGTACTGAATGTCCTGCTAGGTTAAGCATGCTGTGTTTATTTTTTGTTAGTATTTTTAAAATAATATTTTCCCTAGATTTTACTTACATTATTAGTACTCAAATGCACTTAGTTGTTAACATATTCTGGATTTAAAGATCTGACCACACCCTGTTGTTTCCTGTCTTACCTGGTTACCATGTGGGAGACACATACCTTATAAGACATGTCATTGTTCTATCACGTCCATGGAAAATGTTCACCCGTGGCATATATCACTTCTTTACGTAGGCAGTGACTTCATGGCACCATTATGTCAGTTATACCTCCTTTTATTTTTTTGACTAGATGCCTAAAAGGGAATGTATCTACCCAAGGTAAAAAATACAGTAGTAATTTTTAGAGAATAGAGGCTCTACTTTGTATCATTAACAATTGTCTATCCATTTGATCTCTCTTGTTGACATACCATCACAAATGAGAAGGAAAAAACTGTGAAGGAAAGATTTCTGAAGAAGAATTTGTAGTAGATGAATAATAAAAACCTTGGTCAAGGTAATTAAGTGTAAATTATAATAAATGAATTAGTTTTTGATTTTTTTTTATAAGAGCTAGTGGAAACCACATGGTGCAGTAGAGAGAGTGCTGGACTTGGAGTCAGAAGACCTGAATTCAAATCCAGCCTCAAACACTTGATAATTCTGTGGCCCAGGCTTTGTCAACCTCTGTCTAGCTCAGTTTCCTCTTCTGTACAATGAAGTTAATAACAACACCCATCTTTCTGGATTGTTAGGGTAAGATGATGTTTTTGCAGGGTGCTTTGCTAGGCATTATTATTAATAATAATTATTAGAGACCTTTGTTGTTGATTTCTTGGTTCTCCTTGCTCAGATCTTCTATCTTTGGCTTAATATAGGAAGGTAAATGGATATAAATTTCACTTATGACCTACTCTAGTAGGATAGCAGATAAGAAATAGAGAGATTTTTTTTTTGTGTCTGGAGAGTAGAAATATTTATATCATAGAGTAGTGAAACTGCCACAAATCAAATGGTCAGAATGGGAAAGTAGAGATATTTACTTGATAATAATGATAGCATTTTAAAATGCTTTAAGGGGTGCAGAAATGCTCCATGGACCAAACAACAGGATAGGATAGGATCTAGATATCAGAGCTCTTTATGAAGAAACTCTTTAGGGAAACAAGTCTTGACTTGGCATGATGGTGAGGTACTTTCAATTTATTGAGTAACTATTATGTGCCAATACTTGCAAACATTGGTGGTGAAATACCAAAGAAATTTCAAGGTCTCATACTGTCTGAATGTTCTCAGAGAATAGCGTAAGTGTTTAGAAGATACTTTCTTTTTTTTTTTTTTTTTTCAGAT
>CM053586.1:154243307-154285260 GCA_028646515.1 Pseudochirops corinnae | reverse complement strand
TCAATATTACCAGAAGATTCTTACTAAATATTTGAAACAAAACAA
This sequence comes from Pseudochirops corinnae, assembly GCA_028646515.1. Lineage (NCBI taxonomy): Eukaryota > Metazoa > Chordata > Mammalia > Diprotodontia > Pseudocheiridae > Pseudochirops > Pseudochirops corinnae. The sequence goes on along the minus strand of CM053586.1, from coordinate 154,285,215 downwards.
TTAATAAACATACAAAATTCATTCAGACTATCTTCTTAGAAAACATTTCACTTATTAGGAATATATCTAAGGATCCTTATTCTTTCTTTTTTTTTCCTTTTTTTTTAAATTTTTTTTTATTTATTCATTTACTTTTAATTTTATTTATTCATTTACTTTTAACCTAACTCTCATATTTCAAAGATCCACCTTGAGCTTCACCTTAGAAAGACGATGTTATTCCTGCCCAGCTCCAACAGTAGGTCATACTTTTAATCTGAGTCCAACGTTCACAGTCCTTTTGGGGCAAGATTTATATGGTGAGGCAAGCATAGTATCACAGAAATTATACTGGTGCTGTGATCGGGGGCATTGGCTTCAAAGCCAGCCTCTGTCATTTACTATCTGGATAACCTCAGGGAAGTCACTTAAGCTCCATGAGTCTTCTCAGGTTCCTCATCTATAAAATGAAAGGGTTGGACTAGTTGACCTTTGAGGTGACTTCTAACTCTAGAACTATGATCCTATAAAACAAGATAGGAGGGGGAAACTATCTGAATTATTGTGTTATGCAAATAGAAATGATATTCCATAGAACAAACTGAGAAGAAATTTTGTTTAATGGAGTGCTGTTCTAACCTCTGAGTTATTTCACTGGCAGATATTTCTAGGGAGTACAAGGGTCAGATACCAGAGGGAATCTTGACACACCCATGTTTTTCTCTTCATTATCTCTGTTCAAGAAACTAGGGGATATTGCTAGGCATAACCTAATACTGCTTTAGCTGCAGACTAATGCAGAGCAGACACAGTGATTAATGACCTTCATAGCCTCCAAAATGGATTACTCTAATGCTTTCTATTCATGGAATCAGACAGCAGACAGTAAGGCTGTCAAAAGAACACAAATGCAAGTAAATATAGATATGGGTACAGTAACACTACTACAATAATGCAACTATTCTTATGTGATGACACACTCACACCATGGGGTGTGTTTTGAGTTGTATTTCCTAAGAATAGTGATGAATTTGTTCTCTCATATAAAGTTATAGCGCTAGTAAAGGTTAAGAGTGCTATCTATTTCCTGGGAATCGGCAGGTGGCACAGTGGATAGAGCGCTGGGCCTGGAGTGAGGAAGACTTCTTCCTGAGTCCAAATCTGGCCACAGACACTTACTATCTGTGTGATCCTGCGCAAGTAACTTAACGCTATTTTTGCTTCAGTTTCCTCATCTGTCAAATGATCTGAAGAAGGAAATGGCAAACCACTCCAGGATCCTTGTCAAGAAATCCCAAATGAAAAAAAAAAAATTTTTTTAATCCCAAATGGGGTCACAAAGAGTTGAACATGAATAAAAAAAAAATGATTGACAAATTCCTTTATCAAAGCAAAATGAATCTGTTCAGGCGTTCTGGCCCCTAGCAGCATAGAACAGTGGGTAAAGCGTTGAATTTAAAGTCAAGGATCTAGGTTCAAAGGTCCTTCTGCCACCTGTGTGGTCTACTACTACTATCTGTGTGGCCTTGGGCAAATGACAACTTCTCTGGTCCTCAGTTCCTTCATATGAAAAATGAGAGGGTTTAACTAGATAACCTCTAAGATCCCTTCCAATTCTAAAAATACACCCTGTAATCCAGAATTTCCTTTACAATAAATTATCTGGGAAAAAAGCTAGACACTATACCTCAAAGTATCATTTTAGGATCATCCAAATCATTATCAAGGAGTAACAAAAAAGTATTGAGTGACTTAGTGAAACTGATACTATTGCTCATAACTTGTATCTCTATGCTCCTGGTGATTACCCACCTGGCAAATTTTAAAATAACAGATCATATTTATATATCATTAAATCACTATCTACATCCACACACACACCACACACACACACACACACACACACACACACACACACACACACACACACACACAAAACCATCTATGGTCACCAGGACGCACATGTGCATGCAAACACACACAGGGTTTGTTCAAGTTCCAATTGTTTGTTCAAGTTCAAACAGAATTATGACCACAGAATGAGTTCCTTTGCTTTTGTAGCTCCTCTGTGCCCACCTACCACCATCTCCCTACCAAAAAGCCTCCCTCCTCTCTTTTCTCTATCTCCAAGCCCACTCATCCTTATGGTCCCATTCTCAGTCATATATCCTCTATGAACCCTCCTCTTCCTAAATCAGCAGTTCTCAACCTGTGGGTTATGTTCAATTTGTAACAATGAAAATACATCCTGCATATCAGATAGATTCATAGCAGTAGCAAAATTACAGTTAGAAAGTAGCAACGAAAATAATTTTATGGTTGAGGATCACCACAACATGAGGAACTGTATTAAAGGGTTGCGGCATTAGGAAGGTTGAGAACCATTGTCCTAAGTGATCTCTTCCTCTGGTGAACTCCTACAGCACTTAATGTATGAACACTTCATACGGCTCTCAACTACACATACTTCCTATCACTATGTCACTATTTATATATGAATGTCATAACTCTGAAGTGATACTATAAACTCCTCGGGTACAGTCACGGAGCCTTATGCTTTTTTGTATCGCCAAGAGTCTAACACCATGCTAAGCACATGGAAAGCACTCAATAAACCATGCTAACTGACTGACAGATTGCTGGCAAAATACTCTACATAGCAAATTCAGGCAGTCATCCATTTGGGAATGTTCCATTTAGGAACAATGTACAGACAACAATAATGGTTAGGAATGGACTATGCTGCGTGCACATCCTGCAAGCAGCATTTTAGTCACTGTCACTACTAGTCATCCCCTTGAGCACCAACTTATCTTGGAAACCTTTTCCCATACTACACTTGCAACTCAGTCATCAGAATACAGCCCCTACCTCCCTACTCTGTCCAGAGTTCAATGCTACTATTATTATTATACCTGTGACATTGTAGATTAACCAGGCTCTTATAGCCTCACCTGACAACCAAACTACCAGCTAGAAATATATTTCAAGATGGAAATGAATGTCAAATTCCTAACAAATGACTCAGAGATAACTTTTCTGGAACAGAGCCAACACAGGGCATTCTCAGTGATTTATGGGCATCCAGACTTTGAAGCCCTCTTCACCTGCCTTTTGTCAGAATGACATTAAAACTCAAAATAAGCTACTTATTTGGTGCCATACCAATCAAACTACCAAAAAATTATTTTATAGAGTTAGAAAAAACAGTAACAAAATTCATCTAGAAGAACAAAAGGTCCAGAATATCAAGGGAGTTAATGAAAAAAAAAATGCTAGGGAAGACGGCCTAGCCATACCAGATTTTAAACTGCATTATAGAGACACAGTCATCAAAACTACTTGGTACAGGTTGAGGAATAGAGAGATAAGATCAGTGGAATAGAAAAGGTACTCAAGAATGAGTAGTCAATGATCAAAGTAATCTACTGTTTGATAAACCCAAAGACTCCAACTTCTGGGATAAGAACTCACTATTTGACAAAAACTGCCAGGAAAACTGGAAAACAGTATGGCAGAAACTGGGCATAGACCAGTATCTTACACCATATACCAAAATAAAGTCTAAATGGGTTCATGATTTAGATATAAAGGCTGATACTATAAGCAATCTGGGAAAACAAGGAATAGTTTACCTATCAGATTTATGGAGAAGGGAAGAATTTATGACCAAACAAGAGAGAGAGAGCATTACGAAATACAAAATGGATAAATATGATTATATTAAATTTAAAAGTTTTTATACAAACAATGCCAATGTAACCAAGATTAGGTGGGAAGTGGAAAATTTGGAAAGAATTTTTACAACCAGTGTCTCTGATAAAGGTCTCATTTCTAAAATATACAGAGAACTGAGTCAAATTTACCATTGATAAATGGTCAAAGGAAATGAGCAGGCAGTTTTCAGAGGAATAAATTAAAGATATCTATAATCATATGAAAAAATGCTCCAAATCACTACTGATTAGAGACATGCAAATCAAATCAATTCTGAGGTACCACATCTCACCAGTCAGATTGGCTAACATGACAAAATAGGAAAATGATAAATGCTGGAGAAGATGTGAGAAAATTGGAAAACTAATGCATTGGTAGTAGAGTCGTGAACTGACCCAACCATTCTGGAGAGCAATTTGGAACTATGCCCAAAGGGCTATAAAAATGTGCATACCTTTCAACCCAGTAATACCACTTCTTGGGCCGTATCCCAAAGAGATCATATAAGTAGGAGGAGAACAAGTATGTACAAAACTATTTATAGCAGCTCTTTTTGTGATAGCAAAGAATTGGAAATCAAGGGAATGCCCATCAGCTGGGGAAAGGCTGAGGAAGTTGTGGTGTATGAATGTAAAGGAATACTATTACTCTATAAGAAATGAGGAGCAGACGGACTTCATCGTAACCTGGAGAAACTTATATAGACTGCTGCTGAGTGAGGGGAGCAGAATCAGGAGAACATTGTACACAATTACAGACATCATATCTGTGATGACTAACTTTGATAGAGCGGTTCCCCCTCAGCAACGCAAGGTTATAAGACAACTCCTAAGGACTCATGATGGAAAAGGCTATCCACCTCCAGAGAAAGAATTGCAGAGTCTGAATGTAGATAGAGGCGAACTACTTGCTCTTTCTTTTTCATTTTGTTTTGTTTCTTCTTCCTCATTGTTTATTCCATTGGCTATAATTCTTCCTTGCAACTTGACTAGTGTTTGGTGTGAAGGTATATGTAGAAACTATATCGAATTGCATGACGCTATGGTGGGTATGGGAGTAGGGGAAGAGAAGATGAGGGAGAAGATTTGGAACTCAAGGGCTTGTGAAAGTGAATATTGCAAACTAATAGTAAATAAATTTTTAAAAAACAACTCAAAATATTTGACAACATAAGAACTTTCCAAAGAAAATACAGGCATCTGACCCAAGTCAATTTGATCTTTCACTATAGCTGAATGAAAGAGTATTGGAGTTGCTACCAGCAATCCTGAGTTTCAGTTCAGGCATTACATGAACTAAGGAAGTAAAAAATACTCACAATAATCATATGTCTTCTTGAATTTCTTGAAAAAAATCCCAGATTTTCCACTGGTTTTGAGCTGAAATGCCATGCTGACAGAAATGTTGGTAAGGTAGGCTTTGGAAATAAAATGGGATCTCATTTCCCATTTATAAATGTTTCTTAATACAAAGGTCTTTAGCAACATATCACTATAACTAGTTTTAACCATTAAAACTATTTGGTACTGGTTTAAAAAAACATAAAATTAGACCAATGAAACAGCCCAAACAAGAATCAGAAATAAGTGACCTCCAAATCTCAGTGTTTAATAAGTCCTAAAACATAAATTACCTAGGAAAGAATTCTCTCTTTGACAAGAATTGCTGGGAAAGCTTAAAAAAAAAAAAAAAAGCTAATAGAAATTAGGTTTAGACCAACAATTTATACTACATGTTGCAATAAGCTAAAAATTGACCTAAATATTAAATATTACACCCAAAAAAATAGAAGAGAAGCAGATTAGTACCTTTTATGCCTAAGGATAGGGGATTAATTTTTAATCTAAGGATTGAGGCAACTACAAAAGATAAATTACTTTCAATTACATGAAATTGGAAAGCTTTAGAAAAAGAAAAATTAATACAATTTGGATAAAAAGGGAAGGAATAATTAATATGTTAGAAGCAGCAAGGTGACAAAATGGATAGAGCACTAGGCCTGGAATCAAGAAGCCCTAAGTTCAAATCTAGCCCGAGACACTCACTAGCTATGTGACCCTGGGCAAGTTGCTTAACCTATTTGCCTCAGTTTCTTCAATTGTAAAATGGCAATAATAATAGCCCCTACCTTGCAAAGCTGTTGTGAAAATCAAATGAGATATGTGTAAAGTGCTTAACATAGTGCCTCACACACAATGGGCACTCAATAAATGCTTACTCCCTTCCCATTCCCTTCCCTTCTCCACCTCACCTGCATTAAGGACCAAAAGCCAAGATACAGAGTCAACTGGAGTGGAACATATATATCCATCAATTGGAGAATGACTGAGCAAGTTATGATACATGAATCTAATAAAATATTACTGTGCTAATGATGACTGTGATAAATACAGAGAAACTTCGGAAGGCTTATACAGAACGTTCTCAAAGTCTTGAGATTTTAAGATACTGAAAATTAAAACTATAAACTGATACAAAGGGAAGTAGAACTAGGAAAACAATGACTAAAATAATATAAATGGAAAAAAACAACAGTAAAATAATCAAAACTTACTGTTACAGAATTATAATGAGCAAGTCTGGTACCAAAAAAAGAGATGAAAGAAATCACCAGCCAATCCCTGTTTCTTTGCAGGGGGTGCTATGGATATTGAACACTGCATTTAATGTAAGACTTTTTTAGTTATGTTTCTTAGTTTAGCTGAACTGATTGGGGTTTTTCCTCCTCTTTTTTATTCTTTGTTTTAAAAAAGGATGGCTCTCCAAGAAACAGAGAGAGGAAGATACATTGGGATTTATAGGGGATGTGAAAATAAAAGTTATCAATAAAACATTTTAATAAAAAGGATGATCCAGGGTGGGCTGGAAGGCAGCTGAGGAATATGTGATCACCTGGAACTTTAGGCAAAATTTTCATAGAAATAAATAGGAAACTAAAGGGTCTTGGTCTTGTAGTTCAACAGCTAATTAGGTCTTCATGGGTCAGCTGAATTTTTTTTTTTAAGTATTTATAACACATTTTTTCTTCCAGGAAATGTGCTCCCAAGTTCAAAAACATTAGCTTTCAAATGAAGTTTGGGGATACAACTCATTTGTAAGTCAGTGCTGCCTATGCTTATGACTTTCCAACAGAGACTCAACAATCCAAATTTGTTATTTTATTACATCATAAAGACATTTTAAAGACATACACCAAAGACAGGGAAGCTTCTGAAGCAAACACTACACATGCACCACCCCATGCTGAAACTAAAGCCATGATTTAATTCTCTTTATAATACACTCACTCTTTTATCCTTTTTCAGTTTCATTAACAAAGATCTACCAAGAAAATGTTAAATAAGCCCAAAGGTTTGGAAAATTTGTTATCATTCAGTCTCCAAAATTGAATCCTGTAAATAGGCTGTTAGTAAAAAATTACTTACATACAATTTTAACCCTTTCATAGGCCAACTTGTCAGGAAAACTAAGATTTTTACTGAATTACCCACTGTGCCTAAAAGATTTTTTTTTTACTACAAATGTTTCAAACACACACACACATCTGTTTACTTATAAATATTTATAAACTTACTCCATATGAAGCATAGAAATCATTGGCAGACACTGATAAAGAACTCTTCCTAAGAAAGTCTTTTTTTAAAAAATCCTTCTGTGGGAAATGTTTCTTTTACTAGAACACTAATGAATGGCCTTACAGAAGCTAGTAATTATAAAAAAAAAAAAAAACAGTCATATTATTAAAAATTGTTGAGTGCTGGAAAAAAAAAAGCATTGCAAAGTCAACAAAATTTTTAGATCTGTTGCTGCCTTTAAACAAAGAAAGTTCTTTAATAAGGCCATTTTTAAAATAAATTTTAAAAATAGATTAAACTTTTACTATGTGGCAGACACTGTGCAAAACTTTAATGATAAAATTGCAAAGGCGAAGTTAGTCTCAGACCTCAAGGATCTCACATTCTAATAGGGATTTTAAATGAGTAAAATGTTAATAGAAGTGAAAGACAATCAAACTTGTATTAGGGAATAATATCCAAGAAAGGCAGGAAAAAAGAAAGTATGATCTAGGAAATAAAATTATTTCTGTCCCTCAAATCTATTATTCAAAGACACAGGATTATTAAAGTTTCTGGGTCTGTTTTCTTAATTATAGAATGCCTTCTCAATAAATTCAGAAGATGATGGCATCTCTCCAATAACCTTCGTAGACATGTCCATGGGATGGTATGGAAGGACTACTTAGGAAGAACTGAATTCAAATGCCAGCTTTGCTACTTAATGCCAAATCAATCCACTTCTCTCTGACTCAAGTTTTCTCACCTATAAAATAAGAGGCTTAGAGATTGAGATCCACACCCTATTACACTTTAATGATTCACTAGATGTTTTTTTTTTCTGTCTGATCAATGATTTCCTATACATTATCATCAGAGGATTTAAGGTTTCTGGTTTCTCATATTTATTCCTTAACACCTAACTGAATATTTTCCCCAGCTCTAGTAAAATTTGAAAAAAATATTAAGAAAAGGAAATATTTGTAAATTGAAAAGATTTGTCAATATATTTAGGGGGACTGGGAGAATTCCAGGCCAACAAATGGGATAGTTCTAAGATATTTACATTTTAATGTATTTGTGTTCTAACTAAAGTATTCTTTTGATAAAGATTTCCGATCCTAAAGATTCCACACCTTTAATCTTCTGTAATACTAGTCTACATTTTCCCTTAGATTCTCTGGAGATGACTGATCCACAATCATGACAAAATCAGTCCTGTCTCTCCTTTGATCATACATTTCCTCAAGGACACACTTTACTCTTTCTTGCACATAGGTTATCACTGGAAATATACTACAGCCTACCTGGACCCACCATGCACTTCGCCAAAGCTTACTACCTTTATGACCTTGGGACAAGTTACTTACCCTCTCTGGAACTCGGTTTCCTCAACTGTAAATTTTGGGGGGCAGTCCCTAATATTGTTTGCAGCTCTAAACCTATGAATCTATTATCCTTTGGGCAACTTGGAACTTTCATTTTTCAGAGATTTTGTCTATGTTCTAGATTCACAAGCATGCAGTAATAATTGGGAGGACATGTGTGTTTAAAAGGATTTTTGCTTGGTTTATTTTTGCCAAGGGAACACCTTGAGATCACTAAAAGCGTGGTGTGATTTTCCAACATCCTATTTCTCCTATTCAAATCTAGGCGGAACTCATCAACCACATGCAGTGCCTGTTCTAGGTATATGTATTGATGAATTAACCACCCAACTAAATAAGAGAAGTTCTAAATGATGGAAATTTTTTGTCCATTTATTTTTTTTACTATGTGGATCATTAGACCAATAATTGATCTGATTAAACTCCCTGAGCTCAAAAAATTTGCCATTGTATATTTTTAAGCTCATTTTACTTAGTGAAAATAACTTTCTTATTTTTTCAAAATTTTGCCCTGCGATGTTTTTATACTTTAAGAAATCTTTCTTTTTGTAATCTAATACAGAGCTAGGATTGATTCTAATGGAATAACATCTATTTTCAAAATATACTACATTGAACCCATTAACCTATAGGAATTGCAGAGGAGGGGGAGGGGAAGAAAACCTTAATATGTGAAAATGTATTTGTGGTTATAAATGGGGATGGATTCCAGAAGAGAGGCACTTATTTTGAATCTCAGGCCAAGTACATATACAATGTGGATTGATTGGCACTATAGAAATGTGGCACATTTATCATCACCCTGAATAAATATGCTTGAATTGCAGTGTAATTTTTCCTCTCCTCAAAACTAAACTGACAGCAAAAGTAAAATTAAAAAATTATTGACTTTTCCTAAAGTATTCATGATCTCAAATTTGCCAACACATTATGTGTACAAGTATGGCTAAGTGATTAAAATACCTGTTTTTATACAATGACCTTAAACAGAGGGATTCTCCATGAGTTGCTGGTGTCAGGAAACACAAGTAGCATCTAAACAAAAATCACTTTCATATAAAAATAAATTTTTACTCTATGGAAATATTTTCTGGAGAAATAATCTGACTCATGAAGGGGGAGGTTCTGGGCCTTTGATTTCACTAATTTTACTGTAACAAGGAAATCCCAGCGAAGAAATTCCTTTCTTCTAATGCACATATGCAATTTAGTCTTGGAGAGTTACCTGGAGTACTGGAAGGTACGTGCCTTGCTTAGGGTCATACAGCCAATATGGATCAAAAGTAGGAATTTAATTCAGCCCTTGCTGACACTGAGGCCAACTCTAGACAATACTTCATGTTTCCTCTGATTTGATCCCATTTATATCCAATTCCATCTATAAGCAAACCATGTCGAAATGGGTGTTTTTGTCTAAAAAGCTTATCCCTTCAGATTATCTTCTAAAATATCACAACTCCCACCCCCCCCCCCCAAAGAAGGGGTATCTGCTAGTAAGGAAGCACAAACAGAATAAATAAATAGCTTTTTTACTCATCACAAAGGACACAAGAATCCAGAATACAAATCACCATTGCTCATCCACTCAGGTTAATTGCTCTTTAGAAATAAACCACCTGACCCTTTGAAGGGAAACTAGTCTTTACAGACCTTGAAGAGAGAATTCACTTAAGAATATGGTGCTAAAGAGAAATTATCTGATCTCTTTACATAAATCATTTCACTTCAGAACAATTTCTTAAAGAATATTCACAACAGCATAAGGTAGTTGATTAAAATACCTTTAAGAATCTTTCAAAATTCTGTAGAAATCAAAATACAGCAACAAAATCAAAATACAAGTTATAATAACCTGTAACAGTAACTTAAGGGTTCTATCCTTGAGATTATGTGAATTCAAGGAGTTTATAAAACTATTCTCTAGGGTGTTTAATTATATAGACTATCTTAGCGGTTGTATCCCATTTAAAACATATTTATGTATAAGTGAATGAATGAAAACATTTATTCATCATTTACTATGTTCAAAACACTATATTAAGTGTTGGGGATACAAACAGAAAAGTAATACTGTCACTGCTCTCAAGAAACTCACATTCTAATGAGGGATACATATGGAAGCTTTTTATTTAATAAAAGGGGAGATGAAAAAATAGTATTATCCCTCTCCCAGTTCTCTGTACAGTATGCTGACATATTTATAGTTTCCCTAGGTATTTGCTAAATGTGAAATGGAACTGCACCCAGATCTATTTTAGCTGATAGATATTGATCAGGAAAAAAAAAGCTTTGTAATGAGTTATCCCAGTCTAGGGAATTAAATATTTCTCATAATCAACAAGGTAGTTTCAGTCTCCTAATAGGCTTTGTATGGTATAACAGAGTTTGGCTCAATCTTTGTGTGCACCATGCTTCCCTAAAGTCATAATTAGACTATCACAAGAATGCCTTTAATCTCTACCTAATCAGCTAACCATTGACATAAGCAGATGCTGACCCAAAGCTTTAATCTCCGAATTTTCTGAAAGGTGTTATCATGGAATCTTATAGTAAGTAGCAGCTTTAGAGATCATCTACTCCAGATTGCATATTTTGCAAGTGAGGAAACTGTATAGTTGGCTGGGAAGGTCCAGTTTTTGCTCTGTGGCCATAGAGAGGTTATGACTTGTTTAAAATAAAATACCTACTTGGTTGCAAAGTTACAGCTAGAGCTTGGGCTTCTAGGTTTCTGGTATAATGCTCATATGTAAAGAGAAAAGACTATACCAGTTTTTAAGTACTTATCAGTTGGGATTGGGGAGGGAAAGTGTGAGAGTAGAGAAGCTGATAAATGATTTTTAAAATTATACTTCATAGCTTCTATTGCCATTAGTGGTTCTCCATAACTATTCATTGTCAAGAAGTTGTGTTCACATCTATTTTAGGTATGATGAGAAGTCATCTCCTCCTACTTCTTTGAAGAAGTGGGGAATTGTGGATATGGAATGCTACATGATGTCAAGACTTGTTTGATATTTGGTTAGTTTTCCTGACCTGGTTTGGGTTTTGTTTTTTTTTTTCTCTTTTATTCCTTGTTATAGGGATAGCTCTTGGGAAGAGGTGGGAGGTAAGATACATTGAAAAAGCAGATGATATAAAAAAATAGTCAGTTTTTAAGAAATTATATCCATGAATTCCACTCACCCAAGAGAGACATATCTTCTTCTTTCCTATGTTAGAAAAGAAAGATTCGGGGAACTTCAGAACAAGACTGACATAACATTATGGGGTCACCTCATTAGCAACTCAGGCCAGTTTCCCAGTTCCTTCTCATCATCCACAACCAGTAGCAAACCAGCACAGACTATATATGGAAGAAAAAAATACCAGACAATGATTGTTGTTCTCCCAGGACCAGAAAGACAGAACACATCTCCCCTGCCAGTTTCAAATTTGCTGATCTATAAGGACAACTATGAACTTACATAAAAGGTCAGTTGAAGATGGGATTTCAGATACCCCAGGAGCAGAATTCCCTGGGGCTCACATTCCTGTAAGAGTGTCTTGGCTGGGAAGGTCCAGTTTTTGCTCTGTAATAACTCATTTGAGAAAGGTGGCTGATCAGATCAGCGGAATCAGAATTTCTGATCTCGATAACAATAGGGCCAGTCTGTCTCCAGCAGGATTCAAAGTCACTGAAAAGACCATTCCATCTATTCTGTCTGTAAATCTACTCCTCCCCTGCCATGTGTCTGAAACCTGTGTCGGTCTCTCCACTGTGATGGCCAGCTCTGCTGACTGTAATTACATGGTGGGCATGTTTTTTATGTGAACACATATGGGTTTATTTACTGCTTGCCAAGTGGCTACACCCAGGAGTACCAGAGCATGTATTTCCTGCTGTCAGCTGTGATAAATTCACATTATGCTTGTACAATATGCACACATTCAATATTTAAAGAAATTCACAATTTGCCATATCCAAAGCTCCTTTGAAAATGATACTTGGGATTGATGGGAAAAGGTAATGGAGGACCAGAACTAATTAGTAATTTCATTGATATAGAGAACTCCAAGTAAGGAAATTCCCTCTACCAATGTACAATAACTTCTCTATAATTTCCAGTCTTAGGGAATTACCTGAAGCTCTCAGAGGTTAAGTGAGCTGCCCACAGTCAGACAACATATAGAATATGAACCTAGGTTTTCCTAACTCTAAGAATGTACCTTTATCCACTTTGTCACTGCTGCCCTTAAAAATAAACCTTTAAAATCTGAAGACTGTTTTCAATAGGTATGTAAAGTTATAGGTTCAGAAATTATTTCCAAATAAAGACAAATATTTCCAAAAAAACAAATGCATGTTGTGCAAACAGAATATACTCTATTATCTACCTGAAGAAAGAAAAAAGCTGAGTCAGAAGATAAGGATTCTAGACACATCTCTGCTATTAAGCAGCTACATGAACTTAAGCAACACACTGAATCCCTCAGGGCTTCAGGATTTATCATCTGTCAATACAAAAGGATGAACTAAATCATCTCTATGGTCCCTTTCAGGTCCAACATTGTATCTGTTGCAAGCTACTTCTCCGTAGCTTATTTCCAAAGTAGATTCATAAATTGGGTCCTATAAACTTTCTTATCCACTGTCTAAATAAGATATTCTCCTTTCATCAAAGTCATCAGTGCCCAGTAGTAAATAAAAATAGAAACCCACAAATGTGTTTGTATGTGACATGTTTTCATTTTTCACATAATGCATAATGCCAGGCTCAGTCCACATGTTCATTTATTAACATCTGTAATTAAAGTATATGTCCTTACCTGATATATAATCAGCCCTCACAAGAGAATTATAAACAGAAATACGATTCACGAATTTATTATGCCAAAGGCATTAGCTGGTCTTTGGTCTTTAAATGTAACACACACTCAAATGAAGAGTCAAAAAGACTCAGTAGGTTAAATGTCAGGTTGACTTTTGGTACTGAACTAGACTTCCAAGTATTTCTGCTACTTGACTAATTCACAAACATGAAAAACAAATAACCCTGAAAAACATTAACCTAAATTTGCATAACAAATGGGGCCAAGTGAAATTAGACATAATATATTTTTAAATACAATACATAAAAGTCAATTATTTTTCTTCTCACATCAAAGATACGAGATATTATGGATACTTACCCTCAGTTTTCTGCTTAAATCTTTACCAATGCATTGTGTCATTCATTTTTTTCCCAGTTCACTTCTTATCTTAGTTATCACATTGGTTTCCTTTGATTTGTAAGATAGCTCAAGAAATCAAGGCTTTCATCCAAATTAAATTGATTCTTTAATAAAAGTTATAAAGAAATAGGTGAGGTGACTGCCTGCTGCCTGGATTCTCCCCACCTCTTTCTCCCTCCCAACGCCAAGCATATATGGCCTGCTATTTGCTCCTACAGTCTTGTGGCCTCCACCAGAATGTTCCAGAGCTGACTTCAGGAACATCTTGTGGAGACACCTCCCTGTTGCCAAGACCTACAATAGAACCGTTATATGTTTGTGATCTTTAATATGCATCTTTGCAAAAGTATTGTGGTGAATCCTCCACGGGGTGGCCCATTGGGCCATCCTGATTTATCACTTTTAAGTGGGTGCGTGGGGATGAGGGGGAGGAGGATTTAAAAGATTAATTTGCTCATGAGTACATGTAACTACCAGTTTAAACATAACGTCCAAGTGTGCACCATGGGAGTCACCACCTCTCACAGGTTAAAGTATACTCCATGGTGGGTGGCTGACCTAACTGTGGATTGGGTAATGTTCCCTCAGATCTTTGTGACCGTAGAAATGATAATGGATGGAACAGCAAGCTGGGTACTTACAAGCAAGGGGCCAGGCCCCAACTTTTGCAAAGTCTTTAGAAGGAACAGCAGGAAGAATGGGGCACAGTGTTCTAGAAGACACTCATTTTTCTGTATTCTAAACAAAATCGTTTGAAGGCTAGCTTAACTGTCACGCTTTCTCCACCTTCATGTTAATTCTATCCATTTCAGATTAGTTCCTTCCCTGTAAGTCATAAGGTTCAACTACACTCGTCAGTTGTTGTAGTTTCAAAAAAGATGTCATAATTCTGGTTCTTTGCTTTAAAAAAAGACATCGGTCTCAAATCTTTTTAAAAAGGTTATGGGCTGTTTTTCCATTAATTAAAAGCTAAAATGGCATGTATAACATGTAGTTTGTGTGTTGTTTCAATTAATTAAAAAGCTCAAATCTCACAGTAAAAAAAAAAAAGAAGTAGGTAAGAATTACACTAAGGTAATTCATGCCCAACGCCATAATAAATTTCAAGTTTGTGCCCGATTCTTTAATTGTATGAAATTTCAATAAAATCAATTGCGCTAGAAAAATATATACAGAGGTTAAGGGATTTGACCTGAAATATACCAAAGCAATCCAATCTAATTGCTACAAACAACAGCATTTCAGGGCCATTCTTGAAATATGTATTTGGAAATTTCCAATGCCAAAACCTAGCCAACTAGTGAATGATTTTCTAAATAGCCATTTGATCCTAGCTTACAAAAACCAAAAGGTGTCCCCTTTTCCTGTTGGCCAGCATTTCAGCTACCCACCCAACCCCTTGCCCTTACTGGAATGAGGCAGAGTAACTGCTAATGTGGCCTCTAGTAACTGGCAGCTGGCAAAGCAAAGGACAAAGCAAAACCATCTCATGCAGAGCTAATTAGCATCACACTACCCATCCATCTGCTGAAAGACAAACCAATTCATCCTCTTTTGGCCATGCACTTAGTGGCCATCCAGGGCCTCTCATCCATCATGTCAGAAGTATGCAGTTGCTAGCTAGGCCTGGCCAGCAGAGCCTACCAGTATACACTAGACATCAAAATTAATAAACGCAAATCACTGAGCAGCAAAGTGATTACAACATTTCTCAAGTCAAATCATTGTTCTCAGGATCTCAAGCTAGAAAAGACTTTTAGGGATCATCTAGTCTTATCCCTTTATTTTATAGATGAAGTCTAGAGTCCAACCACTTTACTCTTTCAATTTCTTTAGTAAACTGTTACCAGCTTGTGAGCTTTGGAGGAAGATAGTTAGGAGACCTTGGTTCTAATTAAGTCATTGTCATTATGGAATTGCCTGACCTTGGGGAAGTTGTGAGGACATTTAGCTATTATAACATTTACATTATGTGGAGATATCAGGAAAAAGCATAACACAGTGGTATAGGAAAGGTAGAAGAGTATAATGGAAAGACCATTGGAATTGGAGAAAATTTAGATTCTAGTCCCAGTTCTCCTTCTTACTACCTTTCTGACGTTAGGCAACCCATTTAGCTTCTTGGTGCCTCAGTTTCTTAATCAATAAAACTAAAGGGCTAAATTAAAGAGATCTTTAAGGTCCCCTTTACCACTAAAATTACATGACTAAATCATAATTATTCTTTCAGGTCAATCTCAAATGTGACCTCCTCCATGAATAGCTCAAATAGCTCTCCCTCAAGACCGTTGTCCACCTTCAAGAAGACCCAAATACCACAGTGATATGTCCTTCATTATTGTCATGGGCCAGATTCCTGCCTACAGGGCAGACATGGCCTGTCATACTGCCTCAGCAACCAAGGAGTCACCAAGTACATTTCTTTTAGTAAAATAGAGCACTTTCAGGCCCCGCCTGACCCCTTCACCACTGTCCCTGCCACTGTACTCTCTAGCCACCAAAAAATTGCCACCTACTCTGCTGATGCATCCTAAGTACCTGCTCCTACATTGCCTTTCCATTGGCCTTGAAGCTTCGCCCTCCTACATGTGTGGCCTCAACTACTCAACAAGAATTTATAAAGCGCTACTATATGAAAGCTACGCTGTTAAGCACTGGGGATACAAGAAAAGCAAAAAGAGTCCCTACATTCAAGGAGCTTACATTCTAACACTATGTAAATGTTTAAGTACATACGAGATAAGTACAGAGGAAATGGAAGGTAACTGCCATAGAAAGAGAAGGACTTAGAAACTGGGAAGATGGGAAAGGTTACTAGCAGAGATGAGATATTTTAACCAGTTCTTTAAAGAAAGCCAAGGATTCTAAAAGTTGAAGTGAAGAGGAAAAAGCATTTTAGATGTGGAGAGACCAGTAAAGAAACAGCATCATGAAGACAGAATACTGTGTGTGAGATACAATACATAGGACAGTATGCTTGGCTCTCAAAGAGTGTAAAAGACAATGAAATGTAAAAAGACTATAAAGGTGGTAAAATACCAGGTTCTGAAGAGTTTTAAAGTACTTTATATTTTATAAGTATAAGATAATAAAATTTAAAAAATTTTAAAATAATAAAATTAAAGTATAAAAAAATTAGTCCACAGGACTTGAGTTGGGGAACTAGTGTGGTAAGAAGACCTAGCAAAATCACCTTGGCAGCTGTAAGGAAGATAGATTGAAATAGGGAGAGATGAATTAGGGAGATCAATTAAAAGGTCACTGCAATAGGGCAGGTGAGAAGTGATGAGGGCCTGAACTAGGGTGGTAGCTATGAGAGTAAAGAAAAGGAGACATGTACAAAAGAGACTGTGGAGAGAGAAAAGACAAGATTTTAGCAATGATTAAAATACACAGTGTTTGAGAGTGATTAAGCAAGGATGACCTGGAGGTTGAGATACTGGGTGATTATGAGAGTAATGATGCCCTCAATAGCAAAAAGGAACTTGTGAAGAGGGGGAAGTTTGGGGAGAAAGATCATGAATTCTGTTTTAGACATGCTGAATTTGAGATAACATCTAATTCAAAATGCCCAAGAAACTGGTGGTGATGTGATTCTGGAGGTCAGCAGAAAGTCTTTTGGGGGTCGAACAACCCTCTCACAGGGGTCACCTAAGACCTGGTTTAACATTTCTGTCAAGATGGTTTTCCCAGTGTGTGGCCACTTCAAATGCTACAGCTTTTTGGAGTCATAGCTGGGTGACCAATAGACACTAAAGGTGGATGGGTAGCCCTAAAAGGGCTCAGGAAGCCCTTACACCATAGGTGCTAGTCCTCCCTGAATACCCCATACAAGAAAATTAATCTAAGAATCACTGAATTCCTTAAACAACACGACAAAACATAAAATGTAAATACCATATATAAAGAAATGATGTTTTTAAATTACCCAGAAATATTGAGATTAGAGTACAACACATGAATAGAATCCAAAGGGAAAGTCCCAAGTATAACACAAACACAAATATAATTGTCAAGCAAAAGACAAGAGCTTGCACCCAAGAATAACTTGCCCTGTAAAGCTAAACATAACTCTAAAGGTAAAAAAAAAAGACCTTCAACAGAATTGATGACATCCAAATATTCTTGTTGAAGAAACTAAAGGTGGCCAGTCTTTGAAAGGCAATTGTGACAGAAGTCAAAAAGAAAGGTAAACAACCATGAACAACTCTGAGTCTGAGAGGTGATCCAATGCTTAAATTCTGAAAGGAGAAGGAAAAAATGTAATACCTTTAGGGTCCCACCAACCTCTAAGAGTGACTGATGAAAAAAGAGAAATAAGCTATTGCCTTGGATTTTCTAAGAACAAAAAAGTAGGGAAAATCAGGGAACGGACTCAGTACTTTTCATAAATGGGTTACCATAGGAGAAGGTTTTTCAAACACAGAGATATATGTACGAGGAGAGCGCATGGAGATTTTATGAACCGCACTCTTATTTGATCTAGACTAGGAAAGTTTTAAAAATGTATAGTGGTAAAAGTGCAACAGAGAATAAGGAAAGAACAAGAGAGGAAAAGGGCACAGTAGGAGGGAGGGATAGGGCCAGGAAAGGAAACAAAGGGATTGGCATTGTCCAAGAAAAAAAAATGCAGAAAACTAGTACTGATTTCTTTATTTCTTCTGAAATAAGGGAATGTGGCTAGGAGAGAGAAAATGAAGTAACACGATTTGATGAAAGAGAAAACAAATTTAACAATGAAAACCGAGACTGCAAACAGGACGAATGAGCCTGTAAAAAACAAACCTGAAGAATAGATTATAATGCAAAACTCAATAACATGAATGAGATACTGAGAGACGTGAAATCAGATTGTTTTTCTTTGTGATGTATGTATGCATGCATATGTATATATATACATGTGTACACACACATACACATATGCATGTATGTATTACATACATACATGTGTGTATTTATATTAACAATTCTGTAATAACTCTATCCTCCCTATATACCATACATATATAATATGTAATAAAGAGAAACACAATTTGACTTAAACCAGCCTAAAAACAATTGAACTGAATTTAATTCAGTCTGTGTGTGTGTATGCATGCATGTGTGTGTGTGTGTGTGTGTGTGTGTGCGCACATATATAGCAGGAAGTCTGGTGTTGAATTCTCTTGTTCTCTGGCACACTCTCTCTTCATTACAGATTCACCAATTGCTAGAGGCCAGGAGCAGGAAGAAGCTTAAAGCTGGTGTCTGCTAAGTAAAGAACTACACACACCTTGTTAGTATTAAAGATGAGGGAAAGGGACTGGGTCAGAAGACCCACATGGGTTTTGACAGGATGAAGGCTTTTTTTTTTTAAAGTCAGGAAGTGAGGCTAAGGAAAGGTCAGGAAGCCAGGCAGACCCTAACACTCAGTCTTCCTTTTTTGGGGGAGTTAGATGAGAAAGCCACAGATGGGAGTACATCTTTAGTTCATCAAGGCATTTGAGAATCCCTGATGTTATCCTTCTGGATAAGATGGGGAAGTGAGGACTTGGATAATGGCATAAGCAAGAACATTTATAGTTGATTGTGTATATGAATATTTCTGTGTAGATATATATACATGGGTGTATGTATACATATAAGTTGAATTCAATTATTATTGAATATATTGAATTCAATCATTCAATAGTTAAAAGTAATTGTGGTTTGGTTTGGGGGTCTAGATTGAAATTGGAATCTTTTGGGTACAGATTTAAGATTAAGTGTATAATCAAGCATTAACAGCACACAAATGAGTTAATCTTAGAATAGGAATTGTTTAGACAGAGAAGATCTTTGTCAGTAAAGTCTCTTTGTTTTTGGTGAAATTTATCTATCACATGTTTTTCAAAAAAAAAAATTGCTACTACTGTAAAGTCATAGCAGATCAACAAGCTACTGAGTGAGGGCTGACATTCTCTATGTTGAATGAGCTCCTTGTAGAATATCAGTCACTTTTTCCAAAATGAAGGTGGGAAAGGAGAAGTTGCTTCAACCACCCAAACCTCCTTTCTTAACCGCTGCCTTTTGAAAGCAGATATTCTGATGTTGTGTTGGCCACACCATTAGGCATCTTATCTATGGGACAACTTGGGTCAATACAAACCTACTTTGTTGATGCCTGACTTTTTTTTCCCTCTTGTGGTTTTCTAATGGATTTGGAAGACTTTTTAAAATCTCTGGTAGCCATCAAAACTCCACAATTACCTAAATTCTAAGAACTTTGATTAAGTGTTAAATTAAAGGTGATGTTTGTAGAAATTTTCAACATAATGCAAGCCTAGTCATCATTACAAGAAATCATTGTGGGTTCTTATGTAAAAACAAAACTGATGCTGGTCATTGCATCTCCTGTTTTTTTGATGCTCATCATCCCTGTTGCTGATACCCCTCTCTCTACCCCTACCTTCCTTCTCTCACCTCCATCCCCCTTTTGCTGTTTTGTGTAGCAATCTGATAAAAGAAGGTGCTACCAAGCCCTTTCCCTCAACTACATATGAGTTTCAAGTTTTATTATTGCAACAAATTGCTTTAAGAAAGGAAGGAAAAGAAAGAAACAAAGAAAGATATTATGTTTCATCATTAGTCCTCCGGAACCAAAGTTTGGTCATAGTATTTAATCTAATTTCATACATCTCTTGATATTGTTTTTATTCCCATCATTGAATTTTGCATTATAATATTTTCTGCCACCCTCTTCAGTTTTACAGTCATTCATCCTATCTGCAATCTTGTTTGTGATTGCTGTTTGTTTTACACACACATACACACACAGAGTATACGGAGGGCATAGAGTTATTGTGAAATGACTAAGTGTACAAAACAAACATCATTTCAAAATTTTCCTTTAAAAGCGGGAGGGGACAATTTGACAAATAGGACATTAAAATGAAAGCTGGTTGAGCTCTCAATAAATCATCCCTATTTACCATGGCTCACTCAGACAAGGGTAGCTATTACCACTACACTTGAACCCTTGTTAATAAACATAAACCCAAAGGTATTTGGGGGATACCCTTTTGTCCAGCTAGAGATTCCATTCCACAGCTGTGTGGAGCATGTTTCTAACACTCTTAAGTACATTGTCAAATATGCAGCAGAATGAAGAGTTTAAAGCAACCGATCCAAAGTCTCTCCCTATGTGCCATAAGAATAATTTGTGCCATGCTTCAGAATACGAATTTAATAATGAAACTTGTAGCTTTTAAAACATAAGCCATTTATAAATATGAGCTTACCTTTTTAAAAAATATAAGCCAGAAAGGGCAATGGGCCTGTTCTGATGAGGGGGGAAAAGTGTTCTATTTTTAAACAGTATCACATAAATAGTTTCACACATGCTTCAGGGGTACCATGACCCCAAGTAACTCACCTTTTAAAATAACTGTGATCTAAAAATTTGTAGGAGGTGTCTTAACTCTTCTCCTTCAGGCTAATTTAGAAAGAGTTTAAATGGGACTGGAATTAAAAACATTAGCTTACAAAAAAAAACTGTATTGCCTTAGAATTACAGCTCTCTTTTACACGGGTCCACCAATTTAGGCTAAGCTAATCCACTCACTGGTATGTGACTAAAATTGTCTGCAAAGAGCAGTTGTCTGAGCAGCATTCTGTATCTGTCTGTAATGTAATAGTAAAGGAATGCTGTGTCATTTAAGGAGACACTAAATTCATGTATTGAAGCATATATAAGAAACAAAACCCTAAAAAAACAAGATGGTTTTTATTTTAACTTGAAAGTAATTTCTACCACTTCTAAAGGACTGATCATACAAAACACACTAAAGCTGACCTCACATATGGAATATGTTTTGGTTGACCTATAAGGGGTTTTTTGTTGTTGGTTTTTTTTCCCCAGATGAAGGAGAAGGCAGCAGAGAAGAGGGGAAGAGAAATGCTTGTTAAGTGAAAAAAAGCTAAAATGAATTTTTAAAAAGGTATGAATGTTTACCTTAAAACAGAATGAAGCTAACTTTTGATGTATAACAACAGAAGTTAAAAGAAAAATGTTCTAATTCTTATTTTGTCATTTATGATTTGGGGTAATTGTGATACTATTTTCCTTCTCTAAATAGAAATATATTCTGCTCATGAATCAGGTAGATTTCAGTCATTAACTAAGAACAATCGATTAAAAATTCTACTTCTTAAAAAATGCATGAAATATTCAATAACTTTTTGCATGAGCCTCATAAACAAAACGGTGTAAAAATAGAACATGTGGGATTTTTTTTCCCAATAAGCAACCATACTATCCTTATCAGCTAATTGTGTTCCAAAAAAGACAGAGAAATAGAAATTCAGAAATAATAATGCATTGGTCCTTAGAACCCTATACTGCTTAAACATTAGAATTGATATGCCAATACAAACTAAAAATTAAGTTGACATATACAGATGAACATATTTCTTTTATAATCATTTAGTTGTTGTAGTTATATAATGCTTTCTCTGCAAGTGTAATGGCATAAAATTAAAATGAAACATATAAAAACCAACGAATATATAACCACATAAATGTTAAAGTTTATATATGGAACAATGGAGGCAATCACAAGTGGTATAAACACACACAAGACAACCATGAGGATATCAACAGTGACTGACCCATATGCCTCTTTCATCGCTTATACAAAGTATTGATGAGAATAACTGAATAAATATTAACTTGATAAGGAATCAGGCAAGTTTGTATATTCTACAAAAACTACATCTTAATAGTTACACAGCTGACTGAAAGATGTAGAGAATACATGATCTCATTTTGCTTGTGGTTTAACTCTTTTTTAAAAAATTAATTTGAAAGCACAAAATGTAACTTTTAAAAAACTGTCCTCCAGCAGGAAGATGTCTTTACATATGTTAAGTTCATAAAAGATTTCTTAGTAGATTGAAAAAGAGAGTAAACTTTGTTCAACAATGTCCTGTTTATCAATATTAATTGAAACATAAAATATGCATGGTACAGTGGAAAGATAAGTGAATTTAGAGTCAGAGGACCTGGGTTAAAATTGTTACTCTGCCATTTGGGATCTATATAATCTAAAAAAAAAAAAAAAGTCACGCTACCTTTCTGGGCCTCAGCTTTTCAGGAGTAAAATGACATCATTCTGCTAGATGACCTCTAAGGCCCCTTCCAGTTCTAAATCTATGCTGACACAAATGTGTTCACTACTATTATGATCCAGCAGAGTTTGAACTAGGAGAATACCTTGCAGATGGTAAAGCTTTCCAAATAACATTGTACTGATTGTATCAAATCACCGAACTTTACAGAAATGAGTTATGTTACCCTTTAAAAGAACTTGTCTTAAAAATCCACAGAAGAAAATCCAAGTGAATGAAGAACACCTATTATTCAAAGTAGGATATGTAGTTGGTTACTGATCTATTCATCTATTGAACTGATCTATCAATATTTCTCTTATTGTAAAGGATAGATTGAAGAGGGAAGAGACTGGAGATCACAAAACCAAGGTGGTTTTCTAAATGAAGGTAGAAGATTTGCAAATAAAGAGAAAGAAACAGATGGTATGGAGGTAGGATAAACAAGACTGTACAAAAAAGCAAAGGGGGTTTGAGGTGAGAGTCAAGGTTGACTCTAAGGTTACATCGACAAAAATGAGAGGGGGGACTGGAGAAGAAACGGGGGAAATATGAGTTACATTTTAAACACTTTGAATTTGAGGTACCTATAACATATCTAGATAGAAATATCCAGCAAGCAATTGGTAATATGGAATTAGTTTTCAAGACAAAAATTTGGGTTAGATATATACATCTGAACATCATCTTTATAAAGATAAAGGAATCCATGAAAGCTAATGAGGTTACCAAGGCAGAGAGTATAGAAAGAAGATAGAAAAGCTATGAGACCGCATCCTACTTAATGTGAGGATCTCTATCTCTGCATCCCCCAAATACCACACAGTAGTGGCATTTACAAATATTTTGTTCATTAACTGAATACGATTCTACAGCAATGAGTGTCTTAGTCAAAGCAATGACCACAAAACTGGAAGAGATTTTCGACATTCAAAAAATATATATATTTTTACTGTCCAGCATGAGGGAAAAAAAGTTTTTGGATTTTTGGTTTTTAAGCAATCAACATTTTAATTAAGTATTTAAATAATTGTGAGTCTCAAAAAAAATTTTCATTTCATTAAAGTGAAATTTCCTACTCGTCAGGTGTACCTTATAATATCCAAGTATTTTAGGTATTATAACATATTGTTCGGATCATATACTAGAAAGTCTTGACAGTTACTATTCCACTTAATGCAGCTGGGTGATACAGTAGATAGAGCACAAGGCCTGGAGACCAGAAGACCCAAGTTCAAATTCAGTCACAGACAACTATTTGCCATGTGACGCTGGGAAAATTACTTAACCTCTGTTTGTCCCAGTTTCTTCATCTGAATAATGGCACAGGATTGTTTTAAGAATAAAATGAGACATTTCTGAAGCTCTATGCAAACCTTAAAGTGTTACATACATGCCAGCTATTCTTGTCATCGTTATGGTTGTTAGTAATACATGGAACAACCTTTATGTCTTATCCAAGTAGTTGATATTAAAAATGTTGAATAGGAAACAGCAAAAGATACTATGGTACAGAATTGGATATGTCTCCTCAGATTAACACTGATCCATTTCAAATTGATTTCAAAAATTACAAGCAATACTCTTTAGGCACCACTGTTCAATCAACTATAAATCCTCTTGCTTGTGCATATCCAAGTCCTTACTTCTCCATCTTATCCTGGAGGACATCATCAGGGACTCTCAAATGCCTTGATGAACTCAAGATGCACTCCCATCTGTGGAATTTTAATCTACCAATCTAATCTTAAAAAAAAAAAAAAAAAAAAAAAAAAGGAAGACTCAGGATGAGGGTCTGCCTGGCTTCCTGACCTTCCCTCAGCCTCACTTCCTGACTCTTAAGAAAGGCACTGATTTTGTCAAAACCCAAGTGGGTCTTCTGGCCCAGTCTCTTTCTCTCATCTTTAATACTAACAAGGTGTGGTTTCTTTAGCTAACAGACACCAGCTTTAAGCTTCTTCCTGCTCCAGGCTTCTGGCAATTAGTAAATCTCTCTCTTGTGAAGAGAGAGTGAGCCAGAGAACAAGAGAATTCAACACCAGACTTCCTGCTAGTTTCTGTTCTAATTCTCTTCCTGATCTCTGGCTGATATAAGTAGTTCAATTCTCTTCTGATTCCAGTCAGGTTAACCCCATATCTACCAATTTCTGATTTTTTTCTTTCCTTGGTACCCTTTTTTTCTAGTATTTTATTCCCTGAATACATAATTCAAGGACAAAAAGTAAGAAGTAACAGAGGTACAATGAGGGCTGATGCCAACATCCTAAGGCCTGACATCTAGGGCCCAATATTCATCTGGAAGTAGGCCTCTGGCAAATCAATGCAAGGCAAACAAGCTGAATGTGGTCACTAGTCTAACTCAAAGAAAAAAGGTCATATGATAAATTGTAAAAATAAATATCATACTAAAAACTAATGAAAAAGTAGAACTACTTTAGGAGTAAAATATTGGGGGGGGGGGAACCTCTATAAGAAAGCATCTTGTTTTTATTTCCTAAGGCTCAGTTCTGTAAGACATGATCGTCAGATTTATAATTCTGGTTAACCTGAACTGTAATTATAAAGAAAGTCAATACACAAAATAATCCCATGCCAATGTGCAATCTTTCTAACATCTTTTCTATGACACATCATGTATGATATGACCCCTAGTGATCAGAAGGTGCTTGTTAATTATTGAATTCAGTTTTTAAGATTCTCAGTCTTCACAGACTAAAGAGACAGCACTTAGAAATAAAATCAGGCTATGACAGGAAGGAGGTACAGATTAAATACCACAAATTTTGATTTTTCAACCCATAAAAAGGTGGAATTGATTGAAATATTTTCAACTTTCTAATGACTATCTTGAGTGCTTTCAGACGACACAGAGGACAGAGGTAAAAATAAATCACAAGAACCCATCCCTACCATAACATGCTTCTCTCAGTATGGTCTCTAGATATTTTTGAGTCTCTCCCTCGGGATAAACTGTCATTATAATGGGTTGCAGCTGAGGCACTTAATTCACATTTGTTACTTGTTTTGTCTAGGCACTAGGAAAAAAAATGGGTGGGATAGTCAGATCATTAATAAGACATCTCATTTCCATTTCTAATTATCCTAGTGGATTTGTAAACTCAAATAATACAGAGAATCACGAAGTTTAGAGCAGGAAAGGATCTAGGCTGTACTACTACTTGGTTTACAATGGAAGAAACCAACACCCAAACAATTAAAGTGTCTGTCACAAAGGGTAAAAGCCAAGATTTGAACCTAGGTTTTTTTCTAACAGCTTCCTCTGAACTAGGGTCTCTCACTGCTTCTCTAAGTGACTTTGAATTTAATATGAAAAAGAAATCCACAGAGTCTTTAGGTGAAAGAGGAAATCATCATATCCATTAACAGAATTCATTAAGTTTTTTTACGTAATTCTCTATTCAGTGCTATACAAAAAGTTAAGGCTGTCTTATGGGCTTTTTAAATCTATGATGGAGAACAATTATTTGGATACTTAGAGAGAAATATCTACCATTATAATGGAACCACATTTACCACCAAAGGTCCTAAACAGACTATTGATCCTATACTAGGATCAATAACTTGAAAGATTACTGATGAGGGTACATAACTGGATGTTTTCTAATGCATTACTTGGAGATCATCAATCACTTGATCAAGTCAAAATTCAGAGTTGTAACATAATAAGCGATTCCTTTCGGAAAGAAAAGTTTCTTTCAACAATCTAGTCATTAACTAACTTGGAGAGGGACTAACGGTAAAGAAAATAACGTTGATACAACTGAATAAGGTGAACAGGATTGTTGGGTCAGGGTTTTCAAACTAGTCTTGTGTACACCACGTACATGGAAACAATGTGGTACCGAGAACTTTTCCATATGTCACTATTGACTGCTGAGTTCCATTCCATGAGATTCCTCCTGGGAGGTCCCTCTAATATTTTCTTCCTAGTCAATCAACTCTTCTCTGGCTTTACTTCTGACTCTTCAGTCTTAGTCAGTTATTTCAGTGGTATACTCTTTTCTATCACTGAATGAGTCCCTTTTATCTTATGGTTTTCCCAGAAAGCTTAATTCTTAATCCTGGAAAACCCCCATCATCCACATCTTTTGTTCCTATTCCTAATTGCTAGAAAACTTTGAGATAAACCATGCTGACCAGTTCCATTACAAATTTGTGTTACCTAAACTCAGTCTCTCTCCCAGCTGAAATGCTATCATTTTACTCACCTCTCTCAAATCGCTATCACATTCCCCAGAGCATCTACTTAAAACATTGTCTTTCTTTAACCCTCTTTCCTCAAGCTAAATCCATTCACACCCCCATTTCTCTCAGAAAAAGGCCTTCTTTCCCACTTTCACTTTTATTCCCATGGCATTATTGATGAGGTGCAGGCTCTGGGAATCCCCCTTGAGCTCTCCTTGAATCTTTGAGGTACAGGCTCTGGGAACCCCCTTGCTTCCCATTTGATAAGGTTTTTGCATCAGGCCATAAGCCTTTCATTGTGGCTCTGCCCAAACCTTTGTTACTCCCTCCATAGTCCATCTACTTCCCATCCTTGCGCCTATCAAAATATCTATACCCAAATCAACTCTTACCTGACCTCATTAACTCCTCCTGAAGACCCTCCCCAAGCTCCTCCCCTACACCACCCCTGGATTCCTCCCACAACTTTTCTGTAGATAAGACCCCATCTTGCCTCCATGTGTGTGAGAGCGCCATAGAATTTTCTAGCACAGACTTGTTCTGTGTCCAATACAGGTGAACTTTTAATAAACTCTGCTTTTCTTTGGCTGAGAGAAGACTTGAGTTGAATTCATACATCAGGACCCGGCATGTTGGTATTTTGGGGTCTCGAGCACCCCTAATCCTAACCCTAACCACATCAATTACTATCGCCAGGTTCTTCTAATCTCTTATAAATCTTTCTTGGCTCCCTGTGTTTATCAGAATTTTTTCCCCTAGTCCTGTATTTACAGGCATTGTCCCAGTACCCTCAGCCCTCTTCTCTTCTCTCTCTATACTCTCATTTGAAAACCATATGCACTTTCATACCTCCTATGCAAACCATTCCTCTGAACTCCAGTTCTATGTTTCCTACTATGTCTTGGACATATTTATATCCAAAAAACACTTCGAATGTAATATATCCAAACCTGAACTCACCATCTTCTCTCCTAACCATGGTCCTCCTCTTAACTTCATTTTCCTAATAATTTAGGATCTTTCTAAGATCATTCTTGACTCTTTCCTCCCCTTTTCCTCTACATTCATTTAGTTGCCAATTCCTATCAATTCTATCTCCAAAAGTTCTCTGCCACCCATTCTCTCCTTTTAATTTCCATGGTCTCCAGGGGCATTGTTGTTGTTGGTCCTTCATTTTCAAAGAGGAGCAATGACTGACCTTCTAGCTGACTCCTCTGCCACCACTTTTCCCCTATTACGATTTATTGGTCCTTCACACAACTGCCAAAGTTTCTAAGACATAGATTTGAGAGCAACACTCTCCCAATCAAAAATTTACAGTAGCTCCATATTGCTTTAAAAGGGGGGAAAACCTCTTTAGCCTGAAATTAAAGGCATAGCCACAACCCAATCTACCTTTCCGAGCTTATTTCACTTCACTTTCCTTTACATCCTTTACATTTATTAACTATTCAATCTCACTCTTCTCTAATTTTGTATTACCTTTTTCTACCCAATGACTGTACACAAACTACTCTCTAGTTGCAAAAAAATATTCACTACCACCTCCATTAACAGACATCCTACCCCTTCTTCGATGCCCAGTCACTCCTCTGTGAAACCTTGTTTGAACCCCTAATTGGAAGTGATCTCTCTCTTCCTTGAAACTCTAAAGTAATTCTAATGATGGAGAGGATTTGTACTGATTGGTTAGACCAGAAGTCAAATTACAGTCCTCAGGCCAAATACAATGCACCCTTTAAAAATTCAAAAACCATTTTCAGTTCACAGGTACAAAAACAGGCCCTATAGTTTGCAGACCCCTGGGTTAAAATAATTATCAACAGTGATATCATGAATATCATATCATAGTATGTTATTATGTTATTATAATAATATATTAATATATAATATAATATTACATATAATGCATAATATAATAATATATAATAAAATAGTGTTATTATGATATCATAAATATCATTGTTGCTTAATTATTTTTTCATGTATTAGTAGTTTTCTTCACTTAGTGAAACATGTATCATTTTATGGGGACTAGTTCATGTCACAGAATATTATGTTTCTGATACAACTGTTTCATTCTATAAATACTCAAGCTATACCTACCACACACAGGCAATGTTTTATTTATTTAACCATATGTAGCAGCAACCACACTGGCATACCCAGGATGGCTGCTAATACAGGTTCTTACATCTGCTTTACTAGGAAAGATAACTGTTTAAGGGGTCAATAATCTTTCTGAATTACATTCACTAGTTTAGGGGAAAAGTTGGGACTCTGAACTTCAGAGAAAATATAAGCAGAGAAATAAAAAACAACAGATAGGGCTCTGACTGCCTGAATCAACTATACACTTTGCATACATCCCTGGATGGAGAGAGTCTTTACATCTGAGCAGTCAGGGAGCTCTGAACATAGCCCACTCTGAAACTCCATGAAGGAATCACAAGATCCTTCTCATAAGCAAGACTCCAAGGCAAACTACCAACTCAGAGTATATATACACCTCTCAGAGCTGGAAGGCATCACAACCCTTGCAACTCAATGCTGTATTAGAAATTAACAAAGGGTGTGAAAGCCTTCCTACAAACAAACCTCCCCTAAGCAAGCTTCCCTTGATGGGCTCCATGTGAGGCCTATTAATGGGCAGGGAAAATCATAAATCCATTAACATTACACCATAGTTAGCCAACTTTAAAAAATAAGTCGTCTTTAAAATACAATGCTCAGAAAGAAATCAGTATGAAATTTCTGCAGATTGAATCACTTCTAATATAGGAAAAAGGGAAATCAAAATTTGATTTGTTCTAGTGAACTTTGAATAAGTAGAGTTTAAAATGAAATGTAATAAATCTAGAAAAAAGTATAATCAGTAAGACCAAATAAATAGTGATGTATTATTATCATATCGATTTAATCTTTCCTCTACTTCAAATATTAAAAAACTAACACCTTGGGGCAGCTAGGTTGGAACAGGGGGCAACTAAGTGGCACAGTGAATAGAGCACCAGCCCTGGAGTCAGGAGGACTTGAGTTCAAATCCAGCCTCAGACACTTAACACTTAATAGCTGTGTGACCTTGGGCAAGTCACTTAAAACCAATTGCCCTGCCTCCTTACATATATAAGAAGATATATATCTTCTTAATTGATCTCTATTTCTAATAACAAGCTCTAATCAACACATTTCCTTTTCCTTTTATACACTGTGAACAGTGTCTAAGACCTAGAAGGAACTTAATAAATGCATGTTGATTGATTAGATGATGAAGCAAATTAGAAAACTGGAAGCACCAATAGAGTGTAAGCTCCTTGAGGGCAGTTAAAAAATATTTACTCACAGATGTACTGTGATCTAATGAGAGAACCCACATGGATAAAATTGGGAGCTTTTAACACACTCATATCCAATCAAATTCAAAACTTTTCCAGAGTTACTTTATTTTGCCCCAGTCCCTGTCCCACATAACCTTTAAGGCCTGACTCACATGCTACCTCCTATATGAAACTTCCCTCAGTGCCCTCAAGAAGAATATAATTTCTCCCAAAATGTAAACAGGAAATACCATTTGAGGATTAAGTACCTGGAAATGCATGAACAATTGCCTCAAATTTGCTTTTTTTTAAGTGTGTCATTTTAATTCACAACTTTAGGGGTTGCAGAATCTGTTACTCAAATTTTGTGATAATAGTAAAATCATTAGCAAAATTCATACAACAAAAAGCAAACTACAACTGAAAATTATACTACTAACTACTACTAATTTGCTACTAACAGGAAACCAACACAAAGATACTGTGTGGATTGAAACATGAGCTCATGGGAGCATGCTTTCATATTTATCTCATACATTCTCATTTCCTTTTTTTTTTAGAGGCCAGGTCCTTCCCTTCATTTCTACACATAACTCCCATTGACAAGCATGGAAGTCAAAGGCAGGAAAGGAGCACCCCGAGACCCTGGTAGAAGGAAAATGTGTGTATGCTCTTTAATGTTGCTTGCCACCTGGCTCCCTGCCAGCCCAGGATAGAAACCCCTATTCATGTGTTGGATGATTCATTTTTCGCAATGAATTCCAGACTTTTAAAAAAGGTCAAAATTCAACTTGAGAATAGAAAAATCATTATCCAAGTAGACATTTAGCACATGTAGCAAGGCCCTATAGTATAGCACAGAATTGTGAAAGATTGTTCCACAATATTAGTCCACAATACTGTACTTGAGCTACGGTAAAAATCTTTGCTTAAAAAAATCTCTCTCTGAGCTGTGACGTTAAACAGGTGCTGGAAATAAATCCTGCCAGAAACAGCTTTTCATATTGATGCTACAATCTTACTTGATGGAACTGATTTCTTTTTGGCTCTCAAAAAATATGTTTTCAAAGACTCTATAGGGGCCCTACACTTTCCTATCACACATTTATTCTCAAATGCTGGTGACATTACTGAATGTGATTTAAAAAAAAAATTCACAACTACAGACCTACACCTAAGATTTTCAATTCCACACAAACTGATACCTGTCTTTTTTATATATATAAAATTTGACTTCCAAGCAACTTTTATTCATGCCTCACTGTGGTATAAAAGTAATCCTATATTCTCAAAAGCTGTACCAGTAGAATATAAACTGTTACAATCTGCTCTAGAGTTAGAAGCCCTTCATTCAAATCCAGATTCTGATGCTTTACTACCAACTTGACTTTAGGTCACTTAACATCCCCTAGATCTCAGTTTCCTCAACTGTAAAAATGAAAGAACTAGATTCAGAGGTCCCTTTCAGCTCTAAATATAGGATTCTATGAAGCGGAAAAGACTGAAGTATGAATCTGATAATGAGAAAGGTCTTTTGTCTAAGGACCAACTTAAGTTTCAGAAAGGATCATGACCAAGTTAGATTTATAGTGCTGAATTTTTTGGTCATAGCAACTCTTGAAGACTATTTACTCATGTAAAGAGGGGCTGTGACCTGGTGAAGGGAAGATGTAAGTGAAATCTTCTTAAGTGAAGTAGTAAGAGAATCCTTATGAAGTCCTGTCTCCCAATACACGATTTATAGTCCCTGAAGCAGTAAGGCAATCCTATCACATGAATAACAAAAGATGAAAGTCAAAAGTGCTAGGACTCCATTTCATGCAATTACCTAAATCATCCAGAGGGGGGAAAAAAAAAAACCAGGACTAAAATCAAGATTCTCTTACTACTCCAACCTAATTAGTTCCTTTACTATCTACATTTGATAAAAAATCATTCAAGAACAATTTTGTAATGCATGAGATTAGACTTAGTTTTGACAACACCAAATGTGTGTGTCTACTAAGAAGAAAACACAAAACACTCTGAAGAGCAATAAATATTTACTTTGCTAATCTCAAATGAAATGCATAGTAATCAAGTAGATCTGTAACTCCAATCCTGATGGAAAATTTGAGACAGGTATTCATCCAATTCTGAAATCTCTATTCAGTTATTCAATCAATCAAAAAGTATTTATTAAGTGGCTACTGGGGCAGCTAGGAGGCACAGTGGACAGAGTGCCAGACCTGGAGTCAGAAAGACCTGAATTCAAATCTGACCTCAGACATTTCCTACCAGTGTGACACTAGGCAAGTTACTTAACCCTGTCTGTCTCAGTTTCCTCACCAGTAAAATGAGCTGGAGAAGGAAATGGCAAACCACTCTGGCATCTCTGCCAAGAAAACCCCAAATGGGGTCATGAAGAGCTGGACACAAGTAATTGACTAAAAAACAAGTGACTACTATGTTCCAGGCACTATGCTAAGCTCTTCTGATATGAAGACAAAGAATGAAACAAGCTCTGCTTCCAAGGACCTAACAGGGTAATGGGGAACACAAGAAGTACTCACACCAGATGTCTCCCAAGTCTTAGGCAGTTTTAAACTTCTAAGATTTGGGGGAGACATCTCCTTGTAGAAGTATATACAGAATAAATTTAAAGTGGATAGAAATAAAAAATAGTAAAATGCAAGATAGTCTGAAGGGAGAACACTAGTAGATGCAAGATGCAACTTCCGTATCAATTAATCAATCACGCATTTATTAAGTGCTAGGGACTGTGTTAGGTGCTGGGGATACAAAGACAAAAATGAAAGTTTCTGCCCTCAAGAAGCTTACATTGCAATGAGGGAAGGTATTTACAATATTCTGGCAAAGTTTCACTGCGGCAACGACGATGGCCAAGAATCCCAGCCTTGCTGAGGCAGATTATTGAGATGTCTCCATGTGCGAAAGCCAAGTTTTTAATATTTGTTTTACCTTCTAGTTATCTTTTAATATTTGTCATTCTCTTTTCACATAACCGATAGATATTTCGAAGTACCTTAAAGCTCACAAAGCAGTTTCACTACGGTCATGTTCTAATTTGAGATAATGAGATAACTGAATAATACCATTTTAAGATTAGTGATATTCAAATATTATCTCCATTTTAAAGATGAGGAAACTAAGGCTCTTAGATGTAATTTTCCAAAGGTCACACAACTAAGACATTAATAAGATTGGAATCCAGGTTCTTCTTATTCCAACTGTAGAATCCCATTCACTACTCTTGCCTCATATTATTTTTACTCTATTTGACATAGTCTTGACACAGCCATGCTAAATTGTGGTTCACCTTTTTAGATTATTCTGAGATTTTAAATAAAATTTATCTGTCACTTCCCATTTTTATCATAGACTGATTTTAGCATATGTCTTCATTCACATGATGAAACTATACTGACTACCATTTCAGGAGAGGTTTGAGATATAGCGGGGGGAAAAAAAGACCTAGGTTCAAGTTTGGCTCCACTAGTTAGTACCTATATGACTCTGGGTCAGTCATTTAACATATCTGCCTGTCAGTTTCCTCATCTATCAAATTAGGGAACTGAAACAAATGGTCCCTAAGGTGTCTTTCAGTTACAAATCCTATGAACTCAGGGTGGCCAAGTGGCATGGAGTCAGGAGGACCTGAGTTCGAATCCAACCTCAGACACTTAACACTTACTAGCTGTGTGACCTTGGGCAAGTTATGTAACTCTAATCGCCCTGCCTTCCCCCTTCCAAAAAAGAAAAAAAAAAACCTATGAACTTTTTTTACTTTCATCAATCAAATTTCCTTTCATATACAAATGTATGGATTTCTATACTCCATAGAAGAAAGTTGACATATTGAATTTTAACAATTCTTTTGGTTTTATTTTAAATCTACTCACTTGGTATATCCTCCTGGCTGCTCCTGTCTTGACTGAAATTTTACCTATCCCTAAAGATCAATTCAAATCAATACGAATATGATTTTCTCCATATATCCTTTCATGATCTCCCTGATCAGAAATATTTTCCTTCTTTCAAAGTCATATAATTTACATTTTTTATGATTACTTTAGTCTCACTAAATATTACAGTTATTTGTGAATATGTCATATCCTCGTACTAGCCTACAAGATCCATAAATTCAGGGACAACATTTTAAAAAATCTGATAGTTTTCCTTAGTGAGGGCTCTTAACCTGAGGCTATAAACTTTTAAAAGATATTTCAATAAGTGTATTTCAGCATAATTCATTTCCTTTTTAATTCTATGTGCTTTATTTTTTTTTAATTTAAAAACAATATTCTGAGAAAGGGTCCATGGGTTCTGCCAGACTGTCAAAGGGATTCAAAGGACAAAAAAGGTTAAGAATCCTGCCCTAGTGTCTCAGCACATTATAAGTGTTTAGTACATTTTTACTGAATTCAAATTCTAAAATGTACATTTTTTTTAATTGACAATTGTGCCCTACAATTAATTATTCCATTATTTCTTTTAATGGTCTTTAAAATGAATCTCATAATGCCTAAAGATGTCCTTTAATATTATCTTGTTACATAAACTAATATTTGCAACATCCTATTTCTTTTTCTTTTTTCAGACCGGATCTCTCTATCTTTCTCAGGCTGGAAAGACAGTGGCCATTCATGGGTTCAAGCCCACTACTGATCAGTATGGAAGTTTTGACCAGCTCCATTTCTGACTGCAGGCAGTTCAGCTCTCTTTAGGTAGCCTTGTAATGTTCAGCTACTATAGACTTTCCATATTGGTACTAGATTTAATGAGGGCACCTGATTCACTTTAGTTGTTCTATAGTTTGAGATTCAAACTCAAACAATGCTCCATCCTCAGCTTCCCTACTACCAGACATTATAGGTATTTGGCATACCATGCCATTTTTCAAAAAAGTAAACCAGGTAAAAGCAGCTTCACTTTCATTACTATATGACTATTAGTGTATTGTTTTCTTTATTTACATAAAAGAGAAGTGAAACATTGGTTCTTGAAAAAATTTGGAGAAAAATTACATTTTTTTTTAGTGCCACAATATGCCATGTATAAATATAGCTGTATCAGCAGCTGCTTGGACATGAAATAGAAAATCCATCTTTTAAGCTACTAATGTAACTACACCAGATCCTCCAAGGGAACAGGCAGACTTATCTAAATTCTTAATCTCATAACCAAAATTGATCCAGAATAAGTGAAGAATTGCTGTGCTGATTAATTTTCTATTCTATTAAGCATATTAAGCATAAATTGCCAATTTTCAAAAAAGTAGAATACAAGAAAATTTTCATTTGAATGACATAATTCAACTGTCCACTGAAGATTCCAGAAGGCACTTTCAGTGCTTCAGGATCATCATTAATAACCTCTTTTATCACTCACTACATAGCACTACAGATGTCACAAGTGTAAGACAGAAGTCACTGGTCATTACTTTGAAAAGATCTAATTTCCTTTCATAGAAAAGAATTTTTTTTGAAAGAAAATGGAGAGAGATTACTGAATGTAAAATAGAATTTAGAATTTTGGAACTGTAAAAGCCCTTAGAGATCAACCTTATCATTTTGGAAATTATTTAAATGAGGCCAAGAGATGCAAAGTGATTTGCAAAAAATCAAAAATGCAACTAACAGAACCAAGACCAGAATCTGGAGCTCCTGCTTCCCAGTTCAGTTCTCTTTCCTTTATAAAACACTTAGACTGGATTTTCAGGGGAAGAGAATACAAGTGGGAGTGGATATAATGTAACTCCCACAACTACAGATACAACAACAATCTGGAAATGGAAGTTCAGCTATCGTACCAAGCTGATTCAAAAACTGCCCACCAACTTCTGCTGTAAAACTCATACCTACAGTTTCCTCTCACTTTTCCCATTTTTGTAATTGTTGTATATGTATATATATGTATTTGAAATATATATGTATATATACATATTGTATAGGTATAATAAAATATTTTGAAAGAGTAATAGATGCTCTAAAAACTCTGGCCCCTTTCCATCACTCTAAGAGTAGCACTGTAGAAACAGAAAGGCACATAAATTGGTACCATTTTGTTTTAGTGTCATAGGGTAACAGTGAAAAATATCATTATCTAATGCTATTGATAATGAATCTCTCTATACTTAGCTAGGCTGATCCACAATCTCTGACTGGGACTATACCAGAAGCCTTTCCAGCTCTTCACAAATAGAAAGACTTTGCATTTTGCTGGCATAGCCTTTAAAAATCCAGGAAGCTTCCATTCTGATGAATCAAATTGGGGCTTTTGTAGATTAAGAACTAGGCAATACATAAAAATACATTCCTGTATCATAAATAACTGCCACCTAGACTATATGAATGAATGCAAGTCATTGAATGACTTGCCTTCTATAAAATCAGTTCCTCTTTCTAAATTCAATTCATGGCTAAGATACAACATGAGGTTCCATACTGAATGTGTTTATTCTTCAAAGAAACAAAAGCAGGCCACACAAGGTTCAAACATTTGCTCTTAAATGAATTAGGAAAAATTAAAGCCTGAGAACAAAAGGATGCAATGGCTAAAAGTGAAAACAAAGAAAACAGTCATGGATTAGCAATGTCTGGGAGATACAACAAGGGGAAAAAAAGCTTATTATAATCAAATATAAATAAGGTCACAAAATGCTTTTTAAAATAATCATATGTAGTCCAAGGGTATTGGAATCATGAAGATGGAGGTTCAAATACTACCTCTGACATATATTGGCTTTTCAAGCATATTTTCATTTGGTCACTCAGTGTTCCTAGGCAACTTGCTGAAACTTTGTGTTGAAAAATTTTTGATAGCAACCAATTGCATTAAAAACCCCTGTTATGTGTTCAGTTGTTTCTCTTTGTTTGTCCTGTTTCTTGTGGAGTTTTTTTGTGAAGGCAATCAGGATTAAGTGATTTGCCCAGGCTCACACCAACAATAAGATCCTAAGGGCAGATTTGAACTCAGGTCCTCCTGACTCCAGGGCCAGTGCCTTATCCACTGTATCATCTAGCTACCCCTGAGGTTGGTTTTACACACTAGGCATTCCCTACACAGGTAAAATCAAAGATCGTGTGTGTGTGTGTGTGTGTGTATAAATGTATATACACACATATATAAATGTATATATGTGTGTATTTATATACATGTATGTATACATATATGTATGTATACATGTATATATGTATACATGTATATATACATGTATGCATGTGTGTGTATTTATGTGGGTGTGGGTACTTCTGTGTGTATGTGTGCATCCTTTTCATCATCTTTCATTCATTTACTATAATTTATGTTCCTTTGTATGTATAGCATTAAATCAAGCTAGATTATTTTCAAAAGTACACGAAAACTAACCAAAGTTTTCAGGTTTAGGAACATGCATGTTTAAAATGACCACAATGAAGTGAACAGAACCAAGAGAACAGCGTACACAGTAACAGCAATATTATACAATAAACAACTGTGAATGACTTGGCTACTCTCAGCAATACAATGAATGATCCAAGACAATTCCGAAGGACTCATGATGAAAAACGTTATCCACCTCCAGAGAAAGAACTGATGGAGTCTGAATGCAGATTGAAACATACTTCTTTTTTTTACTTTATTTTTCTTGGGGCTTTTTTTGGTCTATTTTCTTTCACATCATGACTGATATGTAAATATGTTTCGCATGACTACACATGTATAATCTAAATCAAATTGCCTGCTTCCTTAGTGAGAGGGGAAGGAAAGGAAAAAGGAAGAGAATTTGGAATTTAAAATTTTTTAAAATAAATGTTAAAAATTCTTACATATAATTGGAAAAATAAAATATTTTTTAAATGACTATATCAAGCATAAGAGGAAAATGAAATTTAATTCACCACAGTGGATAAGAAAATATTTTATTTTTCATTGGCAGTTTTCAAGTTAATATGCCAAAAATAATATATTAAACAGTGATATGTTCACAATTAATGAATAAGATACATTTTTCCTGGATAGCTGAGTAAATTTCCTCCGGTGATGGATTCTTGATTTGGAGGAGGAAGGGATATTTCAAACCTGTCTGGACCTGTGATTTTGTCAGTATTAGGATTACCTAGTGATCAGTGTGGCAATGTCAAAACACTCTCTATCAAACCACATCAGAAATTGCCATGTAACATGACTTGAACCTAATTCTTCATGACTCTAAGAACTGTACTCTACCCATCATACCAGAAAGACTCTCTTAATGAGTTTCTACTAACCTAAGGATTATGCTGGCGGTCTATGTTGCTGAGCTGTTGACTTGTTTGCTTGGGGGCTTTGTAATCCAAGACAAGGTTTACAATTACTCTAAATAACTGAGTATTTGGACAGTTGGATGTACCTGGTTTGATCTCCTTGTTGGCATTATATTTGGCCCCTCCTCTGGGCCTAACTGATGGCAGTATATATTTTCTATAAGGTTGAGATGTTATCTCATTCAGCTATTGTTCCAGCATCTCCCAGTTCTGCACCCTATTAAGGCTGATGGGAATTTCAAATAAGTCTTCAGTTCCTGGTAGCAATGGGAACATTTGGAAGATGAGAAGGGGAATGCATTATCCACGCTTCTTGGAACAGTCCCCAGCCAACTTGTCCAACCATACCACACTATCTATATTTAATAGAATATGGGTAGTCCTGAAATATGAATACTCAACTTAAGAATATCACTTAAAATGCAAGCAGCTGCCACATCAGGAAATCTCTGATCCCTCCTCTTGATGCTACCACTGGATGCTGCCATTCAGTGCTAGCAAGGAACATGGGAGTCTTTTATTGTTATGGCTGCTGAGGTTAGGGGGGTAGGAGAGAAGGCAAGGGAGCTGGTGGGAGGACAAAGAAAGAAATCCCTTCTCACTATGGTTAGAGAAAGAGGGAGAAAGGAAGCAGAGGAAGGAGAAAGGGAAGCAAGAGGAAGAAAGAGGAGAGAATGGGGAAGATGGATGAGGAAGAAGTAAGTACTCTGTAATCATGGTACTGACTGTGACTACTGGCTATAGATAAAAGAAATATCTATAGGAAGGAGAGGTAAAAAGAAGGCTCTCTCAATACAAGAGCAATAGAAGTCATAAGGCATATGATTATAGTTACACAGGAAAAACTAGATGAGAAATGTGTTGTCTGACTTCCTGTTTTTCTTCTAGTCAAAACCTAGAGTACATTTTCTCGTAAAAGAGTGAGAAAGTATATAGGCATGTCTTGAAACCTAATAACAACATACTTGAATTTCTGTTAGCAAAATAATCTAACTAGATGCTAAGCTCAATTTTTTAATGTTTCTGAAATATAACTGTTATCAGTACCCTCTAAATTTCAGCACTCTGAGGCAAACCATTAGTTGCCCCATCCTAGTTTTGACTCTGCCTATTAGGAAAAGAAACTAAAATTAACTACCAGCTGACAACAAAACCCTCTTAGAACAACTGCTTGTACCACTGCTGAATAGGCATATGATTAGGTGTAAAAAAATCTTCATCTCTAGCAATCCAGAATGGTGACATCAGTGTCAAAAGGTTTGTTGAAACTGAGAAATTAAAAGTATATTCTGATGTTAACAAAACATGTGCATGTTGGAATTGGCATTTATTCTGATTGTTATTAATGACAAAATTAATTATAATAAATTATCTCTTAATTTTTATAAAATAAACAAAAATTCTTAGCAGTCCTGTATTGATTTGCATAGCACCTGTCATCATAAAACAAATGCACAAAATGCAGCTATTTAATGGATTGCTTCATTTCAAACTCAGTTTCTATTTCAATCAAAGGTTTGTCTGATACGATTTTATCTAAAAATAAAATTAGGTAATATAGTTTTAGGTTCCCAAGGCTCAAAATTACCTTTAAAAAGCAGAACCTCAATTTAATTATAATTAATTTTATTAGAAAAGCTAAATCAGAATAGTCATACTTAGTTATGAATGCAAGATTAAAAACTTTCATGGAAAAAAATGAAGAAAACAAACCTGAAATAGTAGCAATATCCTTTTAAAAAAATAATAAATTAAGGAAATGTCTACAGTGGTAAGTAAAGCATTGACAAACTAGATATATTTGCAATTCGATATAACACAATTCAATGAACACTTATTAAACATCTCCTTTTACTGAATGTTTTGCCCAGTACAAATTACAGGATCTAAGCTGATGCACACAAGTGACAGATACCTGTAAATATTTTATGATATTTTCAAATATTTGTACATTAATAATTTTTTGAAACATTTCCAACGGAAAGTACTTTTCCACTGGAAATACTGGATGAAAATCCTTGCATATTGTATGACCTTCATAATCACAGAACAATATTTACTTCACTGAGCAAAGTTGGATGCAATTATTTCTCTTTCAGTCTTTTAAAAGTAATGTTTGCTTGTGAAATAAATAGAATCACGGAATTCTGGAAGGAGAAGAACCCTTAGACTTCATCCAGTCAAAATCTTTTTTGTCAATGAGGAAACTAATGTCCCAAAGGTTTCTGTGATTTGCCTAAAGCAGGGATGGGGAATATGGCCTAAGGTCACACAACCAATTAGTGATAAAACTGAAGCTGCAATATTGGTTTCAAATATTCTAGTGTTCATTCATTCATTCATTTTCTTTCCTTTTATTTTCCTTCAAGACCAATTATTTTATCAGTATATGAAGCTCCTAGCATAGAACTCTTTCTACCAATGAACATCAATGTCTGCAACTTACAGACTTTAAAAACTTCCTGAGAGTTTAAGTGACTTGACATAATCTCACAGCCAATATGTGGCAGAGACAAGACTAAAACCTAGATCTTTCTGACTCTGAAGCCAATTCTCTAACCACTAATCCATGTTACTTTTCTCTTGTTCTTTCCCCTGTCTCTAGGGTGAAAAGCAAATATGACCAAATGTATGTGTGCTTAAAGCCAACTTGAAAGTAAGGACTAAACTTATCCAGCAATGATTTTCTTTATGTCAAATCACCCTCCCTTGCAAAAATTACAAATGAGCATCCTTTATCACTCAAGGAAAACAAATTATTATTCATTTACTACTACTCATATTTATATGGCTGCTTAGTTTAAGAAAAGGCCACTAGCTAGTCTGCTTGTTGAGAATATTTGAGGAAGGACAGAAATAATCAAGAAGGCTCTAAAATATATGCCAAATTACTTTTCATTATTAGGCAGCTAGGTGGTATATTGCATAGAGCCCTAGACTTGAAGTCAGGAAAATCTGAGTTCAAATCTGCCCTTGGACAATTACTGGCCGAATTGCCCTGGGCAAATCACTTAACCTCACTGTGCTTCAGTTTCCTCCTCTGTAAAATGGGAATAAGAGTAACATCTATTTTCCAAGGTTATGAGGATCAAATGAGATTATATATATATATATATATATAT
>CM053586.1:154184680-154234139 GCA_028646515.1 Pseudochirops corinnae | reverse complement strand
ATCAGAATTCTACCCCCCTAACCCCCCCTCACCTGGTCTCCATATTCTGGTTTTTGTGAAGTCCCAGTTAAAATCTCATTTTCTAAAAGAAGTCATTCATGATTCTCCTCTAACCTTCCCTCTATAATTATCATCAATTTATCTTACATACATCATATTTGTACATAGCTGTTTGGATATCTCCACCCCTCCCCCCCCCCGTCTTGATAGCAGGTTTTGTTTTCTCTTTTGTTTTGTTTTGGATTTTCAGTTTTCTTTCTGTTGTTGCCTATCACGGTGGTTCTCAATCTTCCTAATGCCATGACCCTTTAATACTTATATGTGGGCATATCTGCATGTGGGCAGACCCACCTGGAAATGGATAAAGGAGCAGTGTCTCAGTTCCTAAGACCATCAGAAATACGTGTTTTCTGATGGTCTTAGGCAACCCCTGTGACCCCTGTGAAAGTGTTGTTCGACCCCCGAAGGGGTCGTGACCCACAGGTTGAGAACCGCTACCCTAGCACTTATAAAGCA
Source organism: Pseudochirops corinnae (assembly GCA_028646515.1). Lineage (NCBI taxonomy): Eukaryota > Metazoa > Chordata > Mammalia > Diprotodontia > Pseudocheiridae > Pseudochirops > Pseudochirops corinnae. The sequence goes on along the minus strand of CM053586.1, from coordinate 154,233,623 downwards.
CTTTAAAAATGCTTGTTGTTAACTTACTTGATGTAATAAAAGTCTGATAAATTGAAATGAAGTGCTTGAAGACCTAAAGTAAGGGGAAATTTACCACTTCCAAGAGCAGCATAACTGTTAGGAAATTTTTCTTTACATTTAAACTAACCATGCCTTTTTGTCATTTTCACTCATAGCTCTGTTTTGTCCTCTAGGGTCAAACACGTCTAAGCCCTCATGGAGGCTACAGGATTCAAATCCTTGAATTCAGCTATCATGTTCTTCCTGAGTCATCTCTTCTCTAGGCTCAACATCCCCAGCTCCTTCAAGAGAGAGCCTCATTTGGCATCAATTTGAGGCCCTTCATCATCTTGCTTGGCCTCCTCTGAATCCTCTCAAGTTTACCAATGCTCTTCCTAAATGTGGCACCCAAAATTGAATGTGATACTACACTTGAGGTCTGATCAGGGCAGAGCAGGGTGGGACTATCTCCTCCTCTCCTGAAGATGTTGTAACTTTCTATAACCCAGCCAAAGATCTCTTTAGCTGTCTTGGCTTTCATATCACTATCAACTTAATGAGGTTGCCTGAAAAGTCCCATCACCATATGTTGTGCTCACATCACAGGTTTTTTTAAATCAAAGTGAGAAACCTATCTCTACTAAATTTCTACTTATTCAACTGGATCTGATGTGAAGATCACTTCAAATCCTGGATCTATCATTCAGTGTATTAGTTATCTTTCCTAGTCTTGTGGCATCTACAAAATTGATACATATACTATTTACTATGCATATTTTTTTAAAGTAAAGAAGTATACTAGTAAAGAAACATCATTGCAATAAATTAAAAAATATTTATCTATCCTAGTGATGTGAAGGAATTATGAGGAAGAGTTTTACACACACATATACACACACACACATACATATACACACATATACATCAGAAAATACAAAGTTGTTAAAATTGTGCTCATTTCCCAAAGAAAAGTTGAGGCTTACTATATAAACTGCAAATGGAAAGTTTGTCAGAAATAAAGACAAGGATAACAAAGATAATATCAGCATAAACTGATATGTTCACACCTCACAGCTTCTGTAACAGAAATCCTGCTCATAAAATATTTAGAATTCTTTAAAAAAAAAATAAAACTAGTCACATTTGAAAGAAAAGAGACTACTAGCTTTCCTATAATCTATCATGCATTCTATTTAGACCTAAAAGGAGTCATAGGAATCATCTAATCCTCATATTTTAGAAATGAGGAAACTGAGGCCCAGAGAAGTGATGTTGCTTACCCAAATCCACACCATGACAGGTTGAAATCTAGAGAGTTAATCCAAGTGTTTGGAGTGGGTTCTTCAGCTTTTAAAACACATACTTGAATGATTGCAAAAGATTCATAACAGAAAATGCTATCCACATCCAGAGAAAGAGTTAATGGAATCTGAACGCAAATCCAAGCACACTATTTTCACTTTCTTTATTTTTTTCATGGTTTTTCTCCTTTTGCAAAGTGAAATTTTTTTGCCAACTGCTTCTTCTTTCACAACATGACTAATATGGAAATAGGTTGTACATGACTTCACTTCTATGACCTATGGTTACCTTCTTAGGGAAGGGGGAAGAGAGGAGGGAGGAAAGAAAGACTACTGTAGAGAAGAATATATTTGTGAAGTAGGATATTTTTTCCCTCTTTGTATTTCTTTGAAAACCTAAATGTGGTATCTAAGTTTGGTGTGCTTTCCTCTATTGCAGCAGTTCTCAACCTGTGGGTCGCAACCCCTTTGGGGGTCAAACGACCCTTTCACAGCGGTCAGCTAAGACCATAGGAAAACACGTATTTCCAATAGTCTTAGGAACTGAGATACCACTCCTCTATCCGCCTCCAGGCGGGTCCACCCACATGCAGACACGCCCACATACGAGTATTAAAGGGCAGTGGCATTAGGAAGGTTGAGAACCACTGCTCTATTGCTTCTCAAATATTTAAGTCAACCAGCTTCTATAAATGTCAACTACACGTCAGGCATCATGATAGCAAAGACAAAAGAAAAAGTTCCATAATTTCCAGGTGATTTGAAGAAGAGCACATTAACATGGGCAGGGAGAGGGATAGCAGAAATTTTTTTTTTTCTTTTTAGGTTAAACCTTAAAAGAAGTTAGAGATTCTAAGAGGCAGAGGTGAAGCATCCTCACATGAGAGGAGAATGATAAGGACTGGGTTTTGTTTTTTTTTTTATTTATTTCAAAGGAATGGGTCTTTTTCTAATATATGTTTTTTTAACCTTCTTTTTACTAGGTTTCTTTAATATTTGCCATTGATGGATTTGCATTCCTAAAGATAATATAACAGGTCTCTTATTTACTAAACTGAAAATCATTGCTTAATTAATAGTGTTTTAACTTTCTAAGTAATGAGATTAATTTTAATTTTTCAAAAAGGCCTCAAGTTTTAAAGTCTTTTTTAATGGAAAAAGAGTTTTTTTTAAAAAAAGATATATCATCTTTTGGTTCTGTGTATTTACCTTAGTGTATGTAGTATATTCACCTTAAAAATTGTGTAAACTGAAATTTGTTAATGGATAATATTTTAAATGCTCTAGAAGTATTTAAAGAAAACCTATGAGCTCAATAAAAGGAAAACTGATGAGTCCTATAAAATTAATCATTCCCAAATTTATTTGCTTCATAAGTTTATCTTTTATGTATGTAGGCACTCAATAACTATTGAATTAATTTCTTAAAGCAGGGTATTTCCATACTTTGACAGCATCAGAGAAGCTTTTCTGCATTTTAAAATGAAGAAAGGAAATAATAAATTTAGAAAAGTGATCTAGCTTTTAAAAAAAACTCACTATGTTACAGATTCAGTTATGCTGCAGATGTTTACATAATATGTGGCCCTTACTGTAACATGGAAAGTTTACAGTTCCAGCTATTTTAATCATCATCATAGTTTTTATTAAAAAGAATTCTGTTATATTTAAGTGAACTACTATGTTATGCCCTCACTGGCATCTACTTCTCAGAAAGTGTGTTTTAGGAGGTCTTTTTGTTGTTTTAATAATGAGAATGAGAGAATTCAGAAATAATTCATATATTGTCTATGGATGTGTGTATGCATATATACATATGTATGTATCCATTGCATTCATGAAAGGAATCTCCATTAAAACACATACAATCACATCACATATATGTACATAAACTATATCTATATGTACTTCATATAGAAATTGGGAAATATTTCAATGATTATATAAATTCATTGGTATCTTAAATTCCTGTGTATGTATGTGCACATATGCTTTTATGCTTCATTTTGGTGGTAGTGAGAAGAAGGTGCTATTTCACTTTTCATTTACTGGCCATAATGTTCCTTTGGTCTGCATCCTTCAGTTCTTTATGCAATTGATTCTGCCCTAAGACTTTCACTAGAATCAGAATTATTTATATTTCAAAAGTTAACTCAATTTGACAAACAGTCATTAATGTCCCCTACAGGCAAGTATTTGTGCCTCCCAGCTGAGATAAATCCAACATTAAAAATATTTAGCAAACTCATGTGACCTTTCTTCTTAACAATATCTAGTTTATTTAGTATATCACTATTAGGTATATACCTAGCAGAAAAGAAAAAAAAGCATTTTAACAGCACTTTTTGCTGTAGCAAAGAAATACAAAATGAGTACCTTTCAATTGGAGGATGGCTGAAAAATTATGGCATATCAATATAATGGATTATTATTGTGCCATAAGAATGAAGAAAGAAACAAAGTCAAAGAAACCTGGAAGACCTTTGGGAACTGACACAGAGTGAAGTGAGCAAAATGAAGAGGAAAAATATATATGACAAAAAAAAAAACAACTTTGAAAGACTTGGAGAACTATGATCAATGCAGTAAGTGATCAGCACTTGAGAAGACAAATGATGAATCATGCTTCCTACTTCTTAGCAGAGAAGAGGGAAATTATAGGTGCAGAGTAAGACAAATAAGACCAATTCATGAATTATATAATATAGTTTTACAAATATATAAATATAGTTAAATATTTATTATAAAAAGGAGCTTTTGTTTGGGGAATAGGAGAGTTGTGAGAGGGAGTGGGGCAGGAATAGTGACATAAAGAAAAATATGTCTCAAAGAAACATTTTTAAAATACACAAAAGAGAGCAGAAGAAAGTTCTGAATGCAACACATACAAGCAGGACAGGAATAGTATTATCATACTAAATTTAATATATTTTTTAAAATTCATGCTGTATGTGACAGATATTCACCGTTTCATAAAACAATTTTCTTTTCTGTTATTTTTTTGAATGGAAACGTTCATTTGTTTATCTTTTCCAAATTCCTAATTCTTAAAATAATTTTTAAGTGGATAAGTTGCTTTAAATGGGAAATCTGGACTTCCAAAATTAAAAGAAACAATAATAATAAAAATTTATATTTCATTTGCTACTGCACTTAATAAAAGAGTCATAGGTAAAATGACAGATGTATATAAAACCAACTAAGATTTTGTTGCCAGAGGTAAAATGCCTCCATCTATTAACCAAGGATGTATTTCTTAGCCTTTCCCCCTTGAACCACCAAAAAAGACATAACCCAAGTTATTGAATGATTTGAACCCATTTGTACCATGTTTAACTTTAAATGTTAAAAGGCTAAATGAAGAGAAAAGCCTGGTGGACTGAAACTGATGATGTATGCTTTTAACCTCAGTTTTGTTTTTTGCTTTTTTTTTTTATCAAATTGCTAAGAAAATTAAATAAGTCATTTGACTTCCTTCTTCTATCTCCTCATGTGTTTGATGATTGCAAAAATTAATAAAGACAGATTGTATAAAACTGTATGAAGGTCTGTTTGCATCAACTGACTGCCCCTGGGGAATATCAATAAAGGAATTTTCCTTCATATGTAAAATCAATGTGAATTGTGCATTTTTAGTTTATAACTTTTCTACAAATCAGAAGGTAAAGAATGGTGACCCCCCGGAAGCCAAACTAGACTTTATAGTATATCGTTACTGCATTTCTCACATTCCTAAATGTGGGGAGAAGTTCTTAATAAAAAGCTGCTTTTTTAAAAGTCATACAAAAAGAACATAGTTTGAAAAGCATCCTTCCAATAAAACTCGGGCATTTACATGGAAAACTTTTCCATTAAAACCTATATAAATTTGATTTTTGGTAGCCAGAGTATTTCTTTCTCATTACTGTCATAATGTAATTTAACAATGTAATTTAATAGTTGTTTCAATTACCAGTGGAAATATAACAGAGAAGGAGCTTTTCTGTGGCAGTTAAACCAACTCTAACCAGTTACACTGGAAATTTCCCAAAAAATCAGGTTAACAGCTCACATTAATGCAGAGTACCAAAGTTTATAAAGTACTTCATACTAATCAGATTTTCTTTTCAGATCCTCTCAATAGTCCCATGACATAGGTAGCACAAGAATTATTTCTTCAATTTTATGAATAAAGAAATAGGCTGTGCAGTTCAGTAAACTGTTATAAGCTAGAGTATTAAGTATGAAGCTAAGATTCAAACCAGTTCTCCTATCCAAGGCCAATTCCACTATACAACATTGACACCAAGTTTAGCATAAAAGATTTAAAAAGTTGATGATATACTGATAGTTTTGTGAATGTATCCATGTGAGTGAGTCATCCAATGCTACAGTAGTGGCAACTCATTCATGCCTACTCATTCTATGCAATGCTCATCCATCTTTGAAATTCACCACCAAAAAAACACAAAAGTTGAAGGCCTCCATGATACATTGTTAATACAAAATACAAAACAAAGTAAAATATATACCTGTCTCCTTGAAAAAAAATATGTTTACAAATAGTTGAAAAGTATTTATTTATACAACTTTTTCCCCCTTAACTCAACCATTAAGAGCATTTACACATCTCTCACCATAATCCTTTGTAGACATTTAATCATCAGTGGCAACTAAAATGTGTGAACAAAAGGAATGTCAAATAAAACTTTCAGTAAGTTTAAATAAACTTAAGTAAGATGATCAAGACCTGTAGTGGAAAGAATACTGGGTTAACAGTCATTTATTAGGTGTGGGTTCAAGTCCCTGTCCTGCCACTAACTTTAACATAGGAAAACCATAACCTTCTTCAACCCTGTTTCCTTACATGTAAAATGTACGCAGTAACACTTCCTCAGAGAGCTGATACGAAGATCAAATGGGATAATGTACAAATATGCTTTGAAAAGTATAAAACTGTGAACAGAAGATAGAAGACTATTAATGACAATACTATCAAATCTATTAAATCCACAAAATTCCCATATGGCAAATATAAAGTTGCACTTCAACATTTCAAAAGATCTGTGATTTTGTTCAATTCACTGACACAAGAAAGAATCCCTCTATATTTTAATAGAATTGCTAAGCATTTATTATATCTGTATCTATATATATTATATCTATAAGCATTTATTAAGCACCTCCAACATTCCAGGCACTACATTACTCGGGAGATACAAAAGAAGACAAAAGACCAACTCTGCTCTCAAAGTGCTCACAATTGAATGGGGGAGACAATATGAAAACAACCAAGATAAGATAAACTGGAAGCAATCAATAGAAGGAAGGCATTGCAACTGAGAGGATTAGGAAAGACTTCTTACAGAAGACAGCATTTTAGCTGGGGTTTGAAGGAATTTAGGAAAACAGGAAATGGAGATGAAAAGGAAAAGCATTACAGACAGGAAATAAAGAGCTGAAAATGTCCAAAGTGGAAAGACTTACATGCATTGATGCGAATGAAGTGAGCAGAACCAGGAAAACAGAGTACAAAGTAACAGCAACATTGTGTGATGATCAACTATGATAAGACTTAGCTCTTCTCAGCAATACAATGATCCAAAACAAGTCCAAAAGACTAATGGAAAATACTATCCGCAGCCAGAAAAAAGAACCATGGAGTCTGAATGCAGATTGAAGGCTACTATTTTCACTTTTTTTGTTCTTTCTTTCTCATGATTTTTCTTTTTTGTTCTGATTCTTCTTTCACCACATAATTAATGTAGTAATATGTTTAACATGATTGTACATGTATAACCTATATCATATTGACTGCTATCTTGGGGAGTGGGGAAGGAAAGAAAACAATTTGGAACTCAAAATCTTGCAAAAATGAATGTTGAAAACTATCTGGAAATGGAATGTCAAGTGGAAAGAACAAAGAGGCCAGAATCAATAGATGCTGAACATAAACATGATTGGGGGCAGGGAGTATAAGATGGAAGGGGAGGGACAGATTATTAAGAACTTTGAACACCAAACAGAGAATTCTACAATTGAATCTGGAGGTGATAGAGAGTCACTGGAATTTACTGAATAGAAGGTGAAATATCAGATCTGCACTTAAGAAAAATTAACTTGATGATCCAATAAAATCTATTTTTCATTGCCAGTATTCTAAAGACAAATCTCTCCAAATGTAAGCTAATCTATTTCTCATCAAGCAATCATAAGATTCATGTTCAAAAATCTTTCTTTATAAGAGAACCTGGCAGAGTTTACAATCACCTATCCTAATCTTCAAAATTCAGTTTAAGACCTCCAACATAAGATATGGGAATAGGATTTTATTGGGTCACAGAAAATTATTAAATTTGAGTAGATATCACAAAACCAAGAATTGAAATGTCTTTCTTACCAAAAATAACAAAAATGTCATTTAAATTCTGCCACCTACATTTCAGAATTTTCCATTAATTCATGCAAAATTATTCTTCTGAAACAAACTTATACAAAATGATTTAATTGTTCACACCCTTCGACCCAAAGATAACTGACTCTGACAGGCATATATCCCAAGGAAATCAATCACAAAAATAAAGAGATCTTATATGATAATGGCAACTACACTCACCTACCCACAATAACTGTTAGCACAGGTTTTTAGATCAGTTTTACTAGGAAAGATAGCTGTTTAAGGCATCAACAATCTTTTTTAATTACATTCACTAATCCAGGTGAAAAATCAGCACACTGAAGTTCAAAGAAAATACAAGCAGAGAAATAAAGACCAACAGACAAGGCTCTGACAGCCTGAATCAACTATACACTTTACACACATCCCTGGATTGAGAGAGTCTTTAAATCTGAGCAGTCAGGGAGTTCTGAACATATCCCACTCAGAAGCCTGATCAGGGAAAAACAAAATCCTTCTCATAAGCAAGCCCCAAAGCAAAATATGAACTCAGAGTAAATATACACTTCTCAGAGCCAGAAGGCATCACAACCCTCCTGACGGAGTGCCTAATTAGAAATTAACAAAGGGTGTGAAAGCCTTCCTACAAGCAAGCCTCCCCTAAGCAAGCTTCCCTTATTGGACTCCATGCAAGGCCTATTCAAGATCAGGGAAGATCTTAAATCCATTAACATTACATATATATACCAAAATTTAATAACAGAACCCCTGGAAGAGTTAAATGAATTTTTACAAAGTAAGTATAGAATCAAGAAAACAGTGTATATAATGACTACAACAATGTAAATGGAAGTTGCAACAAGTTTTTAAAAATGAAAGTTAAGGCTGTGAAATGATAATATCCAAATTTTGTTTCAAAGAAAGATTTGAGAACATGTCTGCTTCCTTTTGCTGAGGTGGGAGGCTATGGCTGTGAAGCAAACATATAATGTCACACTTGGTTGATTGTTAGCTAATTTTGCCTAACTTTTTTCCCCCTCTCTTTTTTTGCTTGTTATAAGGAATAGCTCTCTGATAGGGAGACAGAAAGATGTAGGATAATGGGAAATATAAATAACATAAAAACAAAAAATATAAATTAAAAATTTTAAATAAAAATGACATAAATAAACCACCAAGAAAGAATTGTAAAATACTATAGCTTCTCATATCTTTATCTTTAATATAAGATAATGATGTGGAAAGTAGAAGACTTTTCTTCTAGATGCTACCAGGCCTTGAACAAAGAAACACAAATTTCCCAGAGGTGAAAGTAGATGAGAAGGAAGAATTTTAAGAGTCTTCAGAGATTAAAAAAAAAAAAATGGAGAAAGAACCTATGGTCATACTCTGATTTTCACAAAATCTTTTCTGAAGTTGAGCAAAGTTACTTATATTTCTTTATCTGGGTCTCTCTTTTGACCTTATCACACTCTATCTTGTTCTATACTTATTCACTTATACATCACATAATCTCTTGGAATATATAACCTCCTTACAAGCACAGTCTATGTCATTTTAAATCTGCATATCCTCAGTCACTAGCATAATGCCTGACACATAGGAAGCACTTAAATAAACTGAATATATTGAATCTGAGGAAAATATTCTAATGAGATCATACGTATGAAATGTTTTTCCAACCTTAATGTATTTCATCAATGCTAGCTATTATTATTTTAGTGTGGTTATTAAAATGTAGGGCAAAATATTTCTATGTTCATAAACATGATTGCTATAGGGCCAGAGTTCTCCGTTTTACCAAAACAGGTATTAGTGTTCTTTAAAAGACAACAAGAAAAAAAAAAAGACAACAAGAGACCTGATTGGCCCCTCCCTTCCTTGACACAGCTTTATGATCATCCAATGAGTCAGGGCCCCTCAGATTTGGAGATTTCTGAAAACTACAGCAAACCAACATACCTTACCCTGACCACCAGATGTATTTCCATATGTGGATGAGGGGAGCTGCGTCCAGAGAAGCTAGGTACCATTGTATCCTTGTGGCATATCTCTGTGGTTTATGGTGAAGTAAACATCCTTTTGTTAACTGATGAATGATGAGTGAGTGCCTCACTTTATCCCAACACTGAACCTGAATTGATATTGTACTGGTGCAGTGGATGAGGCTGTAGGGTCCTTTTATATTCTAGTACTTTATTGAATTCAAACAGATCAGACTCCAATGAAGTAATTATTTATCTACTAAATGATTAAAGTATTTTCTAGTCCTCAGCATGTAAAGTTATCTTAATGACAATGAAATAAACAATTCTTTTTTTTAAGTTAACAATATGCTCTGGCATTCAGAGTAGTTGCACTGTTGAGACTCTACTAAGAAAATGTCATCCCTAATAGAAAATGCAAGCTACATCAAGTATTGTATGGGAGTTTAGCTGGATAGCAGCAGATTCCTTTAAAAGGATCTGGAGGTTTTAGTGGACTGCAAAATCAATATAATTCAGCAGTTTGATATGGCCAAAAAAAGGCCAAAAAAAGCTATTATAACCTTGAGCTTCATTAAGAGCTACACGGTTTCCAATAATAAGGAAATTATAATCCCACTATACCTTACCTTGGTCAGAAAACATCTGGCATATTGTTTTCTGTTCTCTAATAGTTTAAGGAGAATAATAAAAGCATGGAGCATCTGGGACAACAACTAGGATGACAAAGGTCCTTGAGTTTATGTCACATGAGTAAAGATCAAGGAATTGCAGATGTCTGGTCAACAGATGAGTAGACTTGGGATTAATAGAACAGTTTAGTAGTCTTCCAAGTATTTAAAGGGTTGGCAGCAGAAAAGTGTTTGGTTTGGCTCCAGAGAGATTTTATTTTTTCTGTTTGACCAAGTGGATAGAACCAGGAATTAATAACGAGAAGACACAAAGACTTAAATTTAGGTTTGATGTTGAGGAAACCCACCAAACAATTAAAAGCTATCCAAAAGCAGAAAGTACTGCTGAAGGAGGCAGGTTCCCCCTAAGCAGAGGTCATCAAGGAGGGACTAGATGAACATTTGTTGAGTATATGGCATGGATTTCTTTCATGTGTGGGTTTGACTAGGATAATTTATGTCTCTCCAACTCTAGAATTCTGTGAACAAATCACTACAGTAATGGACATCTTGCCAAATGAAAGAAATATATTGACTGGTTCTATGCTATTTTCTGTCCAATTACCCTTAATTGCTTTTTTGGGAGGAGAAGTAGCAAATTTAATTCAATAATTCCATTCAATAAACACTATACACAAAGCCCTCCAAGAGCCTGACTTTCACATGTAATTGCAGGACATGGACTAATTTCTGTCTATTCTTAAAATAGAGCAGCTCAACTAATTTTAGCCCCAAGTGGTGTAAAATGTCAGAGCTAACAAATAACTGGATACCTGAGTCTCAGACTCAGTAGCTAAAAAGTGTACTGAAGCAGCTTTGACATTCTCCACTTAAAGACAGAATTAGGGGGTTGAGTTTTGTGAATCCTTAAGCAACCATACTCAATAGATGAAATATCTTCATTCATATAAACTCTAAAACAAACTTTACATTATTTAAATGACCTATTTTAATCACTGCCAAAACAATAATAATAACTTATGTTTATATTGCATTTTGAAGTGTCTACATAAAAGTTAGCCCATAACTGTTAAAAATGAGTAATATTTCTAACGGTTCCAATCTAAATTGGAATATGAAGGTTATAATATAAAACAAAGTATATAAATTGACATATGGACATACTTAGCTTTACAGTAAGACTGGCTATGGGGTAATGTTTTAATTCAGTAAGACTTTTGTTTCACTTGTTTAATTCTGTTGACTACCAGCATTCACTGTGAAATATTTTCACCCACTAGAGAAGAAGCAAGGCTTTGTCAACTCTGCATCCTTTGTCAATTCTTTTCAAGAAACATTTCAAGCATGCAATAAGAAAGCCACATTCATAGCTGACATTTATAAAGCTTGCTTTGAACTCTCACAAGTCTCAGTTTTCTCATCTGTAAATGGGAGAGTGGCACACTGAAGTAGATGAACCTTACGGTCTTTTTAAGCTTTAAAATTCTAAGAATCTAGCACCTGGGCATAGTACCTGGCACATAATAGGCACTTGATATAATGTTAGCTCAAACATTAATGGGTCTAAAACTCTAAATTCACATTGAAAATACCCTCATTAAAATATATTTTCCTTTCATATTCCTAGTCATTATTATAAGTCAACCCACTTAAGCTACAATTATCAGCAAAAGATTCTATTCAAAATGTTTAGAGAATTACAATATAATCTTTCTTAACAATATTAATTTTGTTTCACATAATAATTTAACGGCTTGAAAGGAGGATAGTTTTATAATCAGCAAGATACAGTTTCAAGTCTGATACTAAAGAACCATAGGAAAGTCAATTAGTTTTGTAGTGACTCCAGCTAATACTCTAAAATCTACACAAGTGGAGATAGTTTCCATACCAAACATTCCTCACTGATAAAATTATGGGTATGTACAATATACTAGTAACACTGATGATGAAGATGACGATGATGATGATGATGTAGCAGAACCCTAAGGATCTTGATGGCTACCCTAACCAGAAATCTAATTGTCAGAAAAGCTAGATTTGCAATGTTCCCCTATCAAACATGATTTTGTCCATATATCCCCCTCATATACCCATGGAAACATCTATTTCGCATCCCACCCCACTAGTACACATGTATCACTTGTTCAAACATCCATTAAATACATTTTATAAACATAGTTTTATGCTAGGTATTTGGTGATATAGATAAGAAGGCAAAGCCCTGCTCTCAAATAATTTCAATCTAATTATTTGGGGAAGGTGGTGGGAGGGAGAGAGAAGATATAAATAACTATGACCTAAGAAATAGTTAGAGATGTGCAAAGCACAGCAAGAGAAAAGGAGGGAGAAAATCATTTCTACCTGGTTAGGGAGAGAAGGGGTTGAAGAAAAGAGAAGGAGAGTAGAGGAGGCTTCAAAGAGGTTATGGCATCTGAGTTGGGATAATAATAATTAATAATAATTAAGCTAACATTTATATAGCAGTTATTATGTGCTAGGTGCTGTGCTAAGCACTTTACAAACATTATCTTATTTGATCCTCACAATAACCCTAGGGCAGTGATTCTCAACCTTCCTAATGCCACGACCCTTTAATACTGGTATGTGGGATGCGTCTCAGTTCCTAAGACCATGGGAAATGTGTTTTCCCATGGTCTTAGGTGACCCCTGTGACCCCTGTGAAAGGGTCGTTCGACCCCCAGGTTAAGAACTACTGCTCTAGGGGATAGATACTATTATTGTCCTCATTTTACAGTTAAGTGAGGCAAACAGAGGTTAAGTGACTTGCCCAAGGTCATCCAGCTAGTATCTTAAACCACATTTGGACTCAAGTCATTCAGACTCCAAGCCCTGCATTCTAGCCGCTACTCCATCTAACTGACTTTAAGGAATGAAAATTTAGGAGATGGAGATAGGGGTGGTGTGGTTCCTTGGATGCATAAAGGTTGGTAAGCTAAATCTTAGAGATATGAGTGGTCAAGAGCAAAAACAGGAGATAGAGAATAGTCTGGTTTGGCTGGAACAAAGAATACATAAAGAGAAGTAGAAAATAAATCTGAAAAGGTCACCCTCAGGAGTTTAAACTTGATTTGGAAACCACTGAAGACTTTTGAGGAACATTGTGGCACAAGCAGACTGGAAAAGAATTGGTGAGCTGTGTGGAGGATGTATTGAGAGGGGATATATAAATCTTCAAGTGTTGAAATCCTTATCCACAAAATCCTGATGTCTCAATTAGAAATAGTCCCTTTCAGGGGCGGCTAGGTGGTGCAGTGAATGGAGCACCGGCCCTGGAGTCAGGAGGACCTGAGTTCAAATCAGGCCTCAGCCACTTAACACTTACTAGCCATGTGACCTTGGGCAAATCACTTAACCTCAATTGCCCTGCCCTCCAAAAAGCAAAAAAAAAAAATAGTCTCTTTCTCCTCAGAACTTCCTCTAACACTTCCTTTATACCTTTCTTACGAGCTTTTCTACTTCTTATTATACTTTCCCATTCCCACTCCCACCAAACTAAGTTCCTTGACCTCAGGTTCCATACCATTCTTCCTCAGAACCAACATAGCCCTGAGAAAGGCACTATGTATATAGTAAGTGCTCAATAAATGTTAATCAATTGGAAATGATAAGCACCTTCTTTACATACACATATTCACAAAAGATCTGTAGTTTCATCAGTCTAAGAAATGTCCTTATCCAATGCAGACTGCAATCTGGCTGTAACACTAAATCCTAAAGAGTTCGTTGGAATTTTAAAATGCTAAGCAACTTGCCTAAGACGATAGCTGGTATTAGGGGCAGGACTTTAACCCAACTTTAAAAAAAGAACCAAGAAATCTGGAGTCCTGGGTTCTAATTCCTGTTCAGCCATGTACTTATGAAGATCACATATCTAAACCCTCTAAGTTCTCAATTTCTTTGAGTACAATTTGAGGGAAGGGGATGTACAGGCACTTCCTCCTTCAAGGTTCTTTAAGAAAAGTATTTTTAAAGCTTTAAAGCATCATGTAAATGCAAACCATTTTTTATATATGCAAGTCAGGATTGAAAATTTATGTGAAATAACTTTAAGCTGGTAATGAATTGCTACATCAGCATGTTTATACTATCAAACTCTGGCTATAAAAATAAATTGCTCTTACTTTTTTTTTTTTTTTAAGAAATTCATCACATTACTAGAAATTGCAATCAACAAATGGGGAGGGAGGGTCAAATTGGTTCAAGGCTATCTTGGTTATTCTTATAACTTTACACACATGTAGTGTGCATTCTGTACATTTTTTAAAAAATGTTTCAATGACCACTTTTGGGGAAGAGGCATCAGTATTGTTAACTCTCCCTTCCTCTATCCCCCAACTAAGAATCAAGAAGAAAAAAGAGAAAAACTCTTGTAAAAAAAAAATATGTATACTCAGGTAAAATGAATCTACACAGCAGCCATGTCCAAATATGTAATTTTTGTACCTTATGTGCATCTACTCTCTGTCAGGAAATGAGTAGCATGCTTCAGCATGGGTCATCTGGACATAAACAATCATTACATTGACCAGAGTTATGGTTTTTTTTTTCAAAATTATTCCTCTTTATAATGTTGTTGGCTTTGTATAAACTAGATTTTTTTTTCCGCTCGCTTCATGCTTCCACATCACACTATTGGGGAGTCTCCAAAATCATCTCTTTCATAATTTCTCACCACTTATAATACTCATTATATTCCTATACCACAATTTGTTCAACCATTCCCCAATTGTCTAAGAGGCTATTCTAGACTCTAATATCTTGATTCTTTTCTCTTTTTCATAGCAAAGTACATAGAAGGATTTTTAAAATTTATTCCCAACATAAACATTATAAAAAGGGGCATCTCCATATATATAGCAGAAGTGGATTCTATGTGGAACTATGTATCACTCTTTCATATCATTTTTCCCCCTTTTTGCTTCCTTCTGAACTTGCTTGTGTATATTGGATGTGTATGTTACTTGTAACTCCTCTCTCCCGTGTTTTTCTCCCTCTTAACCCATCACCACTTGACTCTCTATTATGTAATGTATTTCTAGACCTGTGTTCACATTTGCATGTTCATGTGCATGCCTGTACGAAAAATGCTTCTCCACAGATACTTTGAAGACATAGTTGATCATCACTTTGATTAGAGTTTTCATGTCTTTCAAAGTTGTTTATTATATAAAGTATCTTCCTGTTCACTTTACTACATCAATTCCTATTACCCAGGATTATCAGAAATTGTCTCAAGGCATTTTTAGAGCACAATAATATTTCATCACATTCATATACCACAATTTGTTCAGCCAATTGACAGTCATGCCCTTAGATTCCAGTTCTTTACTTTTCTTTTTTCCCTCCTAATACCTACCTCCATCAGGACCAGGGCACTGGCTTCCAGCTACTCCTTTCCCAGTTTTATCATCCCTCTTAACTGCCCTCATTCTCTGAGTCTGATATATTTCTACAAAACTACATGTGCCTGTATGTATACAACCTTCTTTTTGTCCATTTAAAGTGAGACTGAGATTCATGGAATGCCCATTTCCCATATTCCTTACTCTATATTTGTATAGACTCACAGATTCCAATGAGAAATAGCAAATTCTATTCCCTCCTTCCTCCTTTTTTTACTAGGGTGTTGCTCCTTTTACCTTCTCTCATCTTTTCCCTATTCAAACCATCAGAAAAGAATCAAATCCACTCTGCCCCACCCCCAAGACCTCTGTTTTTAACTTCCTCCACACCCTTTGAAGACATTAAGGTTCTGAAGGGACACTTACTTCTTTTCCACCTTTTGAATGTTAGCACTACATCATCATTCAGCTCCTTCCAAATGGTCACATAAATTTTCTTTTGTAGGTTTTTCCAGATTTGTGCATTTGTATTTAAAATTTCTGAATCAGCTCTTTTAATTAGAAATAATTGAACGCCCTCTATTCCATTAAAGATGCATTTTTCCCTTATAGGATTATATTCAACTTTGCAGGTTACATTTTTGTTTGTAAACCTTTTCTTTTGCCTTTAGGAACAACGCAGTCTAAGGTCTTTCTTATTTAGTGTAGAAGCTGTCAAGTCTTATGTGATCCTAACTATTATTTCATTAGTACTTTAGCTGTTCTTTCCATACACTTGCAGTATTTTTCATTTACTATGGGAGCTCTTTATTTTAGCTATGACATTCCTAGATTTTTCCTTTTGGGGTTTCTTTCAAGGGGTGATCAGTGGGTTCTTCCTATCTTTACTTTGCCCTCTGGTTCTAACAGATCTGGGAAGTTTCATTTGTGATTTCTTGAAATAAAATAGTCAAAGCTTTTTTCTTTTTTATTGTAGTTTTCAAGGTGCTCAATGATTCTAAAATTACCTCTCCTTGATTTGTTTTCCAGATGAGTTTTTTTAATATCAGATATCTAACATTTTTTTCAATCTGATTTTTTTCCCCCAAATTTCTTGCTATCTCTCATAGAGTACTGATTTTTGCTTGATCCATTCTAGTTTTCAGAGAATTCATTACTTAGGTAAGGTCTGCCACTCTTTCTTCTAAGCTATTTATTCTCCCTTCAATTCTTTCCTTAAGAAGTTTAATTTTAATCTCTTGCTTCATTTCCATTTTTTACTTTGAGTCACAGCTTGTAATTATTACTGAGTTACCAGCTCCTTCTTTTGGGGATCTCTAGAATTATAATGATTTTTGATACTTTTTTTGTTATTTTCTCTAATTTGCTCATCTCTCCAATTTTACTTCCTGAAATAGGACTATGCACTGGGCCTCACAAGATCTTTGAGGTGTAGATGTCTAGATCCTCAGACTCCAATCTGGCATCCCAGACAGAATGAGTCTGGTCTGAGAAATGTTGCTGTACTTGCTGCGCTGATGCTCCCTAGGATTTCCAAAGTTCCTGCTCTGAGGCTTTCTGACCATGATGAAGTTTTATATGGGGGATTCCACACTAGCTGACTCTTGTCCAGACATACAAGCTATACATATCCCTGGCCCATCTCTGGCCATACTGAGAGGCAATCTTGCACTGGTTTTGTGGAGGACCTCTTCCTTATTTCCCTTAGGTTTATGGCTAGAGTCTTGTATAGTTTTAGATTGTGAAAGCAGTCACTTACTATAGTTTCTCATTTGATTTATTGATCATCATTTAGTCTTGTATGAAATTCAGGGTTTTGCTGGAAAGAATATGTGGGAACTGAGCATTCAGTCTCTACTTCAAGAAATCATCATGACTAGAAGTCATGAATTTTTAAAAACCTATATAATAAAGGATGGGCCAAGAAGCCCAGTCCTTATGGTTATGCTCAGATGGTTTGGCTGAGACAATTTCCCACCTGGGAGGAGCTGAGGAGCTTGGGAAAGGTACAATGACATATAAGAGAAGTACCTCAGAGATATCTGGAGCAAGTACAAAAATTCCATAACTGTTTTCAGCTTGCCATCCCTTCAGTAAAAGGAACTTTTTCATTTGGCTATACATCCATGAGGAACTGGGATTTATTCCCAAAAGCCCTAGTAATCTAAAGCCAATTTTTTGGTGTTCCCTATTTCTAGACCTGCCAGAAGCAGAGAAGAAGGAATGATGGCTGATGCCCTTCAAGTGGGAAAGGGAACTCAGGTCCTCTATGACCTGGATCTGGAATGAAGCTGAAAGTGTAAGGCCCTACTATTGCTTTTTCTCTCTTGGGTTCATGTTTTTTCCTGCTTCCAGATGAAGAAGATGGGAGGTGGCTGCTGCCAAGCAAGCTTTGAAAGTTCAAAAAAGCAAGTACTCAAGGTACATGATTAGAAGCCAGACTGGGTTTCCAGCCAGTCCCAGATTAAGAAACTAGGACCTAAGAGTCAGATGAGATGGGGACTCACTTATCATTTGGAAGCACAGCATATAGAAGGGAACTTGGTAGAATGAATGTTACATAAAAACTGTGCTGTCTGAGCCCCTTCTCCCTAGGGACCAAGGTGTCATAGAGGAGACTGTATCATCCTCAGATGTGGTAAAGAGATGTAGATATTTCTGTCCTTGCTACACAAAGTAAAAATATTTTGAAATGCTAATTAATGTTTATTGGTTAAATAGAACAGGAATATTAATCACAGGCAATTAACAACTAATGGATCAGACTAGAATGAAGGCTTGAGTTAAGAACATTAAAAGATACTCCCAACCCCAGAGGGAAACCCCTGTAATCCTGAGGGGGAGAAATAGATAGTTTTGCTCTGGACTTAAAATGTTATATGGCTAACCACACTATGTATCTGATCAAATTTTTTTCCCCTCAGCCCCACCCCATATCAAATTAATAGCCAAGTTTTCTAATTCTGTGACATTCAACATCTGTCCCCCTTCTCTCCATTCATATGGCCACCATCCTAATTAAGGCTCTTCTCACCCTAGCCTGGACTGGTACAATAGCTTCCTAATCAAACTCCATAACTCCAGCATCTCACTCCAACTCACTCAATCCACATAGTTGTCAAATTGATCTTTCTAAAACACAGACCTAATCATACCACTTTCCTTCCTCAAGAGGTTTGAATGGCTCCCTATTACCTAGAGAATAAAATACACACTCCTCTGTTTGTCATTTAGAGTTTCTTACAATATGATTCCAATTAATCTTTCCAGACTAATTGCATACCTTTGCAAAAGCTATTTCCCATGTGTGTAATGTTCTCCCTCTTCATTCCATCTCTTGGAAGCCCTAGCACCATTCAAAGTTCAAATCAAGTTCCACACTGTAATAAATCTTTACTGATTACCACCATTCCCTAGTTGTTAATGATTCCCCAACCAAATTTATTTATTTTGCATTTACTTTGTTATTATGTTATATTTACTCATCCATGTACATGTGCTACTCTGTAGTAGAATATCATTTCCTTGAGGGTAGGAACTTTTCATTTTTGCCTTTGTATTCATAGCACCCAAGCATCCATCAGATGCTTAATAAAGACCTGTTAAAGTGGTTTCATATCAGCAAATAAACATTACAAATATGGAAGGTCCTCATATTTTTCTACAAAGTCTACACAAAAATAGAAGGGTGCTCTAAGCAATAGTACTTATTTTTAATATTCCCTTTCTCTCCCTTAGTAGACATGGAGTCCTGTAGAATGATGATGGCTATGTACCTTTCCATTTGTAACAGTCAGTGGTACAAATTCTTAAAGTAAGATTTAAATGATAAGAGTCACCTGATGGTGAGACTACGGCTGCCAGGATCTTCTCCTTCTCAGCCAGCTCTGAAGAGTCTGGCTTTAGACCTGTTAGATTTTATTACGGTCTCTCATTTCAAGATGACCCTTTGGAAAAATATTCCTGTTCCCCACAGAGGCAGGATTCATGGCCTTCCAGGGCATGCACAAATTAGATAGTAGCGTCTTCAAAAATTTCTTTTACAAGCTGATATATCCATGTCACCAGATCTTTTCGTATGTCTTTTGTACCTAACACTGCCATCATGAGGAAAAAATTTCCCCCAAAATTTATCAATTGCACAGCCCAAAATGAAAAATAATTACTTTTTTCATTCCACACCCTAAAGAACGTAGAGCTCCTGTAGTGCAAGGATTGTTTTTACCTTGGATCCTTGGTGCCTACCACAGTCCTTTGCTCATAGTAGGCACTTCATAATTTAATATTGGATTGGCTTAGATTAGGAGAGACCTCTAATCAAAGCCTTTTAAATATGTGAATAAGTAATATGGATGGAACAATCATCTGGATCTCTGAACACTATGTGAATAATTTTTATAACATCACCACAGCCAATCCTATGGTTGTGGATCCTATATTGTCACTGATACTTCTTGGTCTCTGCTGAACAAAGTGGAGGAGCTGAAGGTGGAGATGGCACAATACATCTCAGGCCTAACTACAGAGTGGACCTTTGTCTGTACAAACTGTATAGGAGCTATTGAAACATTTGACCTACAAATTTGGGTCAGAGTGATCTTAGTAAAAAAAAAATTGGGAGAAACCAATATTTTTGGATCTTTGCCAACCATGCCTGGATGAAGCCAGTCTACAGTGATCCATTTAAATGAAAATCATATTTGGAACAATCCTCAGAGGCAGGCTGTTAGCATACATGTGGATGTGGCTTTGGTGAAGCAGCAGAGCAAAAGAGTGACTCAAAACACCCAGGACAAAAACTATCTTTGAATGGGTTATCTTAAGAAAAGTAACCTAATTTTGAAGGCAATTGCCATCATCTATGACTTTGCTTTCACTCTTGGAATATTATGATTTTCATATTTTAAAAGATTTAGGGGGAAATGACATTAACCTTTAGTTAGAAAGGACCTTAAAGGTCAGCTAGCCCAACCTTCTGTGCAGTCTATTGATGTTAGGACAACTCCCCAAATTAACTAATTGGTGGGTTTTAAAAATGGAGGACTAGACCTATGATTTCACTGGTCTGAGGAACCCCTCTACCAATGCACATCAATAACTACTCTGTAGCCTATAGTCTTAGAGAACTGCCAGAGACATTGAGGGGTGAAGTGTTTTGCCCAAAGTCACACAACCAGGATGTGTAGGAGGCAGAACTTAAACCCTAGTTTTCATGACTCTGAGGCCAGAATATTAGAGATGTATTGGCCTTTACAGATCAGTCCTGTCCTCCATTTCAAACCGTTCCCCTCATTCTGCTTCAGTTTTACCAAAAAAGAAACTAAAGCCTAGAGAAATTAAGTGAATTATTCAATGTCATTCAGCAAACAACAAAGACCTGAAAATGTCCTCCATCTCTCACAATGAGGTTCTTTCAACTACACTACTATCTGTAATTTTGCTTATTTACAGTAATAAAATTTGAGTGGATGTCATTATGACGAATGAAATAAGGCAAAAAAGGGAGTGGACAGGAAGGTTGTTAGTGAGGCAGCATGGCAGAGTCAACTTTGGAATCCAAAGGACATAGGTTCAAGTCCCAAGTACTCTGACAAAATTTACTTAACCAGGCAGGTCTCCAGAAAACTTCTCAAAGATTATCAGTTGCACAAAAGGTGCCATTCTGCATTAGTATAGGAAGCTCCTCACCAGGAGCTACTAAAAAATTATGAAATCGCAGGTCTGCCTTTAAAAAACAAACAGGATGAGACAACATAAAACTTCACCATAACACAGTCTAGTAACTGATGTAGATTTAAACGGCATCACATTAATGTAACCGATGCTTTGGGCTAGTCTAACTCTTCAAAGTAAAATAATGCTATTAGGCATTCAGCTATTCCTTTGTGCAAATCATTCCGTGCTGAGTTATAAACAAAAATAACATACTTTATGCTATAAAGCAAATGTGCTGGATAATTTATCACAGATATCAAAACAAAGGCATTGCCCTTGACAACCCCTAGAATAAAGAATAACAAAGAAGGAGGTTTTTTCTTCATGAATAACTGGCTTTATTCAATCCAATTTTGGCAGCGGCTGAGGTAATGTGATTTTATGTTATTGCTTTTAAAAAAAAAATCAGAGACCACGGATATTCTGGCTATGAATCAGTTTTATAAGCATCAGTAGTAGACGATGAATCAGAACACTGCACCGTTCTCTGGGTAGCAAACAAGTGTTCTGTGCTTTCCCGAATTTAGCACACAGTTGCCCATTTACAGTCAGAATTAAAGGACCAAGACAGAGAGATACGAGTGGGCAGACAATACAAATTATTTAGGGTTCATTTGCCATTATTCTTGCTTTTCCACAATGTTCTAGAACCTTGAAAACAATCCAAGATCATCTAAGAACTTTGACTTGCCTCAACTCCCAGATAATTCCTCCTCATGTGGCTTCAGTTACTTCTAAGCTTCTATGTTGCAGGCAAATTTTGAATTGGTTACAGCTGACTCTACCTCTTACACTGTACAACAGCTGAGACACATATAATAACTTAGCTTCCCAAAAACATTCTATGTGAACACAAAGCTACTCTCTAACAAGGGAATATGTTTGTGTGGAGAGAGAGAAAATCAAGAAAGTAAAGCCTTTCTGGGTTCAAATGGGAGCTCAAAATGCTTGCTATAACACATGCTTTCAAAGGATCACCAATGGTACTTTTTAAAGTTTAGTAAACTGGCACTCCCTAGTCAAAGCTTACAATTCTTTTCTGATTAGATCAGCTCCCACAGCAAGTCATCAGTAGAATAAGCACTGTAGTGAGGTCATCCTATTGGGACACTGATGGGAAATCATAACTGGCTTAAAAACACATTGGAAAATAATGTGTTTTCCAGGACTCCAATTTTTCATGTTATCCACTAGCCAATATTTCTATCTTCTTTCCAATGACCAAAAGTAATACAATATAGAAAAGATCAAGCCAGATCTATCTATATTCCTTTAATGAAAAAGGAATAAGTAAGCAAAAAAGACAATGAGCTTCATTGAAAGTATTTAATTTCAATTCTAAACATATATTTTAAAAGTATTTTAAAATATATTAAAATTCTGAGAATTGTGAATTATTAATCAGATGTGATCAAATGCAATGGTATTTTCTGATCATGAATTTCATGCGAAAAAGGACAATATTTTCTGTAAAGCACATGCTTTTTGAAAATCCCCTTGTTACAACTAAATCAGTATTTCAACTATTTCTGCTTAAGATCTACAGTTCATCTTATATACAAGTATTTACCATGGATCATATAGAGAATTAGGTTCATAAACAAAATAACACTTTGTTAGAATCTCAGTTAAGTTTAACAGCTACATCTATAGAACAATAAAATTCATTTGGGGGCTTTCAATATGTCATAAGAAAGTTGTAAAATTTTAAAGATATTTGATTTTTTTCCAAATCAAATGTATTGATGCAATGTTACTCTTGTGAAATTGTAAGAAAAGTCATGATATGGCTTCATATAAAAATTGAAGAACTCTAACTATATTAACTTTTTTTAAATGCTACCAAATTAATCTTACATGTTATACCTACTCAGCAGCTGCACTTAGCACAAAGGAATCATGAGTTAATACACTGTTTACATTTTACCCAGACCACCAGAAAAAAATATTCTGTTTTTCAGTTTTTCCTGTTAATTTTCCCCACTAGCCTAAAACCATTAACAATTAAATATTAAAATCATTAATGAGTGAAGAGCTATACTGCATTTTAACTACCTGGTTTGTGTCCTGTGTATGGAAGGTCTATACAGCTCAGTCCCATGCAGACATTTGGAAAGACATAATACCATCAGAATTTTACCCAGAAAACATAAAAAATTGCTAATGCTGAAATTCTCTGTAGCCCACCCTTCAGCCACCAACTATTGGAATTTTTTCAACTGCCATAAGAAACTCCAAAATATGTTTCAGCTATTGCTGTGATATGTACATTCCAGTGCCAAAAACACTTTCAAGAGGTGAAATTTTGTCTTATCTAATAATCTCTCTTCACTTTAACTTCACAGTTAAGATTTGACACTAACACAATCCTGAAAATCCATGTTTACCAGATATTTTTATGTATTTGTGTATACGTATATACATATATATGTTAACTACAAAGCTCAGGATGGGAAGCAACACCCATAAGAGGAACTAGATGCACTTAAATTAGAAAGATTTTTCAATGATTAAAGTCCCCCATATATCAACCTATTTAATCATTCTCATGTCACATAGGAATGTGTAAGCATTATACCAGATTTTAAAAATATTAATAACTGTTCATTTCAAAGAGAAATGATCTAGTGATCTTTCCAAAAGTGAGTTTGTTTAATCAATTTCAGGACCCGTGGTCTAATTTTCTATGATATGAACTAACATCCCAGACCAAGCTGGAGCTGCAGCATCTCTGGGTAATCTCATTGGGCTGTCGGAGGTATCTGAGACGCCCGGAAGAATTATGCGCAGTTTAAGAAAAAGGAAAGCATCAGACTCCTCCCTGGTAATAAAGCCCCCCACAAGAAGGCACCATGGTCAATCTAAGGGCGTCTCCGAAGCCGCCACCCCCAACCCTGCTGGCTCTGCTCTTGGACTGATGGTATTATATCCAAAAAGTAGGGGAGGGATTTCCACCCACCCACGCACCCCCTCCCCATCTCCACCATCAGCACCACTACTGGTCCTAACACCTGTTTACTTGCAACCACAAATTCTAGGTTTTGGGTTTTTTGTTTGTTTTTTTTAATAATGTAAAATAAACCCAGCTGTCCCAAGAAAGGACTACAGGGCAGTGCCCAAACCGGTCCGGAATCGGCGGGGTTACGATACCTTTGTATCGCTCCAGAACATCTTCGTAAGCCTGAAGGTACTCTTGCTCCTCCACGTAGAGGTATGCAGCCGGGGACAGGTAACCGGCCATGGCTCAAGTTCCTTTCCAAGCTGAAAGATTTCAGCTCTCCCCACTCCCCACCGGCCCCCAAGGCTGGAGTCCACAAGCAGCCTCGGAACCTAGAGAAGGGGAAGGGGAAGAAAACTGCAGAAGGGGGAGAAGGCTCGGAGCCTAAGGCCAGTGTAAGCCCCGAGCTGTCCAAGGACACGCCCAGGCCCCCTCCCCAGCCTGGCTGCTGTAGCAGTCGGCCTGGCCTCCAATAGGAACCCGACTGTGCGCCAGGGGGCGGTGACTTAAGAAACCCGCCGGACTGGTGTCCGCACAGGGGCAACGCGGACGCCAGGAGCCAGGCTAGCGGACCGAAGGAGGGGTGAGCACTGCACCCTACTGCAGGATGCTGGCGGGGGGACGGGTCGTGAGGGGCGCCCACTCACTCTTTTCTTCGGCACCCTGCGGAAGAAGTAGCGCAAAGATGCCGGGTTTCGTGCGAGAGAAGGGAGATCCTGCCTGAGCTCAGGGATGTGCTTTTCAGCTGCGGCATTTCGGGCAGCCGCAGAGGCAGCGGCCGGGTGGGTGCTCCAGCGGAGGATGAGTTCGAGGGACGGGAGATGGAAGGGGGGCAGAGCAGGAGATCAGCCGGTGCTCCGGCCTCTCCCTTCAGTGCAATACTGCAGGGCCCCCCGGCTCAGACGGCTCTCCCCGCCTCCCTCTGCAGCCCAGACTTCACACCCTGGTTTATCGCCTCGTCTGAGCACGCCCACTCCCGGAGACCGGCAGGCCGGCCCCGGAACCCAAAAGGCGAGGTTGCTATTTGGGACCCACAACAGGTGTCCTGGAAACCCAGCCCTGCAAAGGGGCAAGCGAGGGCGGCTGCATTCGCACTCCCAGAAGGAGGAGGAGGAGAAAGGGGTGGGAAATATTTTTTCTCAGCCCAGTGAAATAAGGGGGTCGTCTCTGCCTTCCTGTAGTCTGCAGCATCTGCTTGGTCAGCACAAGGCCTGGGTGGCACTGAGCAGCCTCCCGGGGGCGAGCTGGAAACGGCGGCGAATTGCCTCTGCAGGTGGCCCCACAGCTCAGAGCTGTGACAGCGGGAGCGGCGCCTGCGCTCCAGCTGTCGACCGACGGCCCATCCCAGCACCCGCCCCACTGAGGATCTGTCAGCCCTTCCAGGTTCCTCCTCCTTCTCCTCCTCTTCCCTCCCCCCCTTCAGAATCATTCAAGCTCCTTGTTTGTCTCACACGTACAGTTCTAGCAGCTACAGCATCAGCACCATCCTAGATTCCTTCCGGTTCCCCTTCTTTCTTCATGATTATTCGAAGTCATTTTGTAACCATGGGAAAGTAGAAAGTACCCTTCCCTTCAGTCCTGAATGCAGGTTTCCATTTCCCTCTAGCTAATTAAACCAACCTTTCCATCCTTTTCATCATCACCAACACCTAACATAATAATGTAGATTTCATGTTAATATCCTACAAAGCCTACTAAGTCCTTTAAGACTGATTCCCCTTAGATCCACTCCAAAATTGATAAATAATCAAAGGATGTGAACAGGCAATTTTGAAAAGAAATCCGAGCTATCAATAGCCATATAAAAATGTTCTAACTCACTAATAACTAGAACAGGAAAATGATAAATGTTGGGGGGCTTCAGGAGAACAGACACACTCATGCACTGGTGGAACTGTGAATTGGTCCTGCCATTCCAAGAAATAATTTGGAACTATGCTCCCAAAGTGTGCATACCCTTTGACCCAGGGATACCACTTCAAGACCTATATACCACCACCGCCCCAAAGAATCAAAGAAAAGAGGGAAAGGATATATGTGTACAAATAAAATTTTTAGCAGCTCTTTTTGTAGAGGCAAAAAACTGGAAACTAAAAAGGTGACCATCAGTTAAAGAATGGTTCAACAAATTAAGGAATATGACTGGAATACTATCATACCATAATAGCAAGGGGGACTTTTCAGAGAAACCTGGAAAGACTAGTATGAAATGTTATAGAATGAAGTGAGCAGAACAAGGAGAATAATTTACACAATAATACTGTAAAAACCACCAACTTTGAAAAACTTAACTGATCAATGCAAATGACCAACATGATTCCAGAGATTCAGTGAAGAAGCATACTATCTATCTATCCACCTCTGGAAAGAAAGGTGATGATGGATTCAGGTTGCAAAATGAGACACGTTTTGGACGTGGCCAAAGAAATTTGTGTTGCTTGACTATTAATATTTGATGCAAAAGTTTTGTTTTTCTTTTCTCTTTTTCCCAAATAACAGAAAGGTAAGAGAGGAAGAAAATAAATTTTTGATAACTGAAAAAGCTATTAAAAATAAAAGGAAGAGCTTTTATTCTCCAAGGATAGTTCCCCATTTGTTGCCCATTACTATGTATGATTTGTACATAATCTGATGTACGGGCTTTTTTTTTTTTTCTCTTTTTTGGACCTGACCTGTGTTTTCATTGGCATAGGGAAACCATTGTAAGGAAATTCCTTCTACCAATGCAGACTGGGAATTACTCTGCAATTTAAATCTTAGAAAGTTGTTTGGGAATAGTGATAGATTAAATGCCTTGCCCAGGATCCAAAACCATTGTGTACCAGAGATAGGACCTGAATATCTAGATTGAAGTCATCTTCACTCCCAGGCCACAGTATTCTTTCTATAACAACATTCTATTCCTCTACATTGTCATGCGTATGAGATAACTTATGAGTAGACTACTCTTACAGGGTGACCTGGAAGAAGTCATTCCCCTTCTTTGAGTCTCAGTTTTCTCCTCTGCAAAATAAAAGAGGGTGGACTTTGAATGAGTAAATAATTTGAAAGCATTTACTTTGTGCCAAGGACTGGGGCTACAAGCAAGCAAGGCAGTTTCTGCATTGAGGAGCTTATAGTCTAATTGAGGGAGACAACATATATAGGAGAATTAAGAGATGGGAGGGAGAGAGAGAGGAGATAGACAGATAGACCTGGCAAAATGGCTTAGAAATTTGTAGAAAGTGGCATGGAGGCCTAGTCCTGGGCAAAATAAGGCAATAGTTCACTTATTAGTGTGCAAAACTGCAATGGCAGTATCCATGTTCCAGTGACTAGGGGATGATGATGATGGCCAGAGAGCAGACTGAATACTTTGAAATGGTTGGAAAGTCTAAATGATTTCTAGGTCTCTTCCAGTGCCAAATCCAAGGACTGCAGATCCCTTATGATACTTCAATTGACAGTTTAGTCCACATGTACTAAAATGTTAGCTACTTGAGGACAATGACTATTTTTCATTTTATCTTCACATTTCCAGCACCTAGCACAGTGCCTTTCACATCCAGTAAGGGCTTAAGAAATGTTTGTTGACTTGAATATATGAAATTGTAGGTGTGTCATTTGGTCTTGTCTTCATTAAGCCTATAAGGTCTTTGAGATCAGGATCACCTTACTTGTGTTATAGGAAGATTGTACTGGAGTACTTATCCTGGAACTGAGCATTTATACTTTGGCTAGGTAAGGAAGGAAACATGGTTACCCCTTAATCATGGAGACACATGAAAACCTACCAGAAGTCAATGGCAGTAAGAGACCAGAGCTTGTGTCCTTCCCTGTGGAACCAAAGCACACATACCCAATTCCACAGCAAGTGCTGTTCTCCTCCTCTACACAGACACACTAAGACAAGTAGTACCTAAAATAGTGTTATGTATATACCATCAAGCTCAGCTAGGTGGCACAGTGGATAGAGTGCTGGACCTGGAATCAGGAAGACCTGAGTTCAAATGTGACTTCAGATACTTACTATCTTTGTTTACCCTAGGCATGTCACTCAACTCTCTTTGCCTCAGTTTCCTCATTAGTAAAATGTGCTGGAGAAGGAAAAAAGCAAACCACTCTAGTGTATTTGCCAAGAAAACCTCAAAAGGGGTCACAAAGAGTCAGACGCAACTGAAAATGATTCAACAACATAATATTAAGTATTTTGGATGGGCTTTATGAATACCTAACCCAGGAACAATGGATCATACTCTCTACTATCTCATATTCTCTATTTATGACTTCAAAGACCCAACAATTTATCCAGAATGTCCATATCTCTAGAAGCAAGAGTTCATATGTGAGTTTTCTGAATATTACAAAATCCATCTTTTCAGCCAGCATATTCAAAAATAGGCTTTGTATCTATACCAACACTCCTCGACTGCAAATACCCTACTTATTCATGTCCTGGGTATATTGAACAGCTGGCTTGAACTGTGCCTCTTGGCTCCCCCAAGAGAGTAAAGAGTGTTCTTGCAGTTACCATATTCCCTTATCCTGACCCATGTCCAGAAGCCTCTTTCTTTAGAGTAAGGACCAAGTCATTTTTTTATTTTTGTATCCTCTGTGCCTAGTACAGTGTTTTTAACTAGAGGAAGCACTTAAGAAATGTTTGCTGAATTTAACATAGCTATCTATTGTCATTCAGTTATACTGAGCTGGCCTAGGAACTAACCACAATTGTTTCTGTGGCAAAAATGAATTCTAGGGACCCAACAACCAACTTAAAAATTAACAACTGTACTTAGAGTAATGACAGACAGGATTCTGGTCATCTCGGGAAAATCACTTATGCTCTCTGGGCCTCAGTTTCCTCATCTGTAAAATGAGGAAGTTGGAATAGAATATCTCTAAGATTCTTGCTAGCTCTGACATTCTGGGTGTGTGTAAACGTTTGAAACATAGGTCAGCTGTAAGATGAAAAACTACAAGTGTTTCTTTGAAAACGTTGAAATATTTTACCCATATAATCTTTATGTATATTAATATGCTCTAAGGTCAAAGGCATATAAATGCTAGCAATTTGCTCAATTACCACTCTCTCTCTCTATATGTGTGTGTGTGTTTGTGTGTGTGTGAAATATATTTTATATATGTACACACATATATCTATTGCTTTGTAAACCAAAAGTGCTGTATAAATGCTAGCTATTATGCTATCACAAAAAAAAGAATCATCACTATTTGCTATAAGCTTTCACAAGATACATAGAATTGAATGACTTTCATTCACTAATATGAGTTAAATAATACACTTTTCATACTTTTTCTCCCTTTAATATACACATGCACACATTCCATTTCATATCTCATTCCTTTGCATAAGCTCTTTCCCATGCCTAGAATCAATCAATCAACATTTATTAAGCGTCTACTATGTAGGCTAAGTGCTAGAATGCATTCTTTCCTTTCCTCCACATTTTAGAAATCTCTAGCTTCTTTTAAGGTGGTGCAAGTGAAACCTTTCCTGATTTACCCCACTAATCTAGTCTAGGTCTGTCTAGAGTCAGAAGACCAGAACTCCTGCCTATTGCCTTCCCAATACCAAAATTACCTCATATTTACTTTAAAATCAGTTTGTTCTCATTTGTACACATGCTCTTACTCTTGATAGAATGTAAGCTCCATGAGGGCAGGAATTTATTCATTTTTGTCTTCGTATCTTCATCCCCTAGTACAATGACTGGCATGTATATGTTCTAAATAAATGCTTGTTTGATTCATTGGTAGGATTTGTACTTTATTTCCTACTCTGCAATACAGTTCCCATTTTTTTTTTGATTCAATGTCTACAGCCATCTCTTCTTTCTCTTACCCACACTCATCACCTGTACCACACTCCTATGACACCAATTCCATCACCATCAAAAGCAGAATGTACATCATCACCATCGTTACCCAAATACTTAGGCCAATACCATCTACAACTAATTAATACTCACAGCAAACACCACATCTGTGTTCTCCAGACCCTTGTCTAATACATACAGGCTCCAAGTGTCTTTTTTCATCAGCATAGTCTTTTTTTCCCTTCTTTTTCTTCCTACTATGCTATTTACATCTGGTCCCAGCAACAATTCCCTCCTCCCCCCTACCTCATACAGCAGGATTTTTTTTAAACACGGAAATGACATTGCTAGGTGGCTAAACATATTTAGTAGATTCAGGAAAAGCTGTGTTCGAGCACTGGTACAGATCCTTTCTTTCCTTTGATTCTCTCAGCCCTTCCTTCGATCTCTCACTTTGTTTCAAAACACTCTTGATCCTTTTCCTCTTTCCCACCCCTCATCCCCTTTCCTCTCAGACAAGGGAGACAGGCCAGCATCTCATAATACAAGTCAAAAGCTGTTGCCCCAGAAACCTGGACTAGGAAGCTACTGGCTCTGGATTGTTTGCTTTTCCTGTAATCATGAAAATGCTCATAGGGGGACTTAAGGGGGAGACTCTGCTTCACTCCCTGTCTGGTGCAGCAGTGGTCTGGATCCTAGATACAGGCATCTTGGTTAGTCCCCTGTAGGCCCCCCTGCAAGAAAGCAAAGTACCAACTTTGCATTGTAGTGAAAAGGCAAGAGCCGCTTTTAAAAGAGGGTATGGGAGGGGTCACAGGAGCTGGAGTTGGGGGCTGAGAAAGGGGAAGAGGAGGGGCAAAAAAGAGGTAAAAACTGAATGCTGTAACACCAACTCAAAAGGCCTCTTAGAGAAAGAACTACCCAGGGCACACACAATCCATTAGTGTGATGCTTTGGAAATAAAGTGAGGGAACAATAACCTCAACTAGCAACACACACAGAGACACCCTCATCACCATGTTAAAGTATTAATTTACAAACTCTTATCAGCTTTCAGCTAGGCAAAACAAGATCTCTGTCCTGCTTCAGCTTTTACCGCCCAGGCAATGGAATACAAGTGCAACGGAGGGCCAGCCGTCCCTCCCTTATATTAATTAATCAGGGCCTCTGGACTGATGAGCCCCGAGCAGCGTATAATGTTCAAAAGCTACTAGAGACACAGGTTCTGCCAACCGTGTTTCCGAAAAGGTTAAGGAAATGGTTGAGATGACCCTGAGTCTTTCATCCAGGAAGATATACAAACCCAGACCTGTGCCTCTATCTAGATGCAAATGCCAATTTGGGATGCTCTCTTTTTCTGAGTTACATGGCTAGCGAACACATACCCTGAGAAATCACCCAAGTTAATACTTTTAAATTGTCACACCGTCTAATGCATTTGGGTATGAAAGTTTAATGCCGATGCCTGTCGATATTTCCTTTCGTTTAAGATGCATTGATTCATCCAACCAGAAAACAGAACCAAATAGCTTAGTCACTACTCAAGGCATGGAAGACTGTTCCCTTGATAAAGAAGGTAAAATCATTTCACCGCTGGCACCCTCCCCCATTTTTGGCACAAAATCCCTGCAATGTGCATTCTCTCAATCATTTGACCTCCTTGGAGAAAACAAATTGATGAATTTCCATGACACTCACCCCCCCACCCCCACCCCTCTCCTTTCTCTCTCCCGACTTCCCTTACCTGCTATCCTCAGCACAGCTCTCTCCGCAGGGTCCAGCACCGAACCACCTTGAATCTTTCTCTTGGATCTCTCGTGCTTAGGGAGATTCCAGGGTAATGTGTCCCCTGGAGCCGGAGATGCAGAGCCAGATTTCTGGCTGAAATCATCTTCATCAGAAAAATCCGCAGAGGAAGACATAGAGCAGCGGTAGGAAGCGTTCCCAGAGCTCTGAGGAGAATGACACAGAGAGCATTAGCAACTACACTCACACACACACACAGATGTCCTTCGATTTCAGCACACCGAGACAGCTCTGCTGCTCTGCATCATCCTCCCTTGGCCAGGGGGGATAAATATAATCAAAGCAAGTACAGGGCTCACCATTTCCCCCCTCAGGTAGCTCTCAGATGACAACAATAATCCTGACAGTAAAAATACATGAGAGTTTCACACGGAAGAAGTGTGTGGCCTGTGGTCAGGCAACCAGCTCACAAATGACTGGCCCAACAATGAAGCCAGGATCAACAGCCTTCCTGATTACAAATCTGTAGTATTTGGCTCCCCCATCAGGACAAAGGAAACATTTTTCCGGCATTTGGCTGCTGGTTAATTCATTAATGCAACTGTCTCTAAGTTTAAAAAACAAAACACAAATGCAGGATTTTGCTTCCTAATCCCTTCATGATTAGTGAAGCCAAACCAATGCTTCCTCTAATCACCCCCCTTTTTTTCCCCTTGAATTTTCTCCATGGCAGATTATCAGGAAAAGTGTCTGGAAGGCACAGCAAGGAGGGCGGATGGGCTGTTTCTCAGAACAGCCCTTCTCAAGACGGGGAGAGCACAAAAGGCCATTTTCATAAGTCCTTTGCCAAGGCAGCTCCCATAAACAAACGTCTGAACCAAGTTTGGAGTCCTTGAAATACTTTACACTTTCAGCAAAGTAGCCGAATCCAATAATGCAAATAAGAATGATGCAGGCATTGACAGGAAATAGAGCTATTTCTGAGCTGCTGATCATTACAGAGTGAAATGGGAAATGTGATGCTTTTACAAGAGCTTTTTAGATGAAAGTTTGCTTGTCTATTCATCTATTATGCGCAAGTCTTCAGAGTTAGTCCTTGTACAAAGGGTCTTGGACACTATGGAAACAGGAAAGTGACATACAATGTTACTTAATCCTTCCTGTTTTGCTGACCAAAATTTACTGATCAGGTTATATTATATTTACTGGGTAAACCACCATGACAGGGACAATGACTACAATCTTCAGTCTCCAGCAAGACTATACGTGAAACAATGGTCAGTGGGAGGGGGGAGAGTCTTCATTCCTGCATCAAGATCCCCACTTAAGTGAAGCAAAGAGTAAGAATGGAAGACTGGAAAAACTCGAAGTCATGCAAAGAAACCTTGCAGGGTCATCAATTTCTAGGAAGCAATTAGCATCAAGAAATCAGTGAGGCAAGCTGCAATCTGAGCAAAAACATTACGCTGCCCACTAAGTAGAGATGGTTGCTCAAGCAGCAAACAATGGGCTCTGAGAGCTCCATCTAAAACCACCTACCCAAAATACAGGTGACAGAAACTCAGCAGGAATAGGAAAACTGGATACCAACCAGTCTATCCAATTCCATATGCACATAGGTGAAAAAATAAAGCCAACTCGTAATTTTAAAATATGTATAATATCTTGCATTACTTGGAATTTAAGGTTTATCTCTGCAGGTTTTTTCTTCTACAAAGTAGTTTCTTGCCTGTTTCATAGAAACTGTCACTTAAGTAAATAAAATAAATTTTATTTTATGCATTTTCCATCATATTTTAAACACATAGATTATATTGATTTTCTGTATCATGTGGTCATAGTCCACAAAGAGCTGCAAATTAGTCACAGTATGCTATTACCAATCTAATTTATTTTTTCTGCTTTTCTAAAAATCATCTTGAGCTCCCTAAGGTTGTTTGTTGAATCACTGGAGAGTGGTGACATTCTTAGGGACTCTTAAAAGGGTATTGGATTTCTTTGAGAGCCTTTCTCTGCTTCCTTAAAATGACTTCATATCTGCCCTTACTTAAGGACACATTTTATCTGTGAGATTATATTTCTTATTGTTGCATGAACTATTTTTGTAAGCAGAGTAATTTGACTGGGTATATTTGTAGATAGATATAGATGAGGGAATTAGTAGCAAAAAGTAAATCTTTTCCAAAACAATTATTTATTACCAGCCCTCTTTTTAACTAAATGAAAAAGAAAATAAGCTGTTGTCACAACTGGGTGAACAATGGAATTCCTATTATGCTTTTACATGAACATTAATCACATGCAACCAGATGGTTACAGAATTACTACTACTGGACCCAGGGGTGCCAGTTAAAGCAGACCTAATCATGTCAATGTTATAGAGATAAGAGAAGGAAAGAAAACACAACACAAAAGCCAAAAAAGACGTCTCAGAAGGAAATCACCAATAGGGACTTTTGAATGTGTGTATGTACATTTTTGCATATATGTGTGTATATATACATACACACATACATATATACACACAAACTTTCCAAGATGCTATTTAAAAGATATTATAGCAGTGGAAAGAGTCATAAATAGAGGACATATCCTTTAAAAACACACATTCTATGCCTCTAGACTGGTGCAAAGCTTTAAAAGAGATGACGCTAAAATAGGCTGAGTAAAACTATCATAATCTTTACTCATTTATGATGTCTGTAAAATGCATGATATTGATAACCTGGATAACCTGGAAGAAAGAATGTTTGGATAAAGCCCAACACTTTTTGGACTGAGTCTATGATTTCATCAATGAAGGGAGCTCTAGGTGAGGAATCTCCTCTACCAATACAAAGTATCACCTTGGTACCCTGCCAGGTTAAGTGATTTTCCCAAGGTCATAAAACCAGTGTACATCAGAAGGCAAACTTGAATTCAGAGCCTCCTAACTCAATGGCCAGTTCTCTTGTCACTATACTACACCAATTCTTTGGAGCTGATCATAACTACTGGGGGAGAGGGGGAAGCAATCTATTTTACTAACTGTGGATAAAGGCAGGGGCAACAATTGTTAAATTTTCAATGTGAGCATATACACTTTGGAAATTAAGAAATGCTACAAATTTGAGTTTTATTTATCATTTTGTTGATTATCTAGACTTAAGAAAGTAAGGGAGAAAATGTTTGAAATGCAGATGAAATTTAAAAGTATGTTGTGAGTACTGTGTTTTTCCCCATAGAGTTGGTTGTTAAACATTTGTCATCACACTATTGGATACAGACGTCTTCACAAAACCTCTTTCTAACCCCCAAACCCTCAAATGCCAGAAATTCTACTGTTGGAGCTTCCTCTTTTCTTTAGTTTGAGTGGTTGATCCTCATTTTAAAAAAATGTTCTTTAGTGTTATCTCTTCCCGGTGTTCTCAGAGATGTCCTCTGAAGCTAGAACACCAAAAGTAAGCTCAGCTGGTTCCATTTATATATACACAACACATACCACCAAACCATCATTCTCTCTCTCCCTCTCCCTCTCTGTGTCTCTCTCTCTCTCTCTCTCCCTCTCCCTCTCCCTCTCTGTGTGTGTGTCTCTCTCTCTATCTCTCTCTCTCTGTGTCTCTTTCTCTCTCTCTCTCTCTCTCTCCCTCTCCCTCTCTGTGTGTGTGTCTCTCTCTCTCTATCTCTCTCTCTCTCTGTGTCTCTTTCTCTCTCTCTCTCTCTCTCTCTCTCTCTCTCTCTCTCTCTCTCTCTCTTCCTCCCTCTCTCCCTCCTTTATAAATGTCATAATGTTACCTAAAGAGGGTCACTAATACCTTAGGAAGCTAACTTCTCTCAGTGAATACTCAGCTTCCCAGAACACCATCTCACCCCAGCAAATCTTATGTAAGGGCCTTGCAGCTTGCAAGATGGAGAGGGAGACACATTCAAAGATAGTATATACTGACCCTAGAGGAGATAAGCAACATGGTAAGAGCAGAGTGTAGGATTAGGCCTTATGTCTCCAAATACAGAATGATTCCCACCACTACCTCCTTTGTGAATTGCTATTTCTATTGATATTTTCTTGGCAGAAGATCCTTTAAAAAAAAACTAATTAAAATAAATAAACAAAAGAGGGAGGAGACAAAAAGATTAGGTGAGATCTTTAAATAGACTAATAGGAGGGAATAGAACTTTTGTCTTCCAGAAAGAATCCCTATCCTGGATGAAGAATATAGAGAAAATAAAGAACATTTAGGCAAAGCAAAAAAGCAAGCTATGAATGCAAGACTAGAATTGAGAATAACCTAGACAGAAGAAGAAATAAGAAGGAAGACAAAGTAAATTAGTACTTCTTGGAAAAGGGTGCAAAAATGAATGGTAGCCAGGTGAAGAGGCTGGATGATGCTGGAAGAAGAAAACTTAGAATTATAGTCATCTGTTGGGAAACATAGTGTAAAGGGGATAGGGAAGCAGAATAAATTAAAAGAGATATTAAAATTTTATAGAAACTATCATAGGATTATAATACGATATATTATAATATATTTTTTGGACTTTTAATGCTATTTAGTTCAACACCCTCATTTTACAAATGAAGAAACTGAGGCCTAGAAAAGTTAAGTGACTTATCCAAAGACACAGAGGTAGTAAAGTGGTAGAACAAGACTCTCAATAGTTCCTCTGACTCCAAATCCATTCAAAATATAGAATTATATATTAAAAGCTAGAGGGCACTTTCAAGGTCATCTGGCCTTTTTTTTTAATATGTAAAAACTAAGAGAGGTCAAATAACTTGTCCACAGTTGAATATATTTTAAGTAGTGAGGCCAGGACTCAAACCAGGAACCTCTGATGCCAGAGCTTTTTCCATTACACCATAGAACTGCTTCCATGGAACTTGGGATATGAGGAAGGAAGAGTGAACCTATGAAAGAAGTCTGATTTCAAATTAGTACAAACAAAACTAATCCCAGGCACTTTAAGTTCTAGCTTAAAAGAGGAAAATCAATTTTAAAAAAAGAATGAAATGGAAGACATAACAGGTATAACTTAAAATGTGAATGAATTAAAATCCTCAATAAAACAAAAGAACATCAGCCGATTAGCTAAGAAAATGAAACCCAACAATTTGCTGTATTAAAGAAATATATTTTAAATATAAAGGAACATACAAAATTAAAATAAGTGGCTGGAACAAAATGTACTACTCATCAAATGATTCCTCCCAAAACAGGAATTGCCATCACATCATCGATTAAGGCAACAATGAAAATGTCACAATATGGAAAGAGACAAACCAAAAATACTATATTATGCCAAAAGGCACTATACACAATGAAAAAGTATTATTATATTTTTATTAAGCATGCACTAAACTGACAATGGAAAAGATAATCAAGTTTTTTTAAAAAGACATAGTAACAATAACCATAGGGGACTATATTGTTCTCTCAGAGTTAGCTAAATCTAACATATAAAAGAATATTTAAAGATAATAAAGTTAAAAAGATTATAAAGATATTATATTTGAAAAATTTTGATTGTGTTCTGAAAAAATATACATACTTAAAGCATCATACAGGACCCTTAAAAAAGGGGGATATTGCTAGGGCACAAAGAAACGTAAGTATAAAGAGGCAGAAATAGTAAACAAATTTTATAGATTATGATACAATAATAATAGCAATTAATAGAGGAAACACAGGCAAAACATGCAGAGTCAAAATAAGGACATCCTGAATGAGTGGGTCAAAGAACAGATCATAGAAACAATAACTATGTAAAATAGAATAATAACAACAAATTTCCATGATTGAGCAAAGTATTACTCAGAAAATATATATATATCTCTGAAAACATCTATTAACAAAAGAAAAGATTAATGAACTGAGCATAGGTTTTTTTTTATTAGAAAATAAATTAACCAAACAAGAACAAATGTAAAAGAAGAAACATTAAAAATTAATAAAGTAGAAACAAAAACTATGAAATTATGATGAAAATAGAGCTTTTTTAAGCTAGAAAAAATGTAAAACTTTAGCTAATCTTTTTAAAAGAGACAAGAAATTCAAATTATCAAAATCAGAAATCATCAAGGCAAATTCCCAAGAAAAAGTAAATAATTAGTATTAGAAGTTATTGTACACAATTTCATGCCAGTGAAACTGAAATTTTAAAGAAAATAGAGGGGGTGGCTAGGTGGTGTTGGGGCAGCTAGGTGGTGCAATGAATAGAGCACAAGCCCTGGAGTCAGGAGTACCTGAGTTCAAATTTGGTCTCAGACACAACAAAAAAAACGAGCCGTGTGTCCTTGGGCAAGTCACTTAACCCCAATTGCCCTACCTTCCCCTCTCCAAAAAGCAAAAAAAAAGAAAAAAAAAGAGTCTACCCATTATGGAGAACTTCTAATAAACTTTCCTTTAAAAATTTTTTTTTAAAGAAAAAAGAAAATAGAGGGCCACCAACAGAAAACACAAAATATTCAAATTAACAAATGAGAGATATTAAACAACTAATCTCAGAAAGAAAAATCAATGAATAATTTTTAAAATGAACTAGTCATGGGGAAAAACCTGCAGCAGAAAGATAAGTGAATACTATCAATTTTTAAATAAAAATTGATAACTGTATTACAAAATTATTTCCAATTATAGAGAAAAAACACTCTACTCAAGTACTTTTAAGAGGCAAATATATTCCCAATAACCCCAAAAAGGAAGAAAAAGCAAAGAAAGAACTATAGAACAATCTAACCAAAAAAATATGAATGCAAAAATTTTAATAAAATTATTGCCAAATGACTACAACAACATATACAAAAAGCATTCACTATAACCAGTTGGATTTATACTAAGGCTACAAGCATAACTCAACATTAAGAAATCAATTAGCATAATTAGTAATACTAAAAACATAAACATCTAAAATCACAGATGCATAAAGACCTTTGACAAAATGTAGCATTTATTTATGCAAAAAAACAAATTTAAAAGGTACAGCCATGGAAAATAACATACTGAAAGATTTCCCAATAAATATTATTGTTTGAGAGACTTCTAGAAATGTGACCGTTGGACACAAGAAAAGAGGAATGGATTAAGGCATAAACAAAAGCAAAGAAATAAAATTATGTACTTGCAGGCAAAACAATAATTTGCTTAGAAAACCCCAGAGAAATAGCAAAGAAATTCACCAAGATAATAATAAATAATAACTAAGCTTTAGTAAAATAGGAGAACACAAATTAAGCCCACAAAAGTCATGAGCATTTCTATATAGCAGTAACAAAAAGAAGAAACAATTCGAAGAGAAGATCTATTCAAAATAATAACTACAAAATGGATAAAATATGTGAGAGCCAAACTACCAAGAGACTATCACTACAATAACTATATATGAACACACATATGGTGAACACATAGCCATAGATTGACCATTTCTGTGTCCTGGCTGGGGCACTTCCCATGAAATATTGAACCCATACCCTGGTCACTTCTGGGGACATATGCTCCATGCTGAAGAACTTGGCTCTTTGATATTGTTCAGTACTACCAGAGTCATCTCTTTGTCTTCCTACCTGTGAAGAAGGGGATTCCCCGAAGTTGTAGCAAAGCTGAACCAAAGGACTGACCACTGAACCTAGAAGAGCTTCACATTCAGATTTTAAAATGCCTTCTATCTTTCATCCTTCTCTTCACAGCATGCATCCTACAGGTTTTTCTCTGGGATTTAGCTTGAGCAATGGAGAGAGAAAATTTCCTTTCTACCCCAGCAGAAATGGCAACAAACTAATAATACATGACAGCCAGAGCAGGGAATCAACTAAGTGAGCTTTGACCTGTACTTGTTTCTTCTACTTTGTGTTTCTTTCCCGAAGCACAGGTAAACAAATAATGATTCTGAGATCAACATTTCCAGCCTTGGAGGTAACCCTGCAAGTTCAAAATGCCAGGAGTTTCTGAATCCTTTAGGAAGTGCTATGACAATTACTCCCTGTGGCTACCACATCTCTTCTTGGAGGAGAAGATGACCACCAACAAAAGGAGCCCAACTCTTGACCTGTTTTGCTAAAATAG
This sequence comes from Pseudochirops corinnae, assembly GCA_028646515.1. Classification (NCBI taxonomy): domain Eukaryota; kingdom Metazoa; phylum Chordata; class Mammalia; order Diprotodontia; family Pseudocheiridae; genus Pseudochirops; species Pseudochirops corinnae. Next base: position 154,193,649 of record CM053586.1, on the reverse strand, counting down.
ATGGTTCTCAAAGTGAACAGTGTAATTTCTAGGCAAAGTTGAAATACCAATTCAGCAGTCCTGCAAAATGCCTCATGTTTTGGCTTTATTTTTATATCAACCTAGCAGGAGAATATAATAGTAATTATAGATTATTGCTCCAGGTATAAGTTTTTGTCAATGACTGCAAGTCTTCTATGAGTTTTTTTTTAATCATTTCTTTTGTGTGGAAGAAATAAATAGCTGACCTATACCTGGTCTACATTGTCTCCCTTTTGAAAAGAGATCCAGACATAAGTCAAACCCGTTTTAAGTCATTTTTCCCAGGAATGTGAGGTGGGGGCATAAAGACACAGAGAGTTAAAGAAAAATGAGGCTGACCCTTTCCAGAATTCATATGTCACTAGAAGTGATCAGGACCCTGGCCAATGCCGATGCATTTTCCATGAGATGGACATTTTTACATACATACATACATAAATGTGGCTACTAAACACCCTTTGTAGACAAAAGGAAGTAAGTTAGTTATTAAAGAAATATCTGTTATTGATGGTTGGTCCATACCAACACAATTAAAACAATGACAGTACTTAAATTAATTTACAAATTTAGTGCTATAACAATCAAATTACCAAAAGATTACTTAATAGACAATCTCCATTAGACAAAATGAAAAAGCTTTTATATAAACAAAATCAATGTAGCTAGCACAAAAAGAGATATTGTCAAGTAGAAAAACTTCTGATGCAATAAAAAGAACTGAACTTGAGGTGTTGAAATAGACATTACAGAAATAGACATTACAGTTCAAATTCCAGCTATGCCACTTACTACCTTTGGGATCCTGATCAACTCATTTTTTTTAGAGAGATAATCTAGTTTAATATATCAAAATCTAAGCCTAGGGGCTATAAATTGTGAGTGGCTTAAAAAAAAAACTTTACAAAAGGGTTCATCATAACTTCTTTATAGACAATTCCCCAAGTATAGTTTAGTACTGGGAGCAATATCTTACATCTGCATAGCACTTGATATTTTCCAAAATGTTTTCAAGAACAAGATTTCATTTGAATCTTAAAGTAATCCTGTGAAATTGGCTGGATAATCTCTTTATGACTCAGCTTCTCTTTCATGTATAAAATGAGGTTGTTGGACTAGCTTCTAGACCATAGGTGTCAACAGAACACTTCCATCTAGTGGAATCAGATTAAAATATAATTGGGAAATATTTACAAAATACAATAAAATATAAATAACATTAAATTTTTAAAATAAGTCAATATGCAGCTTGCATATATGTGTGAATGAGTGGCCCATATTTTAAATTGCATACCACTGCTCTAGAATCTAAGTTCTCTTCTAAACTGAAACCTATGATCCTTTGACCTCTGATAAAAGTCTGTAATACAGAATATATAGGAAATTGAAACAAATTTGTAAGAGGACCAAGAACTGTTCCCTAATAGATAAAATGGCTGAAAGATATGAATAGTTTTCAAAACAACTACAAAATATCAGCCATATGAAAAAATGCTCCAAATAAAGAAAAGTAAGAAAATATAAACTAAAATAACACTGAGGTTTTGCCTGCCTTGCATCACAATGCAAAAAAGAAAAAAAGACAGAAGTAGTAAAAAAAAAAAAAAAATGAAAGGGCTGAGGGAAGACAGACACTCTAACGAGGTTGGTGGATCTGTGAATTGACCCAATCATTATAGCAAACCATCTCATAGCTTCCCCAGCTTCCTTCAAGTCATAACTAAAATCTTATCATCTACAAGAAGCCTTTCCATTTCACCTCAATCTTGGTGTTTTCTCTCCGAGATTACCTTGAATTTATCCTGTTATGTATCTTGTTTATATGTAGTTGTCTTCATGTTATTTCTCCCCCTCCCCCTCCCCCAATAGAATATGAGCTCCTTGAGAGCAGGCAGAGCCTGTTGTTTTGTTTTGTTTTATTTTGTTTTTGTCATTCTTTGCATCCCCAGCTTAGCACAATGCCTAGCACAAAGTAGGAGCTTAATAAATGCTAGTGGACTGACTGGCTGAAATCAGACAAGAAATGTAACTAACATGTTCATGGCATTTTTCCAAATGATCTCACTACTATGGAAAGAATCCAAGGAGGACAAAGACAAAAAGTTCCAAATATAATAAAATACTTTCTGTGGTTGCCAAAAAGAAAAAAAATCTGGAACAATATTACATCCCTTTAGATGAAGGAATGACTGAACACATTCTGGAATGGAATAGAATAGAATATTATTGCTTAGTGAGAAATGGCAAAAATGAATAATTCCATGAAATATGGAAAATTATTTGAATTATCAGGGTAAAAGGAAGCAGAAGGAAGAAAACAACATAATTAATCAATAAACATTTATTAAGCACCTACTATGTGTCAGGCATTGCTAAGCACCTCCCTGCATTTGTTAGTGTGATGGGGAACATTACTGGGTACAAAATATTGCATAGACATGATCATTGTCCAGTGATTTTGCTTACCTATTTTTATTTAAGACCAGGAAGAGATCTGTGAGAGTGGAATGTGAGGTAATGTGGGTTGGAGATATCCAGATATTATTGTGACATAAAATTCTAAAATATCAATAAACATTTACTACAGAAAGGGGGAATGGGCTAAAAAAAGTTTGGGAACATAGAATACCTAGGGTTGGCAGGGTGGAAGAGAGTAAGAGGGGGTGAATGAAAGCATTTATAGAAGACAAGCGAAGCAAAGGGGCAATAAAGACAATTTTCCCATGCTTCAAAGATTTTTCTAAATTTTCCAAGTTTGTGTAGATTTCCTACATATCTTATATATCAGACTTTTAACAGAAATTAAAGGATTATGGATTTCAATTTAGAAGAGGTCATAGATTCTAGAGCAGCAGTTCTCAACCTGTGGGTTATGTTCAATTTATAACAATGAAAATACATCCTGCATGTCAGATATTTCCATTACAATTCATAACAGTAGCAAAATTACAGTTATGAAGTAGCAAAGAAAATAATTTTATGGTTGGGGGTCATCACAACATGAGGAACTGCATTAAAGGGTCGCAGCATTACGAATGTTGAGAACCACTGTTCTAGAGGATCAGTCTTTTCCTATATGAGGAAAAGAAGAGTGAATATAGATGAGACCTGTGCGGCTAACTGTGCCCACAAACTTTTTTTTTTTTTTTTTTTACATTTTACAGCTCTAGTAATGACACAAGTCTGCAATGTCTAGACTGAAGTTGGGTCAGTATAGCAAAAATAAGTAAGCCATGGCTGGTTGGTTTCAAAAATGACTAAAAGCATTGAACTAAGAGCCAATTCAGCCACATTATATAAAAACAGTAGGGATCTTTCTATGCTGAGATCATTACATCATACAATACTTTTAGAAGAGGAAGTGAACAATAACTTCTCTAATTGAAACCCCTCTGGGGAATTTGGGATAAGTACAATGGAACTGCCTAAATTGGAATTTGACCAGCATTAGCACCCTAGTCTTTCTAAAGGTGCCAGGAAATTGGCTCTGACCACAGGCATTCTATAAAAGAGAATGAGAAACAATAACCGAGATAAGAAAGAACTCTTAGTGTTTGTCAAATATCCAGACCTTAGAAAATCTAATTATCCAATCCAGGGACTGGAGGATGGACTGTCATAAACCCAAAAAGACAAGCCTGTTTTCTTTCTTTTTTTCAGTTGTCTTCTGTAGGAGAGAATCCATCCCCATCCTTATGGAGTGAAGCCTTCCACTCATCTGTTTGTTTGTTTTTTATGATATACATGTGCCAGGAATTGTTTCAGCATCAGTGTGATCACCCCAACCTACTGTCATGACATTTCTCTATGTGTTTCTTAATAAGGAGCACCCAAAGAAACCTGCTGCAATGGAAAAGAGAAAGACTGACCGAGTTCTAAGCTGAGCTCTGTCACTGACTCTGTGATCCTGGGCAATTTACCTAACCTTTTTGGAACTGAAATGCTTCATCTATATAATGAAAGGGATGGATTAGACCCCTATCAACTCTGAGTATGGAATGTCAGACTCAAAGGCTTACATATCTTTCTCACCATACAATAATGAGTGACCCTGCCCCAGATCTAAGTAAAATTCCTCGAAGGGATATGTATTCTTTTCTCCTGTACGTGAAGGTAATGCATGTTCACTTGAACACATAGAAAAAATGCAATTCAATATTACCTAATTTACAATTTTCTTACTACCCACTTTAATACAGAACTTCAGAATTTAGAAAAGTTACAGAAAATGTTTCCTTTTCTTCCACAAAATCCTACTAAGATGCCTTATCATGTCATAACAGGGCTGCTGGATTCTAGAAGTTATGTCCCCAAAGCACAAACTCTAGCTGGTTCTGCCACAATGGAACTGTTTTAAATATGGGCCAAGCAAGAGACTATGTCTGTCCTCCAAGAAAGAGTCAGTTAAGTAATCCATCAGCAGGGACAACTAGGTAGTGCAGTGGATAGAACACCAGCCCTGGAATCAGGAGGACCTGAGTTCAAATCCAGTCTCAGAAACTTACTTGCTATGTGACCATGGGCAAGTCATTTAACCTTGATTACCTCCAAAAAAAAAATCCATTAAATACTTATTAAGTACTTATAATTAGTGAGGCACTGTGCTGGGAATGCAAAGACAAAAAAAATAGCCCTGTCAAAGGAAATAGCATGTATCAATAAAACTAAATATGAAGTATATGCATAGTAAATGGAGGGTAATTTCAGGGTGGAGAGAGGAATTAGCAACTCTCTAGCTAAGCACACTCATACTTAAGTGATGAAATTTTTGCTCATGATAACCCCCACAATAAATAAAAATACAAAATGATCCTCACTCCTGTGTGGGTTTTGTTCCACTCCTACATTGGTGGTGGCAGAGTAGTGGAAAATTAGGTAGAGGATAATAAGAATCCAAGCTTCTGAACTGTCTATAAATATTAACTTAGCTGTTAACCCTCTAAATAAAAACTCCCTATCCAGAGACCAGTAAATGCATATACTACGGGAGGAATTGAATCATATTAATCATTAATATTTATTTGCTAGGTTATATCAATCTTGACATTTTCATTTTGAACTAATGCAGAACACAGAAAGAAGTAGCAACTAAATGGAAGAATTGCTTGTTAGTTCTCCTTGGAGAGACAAATAAAAGAACTGGGGGAGTTGATTTTATTCTGCATCCAAAAGCAACAAGAAACATGATTTCAAGGGGCATTTGTTCATCTAGTGTTCAGTGTTTATAAGTATTTGCAAAAAGATCACAATGAAAATATTTGTACCTTATGCATCAATATCTATCACAGACTATACAGAGTTAGAAAAATTCCACTGAGAATCTGATAAGATCTTCCAAAATAAATCAACACTGATACTCAGTGACTTCAATGAAAAGGCATAGGTGAAGAGAAAAATAGGTTGGAAAATACAGTTCAGAAGTAAGGAATGAGAGATGCCCAAGGCTTACAGAAGCAGTTAGGTAGTACAGCACATAGTGCCCTGGACCTGGAGTCAGGAAGACCAAAATTCAAACTCTGCCTAAGGCACTAACTCTGTGACCCTGGACAAGTCATTTAACCTCTCTGAGTCTCATTTTTCTCATCTGTAATGAGGATAATAACAGCATCTACTTCCCAGGGTTAATATGAAGATTAAATGATAATATCTGTAAAGCACTTAACATGGTGTTTGCCTGTAATGCCCCTTAATAAGCGTAGAGGAATTTGAAGACCTTCCCTGATTTGAAAACAAACTCTGCCTCCTAATAGGCTGAATGTAGTCACATGGAGCCTGTGGTGGGAGAAGTTTGCTGAAAGGGGGAACAGAGCCCACAGGAAGCTGGGAGTCAGAGCCAGAGAGACAGTGGGAGAGAGAGAATGCTCAGGCAAGGAGATAGGTTTGTGCGTAAATATTGATCTTGTATCGTTTTGTTGGAAGGCTAAAGGATAGCATGGTTCTCTGCTATGTTGTGATGCATTAACTTCTATGTTGCTATGATGGAGTTGGTTTCCTGTTGTTGAGATTTCATTTTCTGGTGTCTGAATAAATGCTTTGCTTCTGTCTTCTATATGGAGAGTTTGTTATATTTTGCGATCGAGTGCCATGTGGGAATATTTATGGTCACGGTTGGTATACAGTGGATATAGCACTGGACCTGGAGTCAGGAAGGCCTAAATTCAAATCCTGCCTAAGGCTCTAGCTCTGTGACCAAGTCACTTAATCTCTCTGAGTTTCATTTTTCTCATCTGTAAAATGAGCTTAATAATAGCATCTAGTTCCCAGAGCTGTTGTGAGGATTAAATGAGATAATATTTGTAAAGTACTTAGCATGGTGTCTGTTACATAGTAGGTGCTTAAAATGCTTGTTCCATTTTCTTCTCCTTATAAACTTCACAGAATGGGGCAGTGAAGCAAGCCAACATATTTGATCTTGGTGGTCAGTTCACATACAGATGCTCTTGAGACATGGTTTTGGCATAGATTTGTGTTATATAACACAATATATAAATCTAAACACTTTGAAACCTACTCTTATCCTGTAAAATGTTAACTGACCACCAAGATCAAATATGTTGGCTTGCTTCAGGGTGGCTAGGTAGCACAGTGAATAAAGCACCAGCCCTGGAATCAGGAGGACCTGAGTTCAAATCCGGCCTCAGACACTTAACACTCACTAGCCCTGTGACCTTGGGGAAGTAACTTAACCCCAACTGCCCTGCCTTATCCCCTCCAAAAAGAAAAAAAAAAACTTCAAACAACAGTCTACAAGAAAGCCCCTCTTTTTAACACTAGCATTCTGTAATGGTAATCAGAATTTGAAGACCTTCTCTGCCCCTTAATAACCCTAAGGGAATTTAAAGACCTTCCCTGCTTTGAAGATATACCCTGCCCCCTAATAGGCTGAATGTAGTCATATGGAGCCTATGATGGGAGGAGTTTGCTGAAGGCTGGAGTAGAGCCCACAGAAAGCTGGGAGTCAGAGAAACTAAACTGGAGGAAGGAGAGGACACATCCAAGGGAGACAGTTAGGCTTGTGAGTAAAAGTTGGTGTTTGCCACCTGCCGTGACAGCTAGGCCTGTGTTGGTTTATGGGAAGACTAAAGGATGCTGTGGCTCTCTGTGCTGTTGTGGCTTTCTTAACTTCTTTGCTACTATGATGGAGTCAGTTTACTGGTTTTGGGATTCAGTTTTCTTCTCTCTGAATAAATGTTTTGCTTCTGTCTTTTATATGGAGAGTTTGTTATATTTTGTGATCAAGCACCATGCCAGTATATTTACAGTGACTGTTGGCACTGTGAATATTGCATTGGTGCTACACATTCTTCCCATACTGTTATATGATTGAGAGATATGAAATACCATGTCTCCAAAGAATCAGTTAAAGGATCACTTAGGGCATAGCACATTACAAATGAGAAAATATAAGGGAAAAATAATCTGAAAAATGACATTACAGAAACACATAACCAGGAAAAAAAAATGGATTTGTGATCCAGCCAGAGTAAGGACAACCAATTGACAGCTTGTGTTCTCCATTGATAGCCACATAATATTACAAGATTGTGAGGAAAATCCCCAGGCCTCGGTTGTCCTCCATGAGGTGAATTTACAGAATGGTACTGGCAAGCGTCCCACAGGGCTATGATCATTATCATAGGAGACAATGCCCACAATTTGGCGATCACAGATGCCTTAGAGTCCTGGAGAACTCCTAGGATGCAATCTCTCTCTACACAGGTAGACTACATACACCTTGTCAATAACTGTGGATAAAGCCTAGTGAGCCATCTCGGGCACACAGAGATTAAGTGACTCTCAGTCACACAGTATCAGAAGCGGACATTTGAATGTCTGATTTCAATGCCAGCCTTCTAACCACTATCCAATGTTGCCACTCCCTTCTACAGAATAGATGCTAGTCAAGGGCATACTTAAACTCAAGTAAAATACTAACACATCACTGTACTGGGAACTGAAAGAGGTTTTTTATTAAAACACACACACACACACACACACATTCTCTGCCATCATAAAACTTTTTATAGGGAATATGAAAGACACACAGCTAATTGTAATACAAAATCATATAAAAGTATATGACGAATGTGTAAAATGACTCAGAATTTGAGCCGAAGGAAATCAATAAACCAACAAGCAGCTAACAATGATGAAAATAATCCATCAACAATCATTTTTATTACTATGTATCAGATACTATACTAGATACTGGGGATACAAAGTCAAAATGAAACCATCTCGTCCTTAAGGATCGTATTGGGGAAATGTACAAACATCGATACAAAAAATATAAAAAGTAAATAAAAGATAATTGGTGGTGGAAGGTACTGCAGCTGGTGCTGAGGCAGGAGAAGGGGAGAAAACCAAAAAACTCATGCAGAAGGTGATACTTAAACTGAGAGCTGAAGGAACTGAAGGATTGTAAGTGATGGAGGTGAGGAGGGAGGTATTCCAGGCACTGGAGACAGTTTCTATAAAAGCACAAGACAAGAAGTAGACTGTCCTGTTTAAGGAACAGCAACAAGGTCAATTTGGCCAACATAGAGTGTGAAACAGAATAACATATAATATGACTGAAAGTGTAGATCGGAGCTAGATTGTAAAAAGTGTTAAATGTCAGAGGAATTTGTATTTAATCCTCAAGGTAATAGGGAAGCACTGGAAGTTAATGAGCAGGAGAGCGTCACAGTCAGATTTCTATTTTAGGATCACTGCTTTGGCATTATGGAAAGAGAAGACATATGATACAAGGAAACCAATAAGGAGGCTACTACAAGGGTCTAAGCAAGAGGTTATGAAAGTTTGAACTGGATGGAGACGGAATAAAGAGAAGGGGAAGAGATGTTGTAGAAAAAGAATCAACAAGACCTGGAAATTTACTGGATATGTGGGAAAAGGAGAATGAGATGAACAAGGATGATTCTGAGGTTTTAAACCTAGGTGACTAGAAT
>CM053586.1:154173400-154184580 GCA_028646515.1 Pseudochirops corinnae | reverse complement strand
AAGGAGGAGAAGGAGGAGAGGGGAGGGGGAAGGCAGGGGAGGGGAAAGATAGAGAGAAAAGGGCTTGGAACAGAAAAAATTAGATACTTTGGGGAAACAGAAAAAATGAAGGAGGTTACATTTGAGATTTTAAAAACCTTAAAGAATTAGTAGGATTTCAGGAGACACAAAAAGAAGAGTATTCCAGGGATAGGGAACAGCAAAAGCAAAGGCATGTGCCAAGAAAATGTTGCATGCATATGTGATATATGAAGCGGTATGTGTCAATTGAAATAGAATAAAATGAAAAAGGCAAAGTTGGGTTACATTAGGAAAAGCTATGCTAAACAACTTGAAATTTATTCAGTAAAGCAATGGAGAGATTTTTAAAGGGTTTTAAGCAGAGGAGTAATATAACTCTTTCATGTGAAGGATGGTTAGAAAGAGTGGAGGTGAGAAAAACCGAATAAAAGGCTGTTCACACTTATTTAGAAAGATAATAATGACAATCTATATCAGAATGGCAGAAGTTGGACTGGAGATGACAAGACATATGTCAGAATTAGAATTAAAAACATATATTATAACTTATTGGATAAGACAGGTAAACGACAGAGGAATTCAACATACTACAAAGGTGCCAAAGGGGTATAAGGTTGTCTATCAGTGGCTCTACCACACATTCTTCTTTGGGAATGAGAAGTGGAAACAAGTTAAGCTGTATTACAATATAATAAAACATGGTAGATATAATATGATCTTACATTTCTCAAGACTGCTTGCTCTACACTGGTATATCCTATATGGGGGAACCAGACCCAATTAGGTCACAAAGTTGAACCAAGTAGAATATAAGCTCATTGAGGACAGAAATCTTTCATCTTTGTCTTCGGATTCCCAGTGACTAGTGCTTAAGAAATGCTTATTGAACTGAATTAAATTGAGATAATACCTATTAATACCCCATAGTGAATAATACCAAGGAAAATTGTCCATGAAACCTTCTCCCAGAATTCTGCTCCCTCCTGGCAATCACTAAATATTCTCAAGCCAGGTAACACAAAGGTTACCATGATCACTGACCCTCTTACTATGCTCTAATATCCTTTGTAGCAAGGGTGACCTCATATTTATCATCTTTTTCTATACAACAACAATCTGCCTATTTCCTGATTCCCCTAATTATTCCCTAACCCAATCAGCCTCATGGAATTGCAAATGATCCTTTCCCTCCACATCTACTTCTACAGTAGTGAAAACTGCACTGGGGATCTTTCTGCATTAATCAATTAACAAGCTTTTATTTGCTGTTTACTGTGTGTTAGGCATTGTGCTAAGTGTTAGGGATATAAAGACAGGTAAAAAAAAAAGAAAAACAGTACCTCCCCACAAAGAGTTGACATTGTAATGAGTGAGAAAGAATGTATATAAATAGGCACATATAAGATAGAGAGAGAGTAGGTGGAAGGTAGCATTAAAGGAGAGGTTTTTGCAGCAATGTACCACCAAAAGAGACCTGCTGCTGACAGTGGTGTTTGAGCTGGGGTTCGAAGGAAGTCAGCGATTCTAAGAGGCAAAAGTGAGGAGAGAGAACATTCCAGGAATGGAGGACAGTCAGGAGCAAAAGCATGAGCTTGAAAATGGAGTGCCATATGTACAAAACACCAAGTAGACCTTAATATCTCAATCTCCTGGAAACGTGAGCCTTGACGAGTGGTGGTAGCCCTAAAGAGGAAGAAGCAGGGCAGAGTTAGACTATCACATGCCCTGAAGAGTGGGCAGTTATGTTTACTTTATTGCCAACCAATTCTTCTAGTTCCAGATATGTTATCTGTTTTAGGTAGCAACTTGCTTTCTATTTTTTGAGCTCTATTCCTATAAATGACCATCTGGTTCCAGACAGCCTGCCTCTTAAATCTGGCCCCTCATGAACTGTAATATTACTATTTATGACTTTCCACTCCAGTCCTGTACCCATGTGCCAGCAGCATGGAGGATTCTCAGCTACAGACCCTGGCCAGCCCACCATGGCCAGAACCCTGAAGGAACCCAGGTGAAACCACCCATCTATTTGAACACAGAACAGAAGATAGTAGAAGCAGCTGAAGGATCTCAGAAAAGAAATCAGAGCCAGATTTAGATTTAATTTTCATCTACAAAAAGGTGATAGCTGAAATCATGGGAGTGAATGAAATTACCCCAAAACAAAGTATGCATAGTAAGAGCAATAGAAAAGAATGAAAGGGAAAGGAAGGAAAGGCAACATAAGAAAGTACTTTGGGAGAATGCCTATAGACAGTAAACATCTGGGAAGAAAAAAAACAAATGAAGGAGATAGGAGGATAGAAAAAATGTGTATCTTTATACATATATGCATTATAGAGAAATACTGTTTTCTATATATACATGTGTATAAGTATATTAGGAAAAAAGCCCTGACTTAGAGTTAGGAATACAATTTAAATCCCTACTCTGATGCTTACTTTGTGTGAGAAAAGTTACGTAAGTCTTCAAGCCTTAGTCTCCTTCTCTATAAAATGAGGGGGTGGGACTAAATCTGCATCCAGAGAAAAAGCTGATAAATAGAAGTATATATAGAATAATTTTACATATATATTACATATGTAATATATATAACTATTTGTGTCTAATGGTAGCAGTGTCTGAGGTGCGAGGGAGAAAAAAAGGGGGAAGGAAATTTACATCATAACTTTGTTGTGTATTTCAAAACAATAACATAGGGGCTGCTAGGTGGTACAGTGAATAGAGTACCAGCCCGGGAGTCAGGAGGATGTGAGTTCAAATTCAGCCTCAGACAATTAACACTTACTAGTCATGTGACTTTGGGCAAGTCATTTAACCCCAACTGTCCTGCCCTCCCCCCTCCAAAAAGCAATAAAATAAAATTTAAAAGAATAATAAGTTATACATAGTGAATTTGCAGTTTCATGTGCAATCATCTTTTTTATTGTACTATGTTATGGAAATGCCTATTTTATTCCATATATTAAAATAAATATTTTTAAATGAGGGGTGGGACTAGATCAGGGGTCCTCAATATTTTTTAGTCTCTGTACTCCCTGACTTTCAGGAAACCTCCTTATGCCTCTTATTCATATAAATATAAAAGAAAGAAATTCTAGATTTATCATATATATGTGTATATAAAATAGATTGTTTTTCATAAAGAAAACTTTTATTTGATACATAAAAACATTTTAATATCATAAAGTTGTTCAATATTCATCAGGCGCTAATCAAATAAATGAGTTAGACTCCCTGGTTCTGCTGCTTGTCAACCAACAGTTTTATCTGTATATACTTGTTTCTTTTTTTTTTCAATGATTTGTTTATTTACTTTTAGTTTACAAGATTCAGTTCCACAATCACTTGAGTTTCAGATTTTCTCCCCTCTCTTACCCCCCCATGGTGGCATGCAATCATTATATACTTGTTTCTTGCTTCAGATTTGATTAGCAACAAGACTGAGAATCTTGATTGATGGAGATAAGGAGTTATAACTTTCCTTAAAACCTGTACATAAATGGTAAGAATGGGAGATACATCTTCAAAAGTACACCAAAAAATTTGTAACTTTGTTGGTTGGAAATCAATTTAGAGTCAAATATCATTTATTTAGTTTTGGTCAGTAATTATTTCTTCTAATTTGTAAGTAACTTCTAATTTGTACTAAATGTTCTCTCTCTCTCTCTCTCCCCCTCTCATTCTCCCTCTCTCTCTTTCTCCCTCTCATTCTCTCTCTCACTCCCTCTCTACCCCTACCTCTTCATCATCCTCTCTCTGACCCACAATTTTTTCATGAATATTGTTACTTTTGAAATAGATCAATAGGAAAATATTCACCAAATATTGCTTGTACCTCCTTGACAAGCTTCTCATATCCTGTAGGGGTCTGGGTACCTCAGATCAGGAACCACTTCCAGTCCTATATAATTGTAGAGTATCTCCTGGAAGCAAATGCTTGCATGAATAGAATAAGCAGTAAGGAGAAAACAGCAAAAATGGCCTAATTCCAGCTCCTTACTGAAGTCATTGATTCAGAGATCCTGATGATAAATGTGCACTGTAAAGTGGCAAAGAATGACTTCTGTGTTCTGCTTTCCTGGAAAATTCCTATTTGGTACTGCCTTCTCCCAGCACCTGTCAGGAAATCACTGATAAAGGAAGCTGATGATCTCCATTGGGCAGCTATATTGCTTATAAAATGTTCACCACTTCAGTAAAGAATGCTTACAAGAAGAAAGCTTAAATGATATATATATTGAAATTTATATAACACTTTTCTCTAGGTACACACAGCATGTTTCTTTGCCTGTCACTGCTGTGCTCATTCAACCTTGACTAATTAACAGCTTCACTTCATTTCTCCACCTTCCATCCACATAGTCACTGGTTTCTGCTTGTGGAATCAGGGAATGAACAGATTAAAGGAAGCCTAGTCCTGCCAAGTTGTATATAAAAAAGCCTGATCTCCACACAGGTAGCCTGTAAACATCCACAGTCTCCAAGGCAAAGGAATATGGTTACCTGTCCTTCCTCCATTCCATATGTCCACCTCAGAATGTTCCTTTTGTGATTTTTTTTTCAGGATTCCCCCTGTATGTTGTTTAAGGGATGGAGCTTGCAAATTGGGAAGGGACAAGGAGGGAAGAGGAAAAACAGCAGCAATAATAACCTTGAACAGAGACCCAAATTCAATAGACTCTCAAAAACTTCCCAACTTAAGTCATTCAAATATTTAGCTGTAACAATGAATTTTTAAAGAAAAAAAATCTTCAATGAAATGATTTTAAATGTCTTTGCTTGCCACAAGGGAAGTTATCCAGAGAAAAGAATGCCTCCAATTAAAATTTTCTTGGACACGTATTAAAAAGACAAATAGGAGAGGGACAGTCTGAATGCTGCTTTGGCATCCATGAAATACTAAAAGGAAGGCCTCTAATGAATCAGGGAAAACTTCTTGGACTATTTATGGAAGTAAGAAACAACATGGATGAGTTGCAATCTTCACTAGCATGCCCACACCAATGAGCTCACAGAACCAATAAAAGGTTTATTGAACAGTATTTGCATAGTATTCACAATTTTCAAAATGCTTTCAAGTTCATTATTTCCATTTGATCCCCACATGAGTCAGGAAAGGCAATTATTTTAAATGAGAAATTCATTTTAATTTTTCTAAGCCTCAGTTTCCTCACATGGACTCTAAGCTCTATAACCTATGTGGCTCCTTAAATATTACTCAGTTACTTAACATCTTATTACTGCAGTTTCAGTCAACACACAAGGTTTTCCCAGAATCTCTGGGTTGGAAAGTATCTCAAAGGTCGTCTAGTACTACTCCCTCAGATGTAGTCTGAACAGGGCATAGTGCAGTGAACTATAACCATCCTGGTTCTTAACACTACTTATCTCAACAAAGTCTATTATCATACCCTTTTTTTGACTGCCGCATCTCACAACTGAGCTTGCAGTCAATTGTAACTTCCCAATCATTCTCACACAAACATGTGTCTAGTCATGCTTTGACCCTCTTTTACTTGCGAATTTGATTTGGAAGAGAAAGTCAGCTGTAGGACTTTACATTCATTCCTTGTAAAATTCATCTTAATTAGATTTGGTCCAACAATCACCCCCCTTTGTATCCTGATCCTGTAATCCAACATGTTAACTTTCCCCCTACACATTTTATAAAGATATCATCTATGCTTTCATTCAATATTGATTTTTTTTAAGCGTTTCGGTCGTTTTGTTTTGTTTTTAAATCACAAGTAAGTGCAAATGGAAGAAATGTAGGAAGCAGTACAATAAGTTTCCCTATACAAACTCTTCTAACAGATCTAGAAAATGCACCAGACTGATTCCTCTCTATGGTTCCTGAATTTCTTCACGTTATCTTCTTACCATACAACCTCCCTTCACTACCACCCTCCTTTTATCTATTCCGTTTCTTCTGAATAATGTATATCCTTTCAAAGTCATATTCTAGTCATAGTTCCCAACCCATCAAATCTCAGTGATATCTATGAAATGCAATTTGCCTCCATGTTAGGATTCTTCATTCACCTTGCTTGTTATCCATACTTTGTGCATATGTACGTAGAACTTTGAAGCCACGTGTTCTTTGCTGCTTCTTCACTTGGGCTTATCTCTTTTGAGTTACTCAGTGTCTCTCATGTTATTCTTTTTCCTACACTGTAGCGATTCTCTAGAATTGTTTCTAGATTGGCCAACATACGTAGGCTGTTTTCTCTAGCCTTCCTTTTCAGTTTAAAGCCTTTCTTATTACATTTTCAAGATTCCAGGAAACTGATTGAGCAACTACTATATGCCAAGCACTCTGCTGGCTCTTGAGATACAAAAAAAAGTAAAGATCTATAAGATGTAGTCTTCCTACTTACACAGAGTCAATCATTTAAACACTCTTTTTTTTTTTTTGCTTTTTTTTTTTTGGAGGGCAATTGGGGTTAAGTGACTTGCCCAAAGTCACACAGCTAGTGTGTCAAGTGTCTGAGGTCAGATTTGAACTCAGCTCCTCCTGATTCCAGGGCCAATGCTCTAGTCACTGTGCCACCTCACTGCCCCCATTTAAATATTCTTAACATGGAATAATTATAATTTTAAAATATATCTTTATACAAGTGTTATGAAGATAAAATGAGGCTTTCTATGGAAAATACTTGGAAAAATTAAAGTTAAAGCTACACAAATACATGGTTCAGGAGCACTGAGCTCCCCATAAAGACTGGCTCAATAACCCCTGGATTTTCACAATTAGAAATTAATTCCCTTAGTTTAAATATTTTGCATTCAAACAAGGAAAACATTGTACATAATAACAGCAACATTGTGCGATAATCAAATATGATACTTAGCTCTTCTCAGCAATATCAACGACAATTCCAAAAGATTCATGATGGAAAATGCTAACCAGAACCAGAGAAAGAACTACAAAGTCTGAATGCAAATCAAAGCATACTATTTTCACCTTTTTTTATTTTTGTTTTTCTTTCTTGTGGTTTTTCTTTTTTGTTCTGAATCTTCTTTCATAACATGACTAATGTGGAAATATATTTAACATTATTGCACATATATAACCTATATCAGATTGCTTTCTGTTTTGGGGAGAATGGAAAGAAGTGGGGGAGGAAGAAAAATCTGGAGCTCAGAATCTTCCAGAAATGAATGTTGAAAACTATATTTATGTGTAATTGAGAAAAAAATACTATTAAGGAAAAATATTTTGCCTTCTGTTAAAATCTAAAGCATCTATACCTTTGTGTGAATAAATTTTCTTCAGAGTGATTTTTGTAGAGAAGAACAGAGTCTCAGACTTTGATTATTGTTCAATCATTTTGAGTCACGTCCAATTCTTTGTGACCCTATTTGGGGTTTTCTTGGCAGAGATTCTACAGTGGTTTGTTTGCCATTTCCTTCTCCAGCTCATTTTACAGATGAGGAAACTGAGGCAAATAAGGTTAAGTGACTTGCCCAGAGTAACATGGCTAGTAAGGGTCTGAGGCCAGATTTGAACTCGAGGAGATATGTCTTCCTGACTGGAAGACAAATTTTGCCTGTTTACAAATTATAATGTTACTTTGGAACTATCCTTAAGGAATGTCAAAATACAAGTCTAAAACTTAAGAAGTGTTTTTATAAACAACTGACTATTAATTTTCCTTAGCTTTTTTTTTTTACCTTAATAACAACGTTTTGATCATCCTCAACACCCAAATGAATTTAGTAGGAGCAACTGAAAAACAACCTGACTATAAATCCAGGTTAGGATTAGGGGATTACTCAGTAATTCATACTTTCTGGAGAACAAACTCTGAATATTAATTTAGCCATTTTCCCTCTTTTTAATAATAAAGAGAAATTTCTAGTCACTTTCCTCTCTAATAACCAATGAAACTAGAAATGGTTTTTTTTTGTCTCACCTACCTTCTAATTAGTCCAGCATTAGCATAAACTTTACACTCTGCATCTGATGATTTTTTTAATCATTTTATGTGGACTCAGGCAGTCTGCCAACAAACATTTATTAAGCCCCTGCTGTAAGCAAGGCATTGTGCTAAGAGGGGGTGATTAAAAAAAAAAAAGACAGTCCCTTCCTTCAAAAGTTTACATCCGAATTAGGGAAGACAAGACACAAAAGGGAAAATGAAAAGTGGGAGAAGGGAAAAGGGGCACATAGTAGCTAAATTCAGAGAATAAGAAGTGGCTCCCCAAAATGGGGGTTCTGGAAAGAACTCACAAATGAGAGAAGGGGCTCCCAGGAGAGGAATGAGGAATAACTAAGGAAGAGGCTGAGTCCCCAAGATTCAAAGGACACCAAAAGGTCCAATAGCTCCCCCTCAAAAAAACCATAAAAATAAAATGTTTTAATGCCCTTCACTCATACACCATGGTTTCTTAAATCCCACCATTAGATCATTAGATATTTCTTCTAGAAAATTATTTTGTCCTTATGATCCTTTTAAAAAACTAAAATAATCTTAGGAGGGCTGACACATTAAATTAATTCCCTCTAACAGGAAGAACAGGTCTTCCAGAGCCTAAGGACACTAAAGAAAGAAGAGGCCCATAAGATTCACAGAGAGGAGAACTTGGAACAATGGGTGAAAGTTTCAAAGAAGCAAATTTTGGCCTGATGTTAAAAAAAAAAAAATCTTAACAATTACAACTGTTTCAAAGTGTATTGGCTTGCTTCAGGACATAGTGGGTTCCCCCTCACTGGAGGTCTTAAAGCAAGGTAGTGAAGGCTACATACATATCCGGTGTCATATATAGGGGATTCTTGTTCAGATATATATTGGCCAAACAGCCTCTGAAATCCCTTCCAAATCTAAGAACCAGTTATTCTGTGAATATGAAAGCTGAAAGGGGCCTTAGAGATCATCTCAATTACACTTAAAATAAAAAAAAAGGCTTGGAAAGAGGTCCAGAGAGGCAGTGTCTGGCTCAAAGTTACGGAGATTTTCTGACTCTAAGTGAGGTATTATTCCTCATTATGGAACAGGGATAGGAAAATGTGAGAATCATAAATGAAAACCAAACCTAAATCACAATTTTACCTAGGAGTAGGCTTGATTTTTCCTTTTAAATGTTAGCTATCATGTCTACAAGCATTGCGTTGATTGTAAAGTTGATGGGAGCATGCATTAAAGAATTGGGACTCCAAGATTATTACTTAGGTGAAAAGGAGTTAAGAAAAACATACTAAAAGATAGTACAGCCCTCAGAAAGAGGATTGTCCCATGATAGGGAATTCAGAGCAGTGAATGTTTTGAGACAACTCCAGCCCTTTTTGTGGCATAATTTAAGGACACTGAAAACTTCAGCCATGTGATTTCCTCGATTTTTAGTATTCAGTCCCGTGGAATTATTATAAACGTGTTTTGATAAAATTCCATACTGTTCTTATTAAGATTAAAAAACAGGAAACAACACTTGTCATTTCTTCATGAAGAACAGCCTTTCTAAGTTTGAGGAGGAGCTTTTTTTTTTTTTTTACCTCCCTAGGATCCTGAAAACCAAGATCTCAGACTTCCTGATTCCTCTCCAATAAACATAGGAAAGTATTTGAAGTCATGGGGATGTCACATTTCAGAAAATAAACTTGAAAATTCTCTGCTCTAAGCGACATTCTTTAGAACGAGTTTTTAATTTGAAGTCCATGGATAGATGTCAAAGTATCTATGAACATGAATGAAAAAAATTACATTTTTATTTTCACTAACATCTAATTGAAATTAAACATGTCCTTCAGTTATGATTTTTTTAAAAAACCTTTTTCGTGAGAAGGGATCTATCACCTTAATGAGACTGCCAAAAGGGTCTATGACACAAAAAAAGACCAAGAATACCTACTTTAAAGATTGTAGCATTATTAATTTATTTTTTAAAAGCATCTTTTAAGCCTAATTTGTGTTTAAATACTTAAAAGAAATCTTTTGGTTCCATTTAAACATTTTTAGAATTGTGAGAAATATTTGTATGTGTGTGTGTGTGTGTGTGTATAAAATATGTATGTATGTGTAAAGTATGTGTGTATATGTGAGTGTGTGTGTGTGAGTGTGTGTGTAATGTATTTAGTAAAAGAGGCAGCCCAACAATGGCTAGAGGGCTAACATTGGAGTCACAAAGACTTGGGTTCCAGTACCACCTTTGATAGGTATTAGAAATGTGACAGGCAAGGCATTTAACCCCTAAGTGCCCTGAACAAAATCTCTAAGAGTTGTAGATGAGTTGCTAACATGCATTGGTAAAGGGAGTTCCCCATACTGAAGAAATGAGGGGAAAATAGGTATATTAATGTACTGTTGGTGGAGTAGTGAACTAGTCCAATCATTCTGGAGAACAATTTGAAACTGGGTTCAAAGGGCTATAAAACTGTGCATACTCTTTGACCCAGCAATACCACTACTAGGTCTGTATCCTAAAGAGATCAAAGAACAAAGAAAAAGGACTTATATGTATAAAAATATTTATAGTAGCACTTTTTGTGGTGGCAAGGAATTGAAAATTGAGGGGATGCTCATCAACTGGGAAATCGCTGAACAAGTTGTGGCATGTGATTGTGATTGAGTATTAATGTGCTATATGGAATGACTAGGAAGATGGTTTCAGAAAAACATGGCAAGACCTATATGAACTGATGCAAAGTGAAGTGAGAAGAACCAGGAGATTGATCATTTTGCACAGCAACAACAATGTTGTAAAGGTGATCAGCTGCCGAAAACTTGGCTACTCTGATCAAGACAATGATCCAAGGCAATTCTGTGTGTGTGTGTGTGTGTGTGTTTAAATTAATTTATTTATTTTTAGTTTTAGACATTCTTTTCCACAAAATTTTGGGTTACAATTTTTTTCTCACTGTCTTTCCCCTACCCCCATCCCAAAATAGCAAGGCTACTACTGAATACCCCTTCCCCCAATCTGTTCTTTCTTATATCCTCCCCCATCACTCCCCCTAACTTTCTAATAGGCAAGAAGGCTTTCTATACCCCAGTGCCTGTATTTCTTATTTCTCAGTTGCATGTAGAAAACAATTTTTTTTAAACATTTGTTTTTAAAACTTTGAGTTCCAGATTTTTTCCCCCTTCTTCCCATCTTACTCACCTCCACTGGGAAGATAAGCAATTCAATATAGGTTGTACATGTGTAGTTACCCAAAT
>CM053586.1:154139155-154172900 GCA_028646515.1 Pseudochirops corinnae | reverse complement strand
ATTCTTACTCATGGTTGTTCAGATCGTGAATTTTTTTTTAAAAATCTCTGTGGGGCTCTGCTTCCAGAAGGGAAAGCTCTGTCCCAAATCTCTGGGGTCCTCCCGGCTGCTGTAGACTTCCGGCTGACTGGATAATGAAGACTCCAAGACCGAGGCCCAAGACGACGATCCGGATCCAGGCCGCTCAACGCGAGAGCCCTGGCCTGAAAACAATCGCTCAGTCCCCCTGCTGTCTGCAGGCTGCGGGCGGGAAGCTACAAAGCGGAGGCGGGTACAAAACCTCTGCCTTTCGCTGTTCCGCTCTGGAGACCTTTCAGCCGGACTGCTTATCTCCCCCTTTCACAATCCCCCCTCGCAGCTGGTGCTAGTCTCCACTCACCTGAGAGGCTTCTCCCACCCAGCCACCCCCGGGGCACAGCTGAGGCTTCAGGCCAGGCTGGTTTTGGTTCACAGTGCTGATATGGTTCCTTGTAGCCGAGCTGACTTTAGTGGGAAGTATCCTTGTGTGCGTTTTGGAGTTCTAGGATTGGTTTAGAGTCCTATTTTATGGGTATTTTGGGGTGGCTATGTGAGAGCTGTGATATGTTGCTGCTACGCTGCTATCTTGGCTCCGCCCCCAAGATCAATTTTTTAAACCAATTATTAATAGACTTACCAGGTAAATTAATTATGTTGAAGAATCAATTAGCAAATCTTTTTTTAGTATTTATCTATATAAAGCATTATGAGACTTAAAAAATACTGAATATTTCTCCAGTCCTTAGGGAGCTTACAGAATAATTGGGGGAAAAGTATACATATACACATGCATGAAAAGATAAACATCAATCCAAGTGTCAAGTGAATGGTAGAAACAATATGTTAAAAGACTTCAGAGGAAGAATCACTTTGGAGTGTGAGGTCAAAGTGAGCTTAAAAAATAACTCTCAAATACTTGTCCTATTTATCTTAAGATTTCAAAAGTGAAGAGGAAACATAAATTCAATACACAATGTGTGTTTAAAATCTCCTTTATTGCCTCACATTCACTGTATCCTCACTTCATACAGTCACTTAAGAAAAAATCTTATAGTCACTTACATCACTTGATAAAGTCACCTTTTTAACTTCTAATAGGAACATAAGTCCTAGTTCTAACAATTAAATTTTACACTGGGAAAAAATAAAAACACATTGAGCCCAATTAATGGGTTATAGGGTTTCAAACCTCTCTGTATATATATAACCCTCTACCTCTCTTTATCCACAATAACAAAAAAAAAAATAAAGAGTATGAATTTGAACCAGTTTTTTCTCCTTATCAAACCAACATTTTTCTCCTTATCAAACCAGTATTTTTACTACACATAATCAGTCAGGACGAAGCTAACTTTTCTAATTCTAGTCAATTATGCTTCACAGAGATTAGAAGAACCAAAACTTTTAAAAGATGAAAAAATTAGTACTGATAATTGGCTACTGCAAGCCATATGTTCTTTTCTTATGTTTCAGAACTCCATGTTGTTTATAAAACCTAGTTTTTAAAAATTCCAGAAATCCAAATTATGTCTCCTACCTAATAGTTTTTCTGATCTCCTTTATCCACCAATATACCATACTTCCGCCACCTTAGTGCTTTCTCCTTTAAATTACTATATATTTATTAATCTATATACCTGTTAAATGACTCAGTTGAATGCAAAATCCTGAAGAACAGAAAAAGCCTTCTGTTTATTTTTGCATCCACCTTGCCTAGCTACAGGAATGGGGCTAGTCAAAGGGGCACACTTAAGGACCTAGAGGATCACATGTGGCCTTGAGGCCACAGGTTCCCCTCTCCTGGCTAGCACAAAGCCTTGCATATAATTGTTGCTTAATAAATATTTGTTGAATTAAATTGAATCATGAAGCTTTATTTTTTTAGGATATATTCACATTGGCCACCAGGAAAAAACAAACTTCCTCACCCTTTGAATTCCTGGGACAAGGATTAATGCTCAATAATGTTTAACCCCCTTAGAATGTGGAAGTACAAGAAGCAGTCTAAAGTATCTAAACGACAGAATTTTATGTTATCATAGTTCAAAGAGAATGGCCATTCTGTGATAACTAATCTTTGTAATGTCTGCCCCAGTCCCAAACAAACTGGTGATTGAGTTCAAACTACCTTACTTAGCTCATTAGATAGAGCTGGCCCTAAACTTTATATCATGCTATACCTTCACATTCCATCCTGCCTCCTGCAGGCAACTCAGACTCTCTGGTCATTTGCACACATAATCCCACAACCTCCCTTCCCCCTTTCTACTTCCACTTGCTCTGGGCATTAAATCAAATAAATAGCACCATTGCTTCTGGAAAGGACCCTATCCCTGTAACTCCAGAGACTAAAGCTCCCTTTACTGGTCTATACTTCATTCTATGTATAATCTCCCCCAAATTTAAATGCTCCCTAGGGAGCAAAGATTATCTGTCTAGCACTGAGTACTGTCTCTGGAGCTTGGGAAGTACATAATAAGTGCCTTTTAATTCATTCAACAAAGAAAAAGAACCGTATTTGCAAAACTTGCGCTTGGTATGTTTAAGGCATTTATTATTTTTTCTTTATAGGGTTTGCATAGTAACAGATTAACAGTGATTGATCAATAAAAAACCTCATAGTTTCTAAAAGGTAATAAACCAGTTGTACAAAAGTCAAATTTTACATTTTGTCATCCTTGGGGAAAAAAATTATTATGAACAATTCATAATTACATATGGCAGTCCATGGAAGGGTTGGCATTTAAAGGATACACAGATCACATATTTAGAACTGGAAGGGATCTCTGAGGACTTGTAATGACTCTCTCTGCTTTTACAGATGAGGAAACTGAAACCTAGAGAGAGTAAGTCACTTGCTCAAGATAATATAGGTAAGTAGGTAGTAGAACCAAGATTCAAATCCAGACCACATAACTGCTGAGGCTGTACTCTACTGAAGTACTATACTGTCCTAAAGCATCATACTGACACTGAACCACATAAAGTGACTAACTCTAGTTCCTAATTAGCAATCATAAGTAAAAACGTAGCTGTTATTGTTGTTATCCATCCTTCATTCTCAAAGAGGACCATGACATCAGGAAGGTGATGCCATGACTTGCAAGTGAACTGGATTTAAGTGAGGGAGGGCTGTGCAAAGTCACCAGCCTCATTTTCTCCTCTGGAGCTACATGGGTCCAGTGGCCATATATAGATCAGGATGACAGTAAAAGTCTAAGTAGCAAAAGAAAAGTGGAGAATAATCCACAAACCAGATGACCTATGCTTGCTTGCATAATGAAGAGTTAGGTATAAAATTGCAATGATGTCAGCATTACTAATTAACTCAGGAAGATCGAGTAACTTGGTATCTTCTATCATAGCTGTCATCAAAATTTCATGATCAGTGTCAGAATACTGGATTCTGTCCATTGTTGTACAATAAAGTAATATTGGGAATCGAAGGCCTTTCTCTACACTAAAAACAAAAATAGCAAGCCTTCCAAAATCACAATTTTGGAAAGATACAACCAATCAGATTGAATCCTGCCTTCTTTGTCTCTTTTAGTAATCAATTTTAGATTCAATACATACATAAAGAAAAAATAATAATACAAGAAGAAATAAACTTTTGGATATTGATTTTTAAAAAGACAGGTGGCACAATGGATAGGGAGCTGGACTTGGAGTAAGGGAGCCTTGAGTTCAAGTTCTTCCCTAGACACTTATGAATTATGTGACTCCTAGAAAGTCACAACCTCTCAGCCTATTTCCTCATCTCTAAAATGGGGATAATAATAATACCTAGCTCACAAGGCTGTTATGAGGAATGAATGAGAAGACATATGTAAAGTGCTTTGCAAACCTTAAAAGGTTATATAAATTATAACTTATCACCAAGGACATATAATTCCCTATATAACATACATATTATGTATATTTATATATAAATATAAACTTATACAAATATATATTTATATATAAATGTATATATTTATATATAACTTATATAAATATATATATTTGTATCTATGTATATAGACAGAGTATATGTATGTGAGAAAAAGAAGGGGGAGAGTAAGAAAGAGAAAGAAAAGAGGAGAGAGAGAAAGAGGACACAGAGAGAGAGAGAGAGAGAAAGAGAGAGAGATCTAAGTAAAGGGAGGGAAGGCAGCTTGACATAGTGGAAAGCATACTGAATGAACCTGGGAGTCTAAAGACTGAGTTTGAATCCCAGTTCTGTTGCTTAATGCCATGATGAGTTTGGGCAGTTCACTCAAGTTCTCTAAGTCTCAGTTTCCTCATTTGTAAACTGAACGTAATAATAGTTGCAGTAACTACATTTTGTTGTTCAATCATTTTTCAGTCCTGACCAACTGTTGGTAACACTATTTGGGTTTTCTTGGCAAATACGCTGGATTGGTTTACCATTTCCTTCTCTAGCTCATTTTACAGAAGAGGAAACTGAGGCAAACAGGGTTAAGTCATTTGCCCAGGGTCACACAGTCAGAACATGTCTGAGGCCAGATTTGAACTCTTCTGACTCCAGACCTGACACTCTATCTTCTGTGCCACCTAGCTGCCAAACACCTGCCTTACATAGTTATTAAGGAAGTTGAAAATGGTATGAATATGAATGGTATAGTGTAGGTAGAAAGTACATTGAATTTGAAGTCAGACAACCTTGTATTCAATTTCTGGCTCTAACCACTATCTATGTTACCATGGACAAACTACTTTACTTCTCTGGATCTTAGTTTCCTCATCTGTAAAATAAGAGCTTTCAACTACATTATATCTAAAGTCTCTTCCAGACCTAAATATGATGACCTTATCTTAAAGAATCCTTGATAGTTAGGGTATTACCAAATACCTTGAGTAAACAGTTCTCAAACTTTTTAGTCTCAGGACCTTCTGAATACTCTAAAATTATTGAGCTTTTGCATTAGAAATTAAAATTGGTAAATTTTTAAAAAGTTAATTCATTTAAATAATAACATTTAATATGTTAATATTTATAACATTTATAAAAATAACTATTTCCAAAACAAAATAATTTAGTGGGAAGAGTGGCTTTTTTTTTTTACATATTTTTACAAATGCCTTTAATATCTGGCTAATAGAAGACACCTGGAATCTCATAGGCAGCTAATAGATAGAGTACCATTCCTAGAGTAAGAAAGACTCATCTTCATGAGTTCAAATCAGGCCTCAAACACTTACTAGCTGCATGACCCTGAACAAGTCACTTTACCCTATGTTGCCTCAGCTTCCTCATCTGTAAAATCAGCTGGAAAAGGGAATGGCAAAGTATTCCAATATCTTTGCCAAGAAAATGGGGTCACAACAAATTGTACATGACTGAAAATGACTGAACAACAAGAAAGGATTTTCATAACAGCTTCTGTATTCTGTTGAAATATGTTGTTTTGGTTGGGGTATATGAAGAAAATCCAGATTTTCATGGATATGTAGTTGGGAAAGGCAAGAGTATTTTAGTAGGCAAACAACATTTTACTTATTATTATGAAAAAAGTTTTGATCTCAAGAAGCCCCTGAAATGGTCTGGGGTCTATAGACCATTCTTTGAGAATGGCTGCCCTAAGTAAATAAAGGAACTTCTCTGTTGAATTTTGTCTTAAAGAAAAAAAAAATCACATATAGCTAATGAAAAATCCCTCAAATTTCAGACAATGACTACCGCTCTAAAATCTGGAATCTGGAATGAATAGGAAATTAGAATTAATCAAAGGAAATAATACCAATTACTAATATTTTATATACCAATATTTTATATATTTATATATTTTATTTTTTAATATTTTATATTTATATATAATATTTTATATATTATATATACTAATATTTTATATTTATTTAAAGTGCTAGACATACATTAATTCATTTGTTCCTCATACTTGCCCTGTAAGTTAGGTCCTATTATTATTCTCCCCTCCTTTTTTTTTCGATAAGAGAAAACTGAGACTAAGAGAATGATTTGCTCAAGGTCACAAACTAGCAAATTTCTGAGAAAAGATTCAAACCGATGTCTTGCTGACTCCAAATGCCATTCCCTATCCACTATATAATGCTATCTTCCCAGGGAAGCCATAACTGGTATGTGGAGAACAGGGTGTTAGCATTGTAAACTAACATTTTTTTTTTAACATTTAAATCTTTTTAAAAATAATAATTTAGTAATAGACAATGAATATAGATAAGATTTATCTTAAAGCAGACAAAGGTTGCAATGGATTAATTTCTTTTCTTTTTTTTTAATTTTATTTTAGTTTGCATCATTCATTTCCACAAGATTTCAAGTTACATATTTTCTCTCCTTCTGCATTGGATTTATTTCATTTATTTAAGAGCAGAATATTACTACTCAATTCCAAATTTTTTAGATTATTTACTCTTAGGATCCAGGCCAATATTTTATAACCCAAAGAGCTACACTAGATTAAAGAAAACATTGTCAATATTACTATTTCCCATGAATAGGAGTATTTAGTTTGTTTTGTTTTTTTCTTCATATCCCTAGGGCCCAGAATGATGTCTGGCAAATAAGAGAACAGGTCTCAAGATCGGGATTTTGTAAGCACCTCAGATACAGTAAATGCTTATTAAATTGAAGCCTGACACTAACCCTTAGTCGTTTTCCTGGTAATGCTAATAATTTGTTCACTGAATAGTCATTCAAACCTTGCTCTATTGGCTGTTTGTAATTCTACATCTTTGCTTTTTTGTTCCACTGAAGGCATGACCCCTATGCTTAAAATAAGTCATTTTTAACCTACAGACTCATGAAATGCTAGAACTACAAAGATCAACTTGAATCCCATCATTTTACACTCCCAACAATTAATGCCTGCCTTGTCCTAAACTGCTTGGCTCTTCATTTAGTCTCTCAGTTACTCCTCTGCCCATCCTGCTTATAGTCATTTGTGATTTAACTTGACATGAAAAAATTCTTAAGTGTCCCGCTGTCATCCAACCTGGAAAGGCTGGGCTGTATCCAATGCAACCTCAGTGCCAATGGACTGGCGAAAGTTACCATCTGTAATGCCAAGGATCTTACTGTACCATTTGATAACGACTATGACATGGCTCCTTCTGTGGATGATTAGTAGTCACACATCTACTAAGTATCAGAGCCAGAATTTGAATCCAGACCCTTTCGTTGCAAATCCAGGTTTGTGAAACCATCTTACGTCTCCCCCATTAAGCATATATGCAGTTCCAAGAAAATGGACACAGCTTTCAAAAGCGCCTAACTTACTATTGGGGAATTTATACTTCAGGAAAATTTGCCTCAACAAATAGGTAAACCATAATCTGATTTACACACTATGAACAACAGACCATATTATCTGACCACACTTGAGACATACTTCCTCTCCTCTTTTCCATCAGCACAAGACAACAGAAAGAATACTGGGTTTGGGGGCAAAGAACCTAGGTTCAGGTTCTAATTGTGACACTTAGTAACTGTATGTCCTTGAGGAAGACATTGGGAAAGACAGCTTGGCCAAATGGATTAAGAGAGAGCATGCCAGGCATGGGAGGAGTCAAGGGGTGGTGTTGCAGCCAATGGAAAGGCAGAGAATTAGAAGATGAATCCAAGAACAGCAAGAAGGGTGGGATGGCTGGATTGTAGATTGCATGGGGAGTGAGTAAAGCCTATGAAAGCCTGAAAGTAGGAAGGGGCAGACTGTGAAGATCTTTAAAAGCCAAACAGAGGATTTTATATTTGATCTTATAGATAATAGGAAGACACTGACATTTATTTAATTGGGTGGGGGCAGGGGTGACATGGGCAGACCTACTCTTTAGGAAAATCACTTTAGCAGCTAAGTAGAGAATGGGTTGCAATGGGGAATGACTTGGTACAAGAAGACCAATCATATAGCTATTAATTACAATAGTCCAGATGTGAGATGATGAGGGCCTGCACCAGGGTAATGGCCATGTGAGTTGAGAAAATTAAACATGTATGAGAAATGTGGGCATGGAAATGACATTTAGCAATAAATTTGATTTGGGGAAGAGTGTCAACGAGGATACAAGGATGACATTGATGTGAGTCTAGATGATTGAAAGGATAGTGGTACTCTTAACACCAACAGGAAAATTGGAAAGAAGAGAGGATTTGAGGGGGAAATTAATGAGTTCAATTTTAGGCATGTTGAGTTTGAGATATACATGTCCAAGAGAGTTAATGATGCAAGACTAGAGCCCAGTACACAGATTTCAGAAAAACCCTTGAAAGACTTGCATGAACTGATGCAAAATGAAATGAGGAGAACTAGGAGAACATTGTTAAATGCAGATTGAAGCATACTATTTTCACGTTATTTTTTTTCCTGGTTTTTTTTCCCCTTTTGAGCCATTTCTTCTTTCACAAAATAACTAATATGTAAATGTTTTACATAACTGCCTATATATAATGTATGTGAAATTCTTACCTTTTTTAGGGAGGTAGGAGGGGAAAGAGAAAATTTGGAACACAAATTTTTTTTTAATGAATGCTAAAATTTTCTTTACCTGTAATTGGAAAAATAGAGTACTATATTTAAAAAAAAAGACTAGAGCTCAGGAGATAGACTAGGACTGAATGTATATGTCTGGGAATCAATAGTATAGAGATGATAATTGTACCCATGAGAAATGACGAAACCATCACATGAGATAATATAGAGAGAAAAGAGCCCAGGACAGAGTTTTGGGGAACATTCAGAATTAGTGGGAGTAACCTGGAGGAAGAGCCAGCAAAAGATACTGAGGAGTAGTCAAACAGGTAAGAGAGGAACAGAGAGAGAACAAAGTCACAAAGGAAAAGCAAGCTACATATAATAGAGATCCCAATTTCATGTGCAATCCTTTTTCTGCCCCATTTTGTATATAGAAGTGTTTATCTTATTTAGTGCTTGTTAAGTTCAGAGTTTTTAAAAAATATTTTTAAAGCATTAGTAGGAAGCTTTTCCATACAAGGAATTCCCCTACACCAACAGTTCTCAACCTGTGGGTCACAACCCCTTTGGGGGTCTAATGACCTTTTTTACAGGGGTCACCTAAGACCATCAGAAAACATATTTCTAATGGTCTTAGGAACTGAGACACTGCTCCTCTATCCAACTCCAGATGGGTCTGCCCACATGCAGATACACCCATATATAAGTATTAAAGGGTCGTGACTAGGAAGGTTGAGAACCACTGCCCTACACTAATGAAATCACAGATTCAGTTCCGTCCTATATCATCCCATCCTAAGAGAACACATGGGAAAGACCCCCCCTGGGAAAGAGAACAAAATTGAAGAATCTAGGGGGCAGCGAGGTGGCTCTGTGCATAGAGCACTGGCCCTAGAGTTAGGAGGACCTGAGTTCAAATTTGACCCCAGACACTTAACACTTACTAGCCATGTGACCCTGGGCAAATCACTTAACCTCAATTGCTCTGCTTTCTCCTCTCCCCTCCCCCCCAAAAAAAGGACAAAAAAAATGTTAAGAATCTGAGTTGCAAAATTCATTTGAGGTTGAACCATAGGCATTGCATCCATATGGAAGCACTGCATTCATAAAGGCAAAACAGCAAGGAAATTAAATTCCCCACTACTTCAGCACTTTCATTCCAAAGCTGGAAAACTTAAGTTTCCTAAAGAGCACAGTATACTAACATGGAGAGGAGTAATCAGAACAATCCTGAGATGATAGTTTGCTCCCATATTTACCCAACATAACATTTTTTCATCATGGCAGTGCGTAAGCTATATCCCTTCCTTACTTAGTGGAACCAATATTTCCATGAGCTGAAAAGTCATCTTTCCTCCTAGAATGCTCCTTAGAAATTCTACCTTGACTTGTTGGAAGGATAAGTATACAGTTCTATAACCTTAGGGGTTTTTGTTTTTTAAATGTTACATTTAAAGCTACATGGGACTTTAGAATTCACTTAGATCAACTCTCTCCTTTCACAGATAAGGAAACTAAGTCTCAGGAAATTTAAGTGACCAGTTCAAGATCACACAGGTCATGAGTGGCAAAGTCAAAACTGGAGTCCACATCTGCCACTTCCATGTGCAGCATTCTCCATACCTAGTTCTGGTGTATTGCCTATGATAAGAGCTTAGAACTTTCTGGACTATCTATTCCTCTTTTAAAATTACTACTCTTCCAATGTGGCCAACTTTACAAATATTTATGATGGTGGTACTTACTATATGTAAAATACTTTTCTAAGTATAGGTGATACAAAGACAAAATGAAAAACAGACCTTGCCCTGAGAGAGCTTATGTTATACAGGGAGATGGGAGGGGAGGAGAAGAAGAGATAGAACATATAATTAGACAAGTATAGACATGCTAATTTGAGTAAAAAAATAATAACAATTGGGAGTTCAGGAAAAGCTTCAATCAGGCTTCCATGCCAAGAGAAGGGAAGAATTCAATAGACACAATTCAGGGTTGAGGTAAACCCATCACAAGGAATGAAGGCAGATTTGTCACAAGGAGGCTTACTTTAATACCAAGACTAGGTCACTAGGATCACCACCTAAGTGATGAGGATAGGACTATCATCGGTTCCTCCATTTGATGGAAAGGTGCATTGGCAGACAGAATCTGAGATGACAGCCAAACCCAACATCCTTTATGTACGGGCTCCCAAAAGGTGGTGTTGCTATAGTGAGTGTATTGAAAGTTGGACTGGGAAGCTCCCAGTTTACCCAGGTAGCAAGTAACCAAGGAAGGCAGAGAGAGAATGGGGGAGGAAATCCACAGTTCACATAAAAATAAAATTTCTAGTTGAACAAGAGAACTTTCTTCATATATCAGTAACATTCCTCAATGGGTAGCAGGGTAACTCATTTACCTTGAAAGAATAAAGGATAGTACCTTAGGCCCTGTTCAAGAGTCTGGTTCATGTTGTGATGAATAAAAAGTTCAAGAGACATAATTTCTGGGTAATTAATCATTTTATTAATTATGGTTAGCAAGTAACAAAAAGATGGTCATTTGGCTGTCTCTCATGAACCAAAGACCCCTTCCTGGAGGCTTCTTGATGAGTGTATATATCCTTAGAAGAGTGGGCATTACCAACAGGGCAGAAATCAACTCTGATTAGTTAACAATTAGTGAGAAAATGAATATTATAATGAGAGGTGGGCCTATTCTAATGAGAAGCTGGGGGACATGACTTTGATTGTCACTTTTACTCCCAGAGTACCCCACCTAGACAATCTAGACAAAAGATCTACCCCACCCCACCCAAAGCCTGAGTAAAACACAATGGGCAGGAATTCACCTGAATTAGATTCTTTTTACTCTTTAATCAGAACTAAATTTCCCAAGTTGGGTAAAGTCTGAACAAGATGGAGGACAATATTCAATCCAATCTCATTATCAACACTATTCTTCAGAGGCTAATTTGACCTAATAGAGAATGAGGAAATACGAAGGGAAAAAATCCTAGATCTCCCCAAAAGTAATTAGTTATTAATATAAAGATTAATTATATTAATATATTAAATTAACATAAAAACAATCATTTCTCTCAACATGTTCTTTTCTCTCAATGGAATTAGGATGATGTACCATGGAAAGGTGACCCTTTACCTTGGAGAGCCACAAACAATGCCATTTGAAAATGGAAAGTAATCTGGGAACCTTGATCGGGGGCGACCACAGAGACAGTAAAGTCATTTCAGCAGCAGCAGCAATCATGGGAGATCAGCAATGGTGGGGAGGATATGAATCATCTTGGTCAGGGTCCATGATAAAGTTCAGTATTAATTCTTCACTCAGGAATGGAGGAAAAGCTGCAGGGGCTATAATAAGCCTACTAGTCTCTCCTACAAAGTCTTTGGACTGAACCAATATGTTATAAGACTACACATCTTCAAAGACATCATACCATATTCACAACCAACAAAACATTTATGGAAAATTATATAATACGCTGATTTGTTTTGTTTTTATTTTGAACTTAAACAGGATAAAAATTCTTTATACAGGGCAAAAAATAAGATTCTCTATGAAACCATGAAATTTCCATTTCATACTTGTTTTTTTGGGGTTTTGGGTTTTTTTTGCTTTTTTTTTTGTAGTGGAGAAGGTAGGGAAATTGGGGTTAAGTGACTTGCCCAAGGTCACACAGCTAGTTTTTGTGCTGAGTGTCTGAGGCCAGATTTGAATTTAGGTTCTCCTGACTCCCGGGCCCGTGCTCGATTTGCTGCATCATACCTGTTGTTTTTTAAGAGTATGTAATAAATTCTATACATTACTTTCAAAACTGTCCTACCTGTCTGTGCTTCCTTCTAAACTTCTTTCTATTCTCTTGGCTGCATTTTTTAAAAATGTTTCAACGGCCTTCCTCAGGCAAAAGGAATCCACACGGTAGCCATGTCCAAAAATGTATGTCTTTTTTGACGTCTCAAATCTATCACCTCTTTACCTATAGCACTTTTAAAATAGATTCACATGGTCTTCCATTGTTTCAGTTTTATTACTATAATATTCTTTCCACCAAAAGTAGTGTTAATACAGGACATGCCATAGCTAGAAGGCTATCTTCCATCTGTTACCTTCCCATATTTAGATCAGATGATACACCCCACAATGGACTAACATGGAAAATATTACTGCCTCATCAGCTGATAAAGCAGGCCTGAACATCAAATGCATGAGATATTGATACCAGATGGTGATAGTATTTTGGATTCTATCATTGTGGCAGAGTTATAACTCCATTTTCTTCTTAATAAATGATACTGAGGCTATAGTGAGAGGTTATCTAGAAGATGGAGGAGTAGAGACTTTTTCCAACCCTTATGACTTCTCCAACTTTTCCAAAGCAGGAATTATGCACTGGAGATAAAGTGATTTCAGGCTAGATTACGCAATGAAATCCTTCTAATCCAAAAAAACCCTGGGAAGAGGCAGAAAAGGATTAGGTTCAGGGTGGGTACTTGACAGTGCTTCTCCCTACTTGAACCTAGGTTGCATCTCCTAGGCCACCTGTCTGGACTAGAGTTAATACCCCTTAACCATGGGTATTAACTATTCCCACTACGACTAGAGAGGCACAGGATTATTACACCAACGTTTGCTGTGTTGAAGTGAAAACTGAGTTCATAAAATCTGCAAAGTCCCTTGAGTCTATCATAACTGAAATCTACAATACTTGGTGGCTTAGAAGTTGAATTTCAAGGGTCAGAAACAAATGGCTACAAGGTGGGCTATGAGGATTGGTCAGAGTAGGGATGCATGGGGAAGGGGATACTGTCAAAATTTCCTTATCCATGGTGATAAGTAGGGCTAATCCATAGATGGCCCCCATGCCTGAATAGTGCCTAGCAGAGGTTCCCAAACTATTTGACCTACTGTTCCCTTTTCAAATAGAAAAAAAATACTCAGTGCTGTCCTGGAATTCTACTTTATTTAATCCTTTAATTTTTTTAAATTTGCATCACCTGAGGCTACTACACCCCCCCCCCCCCCAACCTCTCCCCCTATCATTCCCAGCACCTCCCCAGGGGGCAGTAGCACCCACTTTGGGAACCTATGGTAGAGTATGGGTGACATAGTAGGAATGGACACAGTGCCTCTCAAAGGAAATACTGATCCCAGTGTCATATTGAACTACAAATGCATGACTGAAGTGAAGACAGAACTACCACAACTCTCTTCAGGAATGAAGGTAAGATTTGATGCCCTCTATTCACACTAAGTCATTGCAGGTGGGCAATGGTTTTTAATGAATGAAAAAGTATTTATTAAGCATTTACTTTATGCCAGGACCTGGTCTAGGCACTGGGGATACAAAAAGACAGTCCTTACCCCAAAGGAGACTTCTTTTTCTTTGACATAAGACAGTTGATACAATAAAAGAGAAACATTCTGTTCTAAGAAGATTCTGTGCTATCTCAGGCCCTGGAAGGAGCTGGTACAATCTACTATGGTCTCTTGCCCCTTCCAGAGCCAATAAATCAGAAATGTGCCAACTTCAGATCAAAAACAGATATATGACACATTCTAAAATACACTATCTTGACATTGTCTAATCAAGACTGTCTCCCATCAGACCAGCCAGTAGCCTATCCCATTAAGCACAATACAGTGAAATCCACACTAGTTCAGGTTGTGAAGATCTCTCACGGATGGCAGTTCATGAACAATCTGATTGGTCTAGAAACCATAAGATACCCTCTATCCATCTGATGAAAGAGCCGGAGTGTTCCTTATGCAACTGATAGTGAAGTGATCTGATTTACACACAACCCCCTTCCAGAATCATCCTTTTTCTTTTTGTGAGATTGATAATATACCCCATATTATAGCCAGCTTTTCACATATCTGTTCCAATCTTTGATACACCATCCAATCTACCTTCATGTTAGAGAGTTAGAAAGGAAGTCACCCGCTACAATAGCCATAGATGGATGCAGGAAGTGAGGTGATAATTCAGTTTGAGTATGAAGGAATAAAGAGATCAGAACAAGCATTTATTTAGAAAGAGTCTATGGGCCAGGGACTGTCCTAAATGGTTTATATTACTTCATTTCATTTTACATATGAGGAA
Source organism: Pseudochirops corinnae (assembly GCA_028646515.1). Classification (NCBI taxonomy): domain Eukaryota; kingdom Metazoa; phylum Chordata; class Mammalia; order Diprotodontia; family Pseudocheiridae; genus Pseudochirops; species Pseudochirops corinnae. The sequence continues at coordinate 154,158,323 of CM053586.1, read as the reverse complement.
ACTGAGGCAGGTAGCGATTAAACTACTTGTCCAGGGTCACACAGCCAGTAAATGTCTGAAACTGGATAGTAATAATAATAACTACCATTTTTAAAGAGTTTACTACGTGCCAGTCACTGTGCTAAACATTTTATAATCACCATGTCACTTGATTCTCATAAGGACCCTGGGAGGTAGGTGCTACTATTGCCTCCTTTTTATAGATGAGGCAAACAGAGGTTATGACTTGCCTGGCATCACACAGCTAGAAAGTGTCTAAGGCCAAATTTGAACTCAGGTCTTCCTGACTGTAAGTACAGTGCTCTACCCTCTGGACCACCTATCTATAGATAGCAAGCTACAAAGTACCTTAGCATTAAGAGAAAAGTCAAAGCTAAGATACAAAGAAAGCATTATATTTTACATGAGAACTATTATTCCCTGCAAGTTTTCCATAACTGAAAAACATCTGGTTTTTTTGGTCACTTTGGGTTTGCCATACATAGTGACCCTGGCACTACCCAGTATGCCTCACCACTGAGGATTCATGTGAGCTGAGGCAAAGGAGAAAAGATTCTTATAGTAGTCACAGAGCAGGTTGGGTTGAAGGGAGGTAGATAGGAGCCAAATTTCCCAGTATATGGGAGGCCTGTGTCCTACAAAGGACAGCTGGCTCAAGTACTTTTGTCCTAATGTGTGGGGTACATATAATCATAAATAAGAGGTTTATAGATCTAGAGAGATCTCTCTCATTTCATAGACAAGAAAACAAAAGCACAAAAAGGACAGTGATTTGGCTAAGGTCACATAGCTAGTAAGTAACTGAAAGGGGGACTTACTCCAGCCCTCATCTCTGTCCCAAGTCCAGTGCCCGAGGTATTATACCATACTACCACCTCAGGGAGCATCTCCCTAGACCAGGAGAGCTGGGAGAGAACTCCTGGGAAACTAGCATTACGTCTTTTTTTTTTTTTTTAGCTTTTATTTATTTTAGTTTACATCATTCATTTCCATGAGATTTTGAGTTATAAGCATTATGTCTTTATGAAGCTGTCAAGACGGTTGTTATCATTATTATTTTAAAGTACTTTATGGTTTTTTTGTTTGTAGGGTTTTGATTACTTGCTTGTTTGTTTTGCTATTTTCATGTACAAGCCCAGTAAGGACGTTTTCTTTCTGCACATAAACCCAACCTCCAAGTGAGTTCTACATTAACTCAGGATGTCATGAATTGCCCATCACTGGAAATGTTTAAGCAGAGGTTGAATGACCATCTGCCAGGACTCCTACATGGGGAGGGTGGTTTGACTAGATGACCTCAAAGGTCCCTTCCAGCTGTCAGATTGGATCATGCCCAAAAAGACTATTATTATCAGCAACAGAAGCCAGTCACCAGCTGCTCTTCCTTTTCCATTGAGAACAGAACAAGGGGGACTGGACTTAAATTGCCACAAAGGATATAAGCTAGAGTTCAGGGGAAAGATGCAGACAGTGAGTTATGTTAAACACCAACAGAATACCAACAGAAGCCTGTGGCAAGCACCTCTTAAAATAAAGAATTTGATTCTGGTCTTTCTGGGAAGGGCAATACTGCTTTCAAACTGATAAACTAAATGAGTTCTGGGGAATCAGCCCTTCATTGTTATGGCCTCCCAAAAGATGTGTTCAAAGGTACAAATAGAAAATCCAAAGAAATTGTGCTAATGGTAAACTTGTTTTTTTTTTAAAAAGGAAGGAAGGAGGAAAGAAAGGAGGGATGCAGTGAGGGAGGAAGGAAGGAAAGAAAAATATTTGTAAAGTGTGAATTAAGCAACTGAAAATTAAAGCACAGCAATAGGCACCTAATTCTAAAGCCTGGGCCCAATCCAGTATTGTCATCTTTTCTCCATTGACCTTAGACAGTGTATAGAGAGTTTGCCTCAAAAGCCTGGTGGCTCAAGCCCCACCTCAGACACGAACTATTTTTATGGTCCTGGGCAAGTCACAAATTTTCAGTTCTCTAAGCAACTCTCTAAAACTATAATTTGCAGAAAAAGTGCTAACCTGAATGGATAGAGGGAGTTTCCTCACTCAGGAGTCCTCTATATTAATGAAATCACAGGCCCAATATCTATATTGATATCAATATCTATCCCTATCTCTGTTCCTCTCGCTGTCCCTATCCCTGTTCCTTTTCTTGGGCAACTAGGTAGTGCAGTAGACCATTGGACTTGGAATCAGGAAGACTCATAATTACGAGTTCAAATTTGGTGTCAGACACTTACTAGCTATGTGACCCTGGGTAAGTCACTTAACCCTGTTGACTTCAGTTTTCTCATCTGTAAAATGAGCTGGAGAAAGAAATAGCGAACCACTCCAATATCTTTGCCAAGAAAAACCCAAATCAGATCACAAAGAGTAGGAAGTGACTGAAAAACAACAACAAAAAATTTAGAGCAGAAAGAGAGTTAACAGGCCCTCTAGGCCAAGACCCCTCATTTAACAGATGAAGACACTAAGGCCCAAAAGTCACACAAATAGTAAATTTCTGAGGTTTGAACCCTAGTCCTCTGACTCCTAAACTGGTGTGCATACCAATATATCAAATCCCTTTCTCCTTTTACTTAGTACTCCACAGCTCTGAGCAGGGAAGGAAACAAATGTTTCCTCCCCTCTCCCCTCAACTCCGTGTTCACCAATTAATTCAGTAAGAGTTACAGAGTTGCACAGTAAATCCAAAACCACTCTCAAGAGAGGAAGTTTGCTGGAGTTATTCAAATAAAGGAGGTCTACTAAATGATCTGTTCTTACATACTTGAAAAGGAAAAGGGGAGGGAAGAGTCCTTAATTAAATACGCAGGAAAGGCAAAGAAAAACGCGCAGCCAAGATTTTAAGGGTGTGTTTCCTAGCCTTCCCTAAACTCCAGCAAACTTACAACTAAGCAGATTATCTAAAGGCATCCTGATGGAAAGAAAAGGAAAATAATAGAAAATATGAAACTCCTTGGGGACAAATACTGATTTTAACCAGAATCTAGTAAAGCAGAAGGTCTCTGAGACTCAGAAACAAAAACCAAGGATGGGAGGGAAAGGTTCCTGAGGTGAAAAGGAAGGCCTGGAGTAGGGAAGAGGGCAAGGAAGGGAAGGGGAGGAGTACCTAAGCTTCATCCTGCCTGGTTCTCTTATGTACACAGTAGAGCTGTGAATTTTTCACCTGGAAAAAATAGTTTGGAGGGGAGGAGTGGCAGTGCCACCAAGGGAGGTACAGTCATGCTCTCTCTCCCAAGAAGGAAGATGTTGGCAGAAATATAGCCCTAGGAAAGGTATATCCCAGTGGATAGCAGTGGCAGCTATCCCATATGGCCATATGGTGGTACAGGCCTTCAAAGGACCAGAGTCAAGGTACAAGAGATGGTTTTCACTGTGAAGAGAAAGTGCATCCCCTAGGAAGGAAGTTTGCCACTATTCCCCCAGAATGTCAGTAGCCTGGGCAAAGTCCAATTTACCCTCATGCCAGAAACAGCCTTGGCCCAAAGTATAATGTACATTCATGAGCTGTGCTATGAAAAAAACCCTCCCTTGGCTCCATTCCTACATTCTCTTTTATAAGAGAGAAAAAAAAGGATTTGAGATTAGAAGGGAACCTTAGAGAACAGCTAGTACCATCTTCTAATTTGACAGATGAGGAAAAAATGTGCTGTGTGACCTTGGATAAATCACCATTACAGACTTTGGTTTTCTCATCTATAATATGGGGGCATTAGAATAGAAGACTAATAAATTCCCTTTCGACTCTAAAACTATGATCTTATGTTAAATGATCTGCCAAAGATAGTCCCAAGGAATAGCACCAGGATTTAACCCAGGCCCTGGGACATTGAATGGTTCTTCTGTCTACACTGACACAAGAATCATTATGCAAGACCCTTAGGCCTAAGCTTTTCCTTGGGCATTTGCACATGCACTACTGAGAGACATGAACAGAAGTACTCTATTAGCATGGTCCCAGGAGATTCATTCTATTCCTACTGAAGGAACACAAAGCCCATCCCACATCACCCATGGTGATCCTCCCACTGAGGGTTTGTGTGAAGCCTTTTCTCTGGCCTCTGGGCCCAGGGAATGAGGCTTAGTAATCAATTTTACATGGAAGTAACACAAAAGGTCTTAAAATTTAGTAACTTCACCAGCTGCCATATGACAAAAAAGTGAGCAAGATACAGGTTATGGAACGAGCTGTACCTCCCACCTAAAGGGTAGAGACTGTATCATCCAGGAAATACTTACTTAGCACATCACAAGACCTACCAGGGCCTACCTACTTCCCTACCAGGACAAATCTGTGTGATCTCAGCTGTGGGGGTGGGATAGTGTAAAGAATGGTTAGTCCCAGCCCAGGCTATGGACAAACATCTATTATGAGTCCTTAATGGCACAACTTCAGCAATAAGGTCAAAAACCTCAAAAGAGAGGCCTGCCTTAAAAGTAATTACTGTGAAAAAGACTAAGGCTTTTAGTTGACTGTGTACTCTATTCTCCATGTTGGATACCTGCCAGGGACTCTGTTGCCAAAGGAGGTTAGAGATTTGTCCTTCAAATGCTGAAGTCAGAACTCATCATGTATTTTCCCACAGAAACAAAGTCGTCAATAATGCCTTTGGTACATTCTAGGTCAAGGGTATCTTAACCTGGGATTTATGGGCAAATTTCAGGGGATCTCTAAACTTAGACGAGAATAAACTACATCTATTTCAATAAAATTGCTTTCCTTTCTAAACCTATTCAGTTTATATTATGCATTTAAATATATTATTATGAAAAAAAGGTCCACAGGTTTTCCCAGACTTCCAAAGGGGTCCATGACACAAAAAAAGCTTAAGAAACCCTGTTTTAGGTTAAAGAGATATCTGGGATTGGCCTGGGAACCACCATTGATGATAAAGTTTCCACAGCCATATTAATTCCAAGTTCTGAGCCACTCGTTTACAAATAACCATGGAAACTCACAAGTTGGTCCCTGAAGGATGGTGTGGCTTAGTGAACAAGTCGTTTTAGTTGTGTCTGATTCTTTGTGACTCTATTTGGAGTTTTCTTGGCAAAAATACTGGTTTGTTTGCCATCTCCTTCTCCACCTCATTTTACAGATTAGGAAACTAAGGCAAACAGAGTGAAATAACTTGCCCAGATCACACAGCTAATAAGTGTCTTCATCAAGATTTGATGAAGATTTGACTCCAGGTCTGGCACTGTATCTACTGAGCCACCTAGCTGTCCAGTGAACTGAATACTAGTCAGGAAATCAGGAAGCGACTTCCTTTTGAGTCAGGAAGACTGACCTATCTCTCATACATACTGGCTATGTGACAATGGGTAAATTACTTAAACTCTCAGTGTCCCAAAGCTACTCTCTAAAACAGTTAAAGTTGAAGCTGTTCAACTATTTTAATCATGTCCAATTCTTCATGATTCCATTTGGAGTTTTCCTTTGCAAAGATACTAGAGTGGCTTGCCATTTCTTCCTCCAGATTACTTTAGATATGAGGAACTGAGGCTTTAGGGTTAAGTGACTTGCTCAGGCTTATACATCCGAAGCCGGATTTGAGCTCAGGAAGAAGAGGCTTCCTGATTCTAAGCACAGTGTAATCCACTGTACCACACAGCTGCCCATAAGCTACAGAGCACTGTGTTATTATACATTGACATAGGGAGTTTCCTCACTGGACTATCTCTGGATAACTTTCTAGTGACTTGGGAAAGCTGAAGTAGTGCTCTTTCGTGTGCCTTCCCTAGTGCCTCATACTCAAGAGTCTCAGCAAAGTCCATTAGGCATAATTCTCAAACAATCTATAAATTAACAGTCTTCTATAGTGATAGTTCTCATTGGTATTTCCCATTCATTGGAGGAGAGTTTCACAGCTATTACCAATGAAATCAAAGGTCTGTTTAGGAATAACATGATTTAGGGCCTGCCTATGAAAGCACTGCTGGGGCAATATTGCCTCCAGCATAAATAAAATTCATTTGAGTTATTTATTACCCTAACCTAATCATATTCTTTTACCACGACACCTTGGAAAATCATAGATCCATGGTCTTAGGGCCAGAGGTCATTAAAGGCAAAAGTGAGCATTTGACATGGGGTCAAATTACACTCAATTAACAGCGTCACCTGTGGACGTCATCTATACTCAATCTATGTCCCTGGTCTCCCTAGCTTTCAAGGCTAAGTTCTTTGGAGGAGCTGTGACAGAGTGCATATAAAGACACTTCTGCTACCTTTTCACTTATTTATGGGGAAAATAGGAAATTGTCTCCTCCCATAAAACTAAGTCACTTTGCCATAACATCTGCACATAGAGGCAACCTCCAAAGGGTCTCTGAGCCACATTTTCCAGGTTTCCTGGGGATAAACAATAAATGCCTGTTTGGCATAATGTTATAAATTTGTGGCTTTAAATACCATAGGAAGGAAGGAAAACATAACAATAACATTGTGAAAGGTGATCTGAAATAGGAAGTAGATAGCTGACTTCAGAGGCAGTAAGATCTAGGTTCAAATTCTGCCTTGACACATGCTATGTGATGATAATCAAGTCACATAACCTCTTGGGGCTCCAGGTAACATGCTCTAACACAGTGGTTCTCCACCTTCCTAATGCCACGACCCTTTAATACAGTTCCTCATTTTGTGGTGATCCCCAACCATAAAATTATTTTCGTTGCTACTTCCTAACTGTAATTTTGCTACTATTATGAATCATAATGTAAATATCTGATATGCAGGGTGTATTTTCATTGTTACAAATTGAACATAACCCACAGGTTGAGAACCGCTGCCCTCACACTATAAGTTGCAGAGTAAGTACTGATTTGTATTGGTACAAGGAGTTCCTCCTTGGAGCTCCTCATATTGATGAAATCACAGGTCTGATAAATATCTATTCATAGATATGTATATGTACATATGTATGTGTGTATATATAGTGTGTACATTCATATGTGTGTCATATTTACATATGTATATTCAATATGTAATTATTTATATATGATATTAAAATATTGGCAGTTACAAGGGGATGGCTGTTTTGAGGGGGGGTAGGGGAAAGATGGGGAGAAAATTTGTAACAAAATCTCATGGAAATGAATGATGTAAAATAAAATAAAATAAAAATAAATAAATGTAAAAAAAAATATTGGCAGTAAGGTGACACAGTGGATAGAGAGCTGGTCCTAGAGTCAGGAAGATCTGAGTTCAAATGTGACCTCAGAAACTTAACTAGCTGTATGACTATGGGCAAGTCACTACACCCTATTGCCTCAGTTCCTCATTTACAAAATGAGCTGGAGAAGCAAATGGCAAACCACTCTGGTATCTTTGCCAAGAAAACCCCAAATGGCACCACAAAGAGTATGAGATGATTAAAATGACTTAACAGCAACAACAACAAAAGCAAAATTGGTTCCCTCCTCTACTGCAGCTTACCTTCAAGTCATTTTACTATTCATAAGAATCTCCAGCAGAGGGCCTCCAAGGACAGGAAAAAAACTCCTGCTCCTTTGCTTCAGGAATGATGAGAAAGGTTGAAAATGATGGCTAAAAGGAGGCTCAAAGATTATGTGTGGATTTCAGTAACTCCTATAGAAATTTAATGCATTAGATTTAAATGTAGCTTTCTCTTGAAGATCTTTAAGGCATTCGTCTGTCCTCATAATAGCTACGTTTTACAGAGAAATTGAAATTCAAATAGGTTTTGAATGGGCTGGCGCAGGTTAAATAAGCCAGATGGCTGGAAGTAGAATTTATATCTTTAGATTCATCATTTGGAAATCAATCTAGCTAACAAGTGTCTTAAAAACTCCTTGAAATCCAGGCATTTTACTTTTTTTTAAAAAATATATATGTATATATATATATGCATATACATACATACGTACATATACATATGCAAAAACATTAGCATCAGATAGGGACCTAGGGATTACTTCTATCTTCAGCTCCATATTTTTGAAAACCACTGCAGTACTTATCTGATACTACCTTGGCATGTAGAAATGACCCTAACTGGTTTCTCAGCAGCTATGCCAGGGAAGTTCAAAATCTAACAGATCAAGTATCACTATACTATGGTCTACTAAGGACTGAGGTAAAAAGGTGAGCCCCACATGCTAAGGATTTTTTTTTGTTTGGGGGTTTGTTTTTTGGTCACAGAAGTTCATGAAAGAGAAAACGTTTTAACTGTCAGATGAGGAAATGATAGCGGTTGTTTTTGCTTTTCTGTTTTTCTTTGTCACAACGGAAGGTTCATTTTAGGGGAATGGTATATTAGGAAATGATTGTGATATTTTAAAAAGGCATCAATACAACTTTTTCTTAACTGTCTGCTAATGTACGGAATAGAAGTGAATTGCAATGGCTAAAGGAATACACAAACAAATCCTATCTATAGAAGCACTAAAGAAGTAAGATTTTAAACAATTTCAACACATACTATGGATTGTTTCCAGTCTTCTTGTACCTTACTTCCCCCCATGTTTTAAGAGGCAGCAACATCAGCATTCTTGATGTTTCTTGAATACGAACATCAATTCCTGACTCTGTGTTTATTTGATGGCTAGCCCTATATCTAGGATACTTTCCATTTTCTTCTCTGTGTCCTGGCTTCGCTGGTTTCCTTCAAGATTCAGCTCAAAATCCATCTTCTGTAGGAGACTTTTCCAGGTGTATACATACATACTCACACACACACACACACACACACACACACACACACACACACACACTCTAGTTCCTCTTTCCTCTGAGATTACTTTCTATCTACTTTCTATAGATCTTATATGTACATAGATATTTGAATGTTGTCTCTCCCATGAGAATGCAAGCTCTTAGAACAAGTGGAACTATGCCCACTAGCTGGAAACTGTCCATATCCTTTAACTCAGCAACATTCTAGGTCTGAATCCCAAAGAGATCAAAGGAACAGGACCTATAAGTACTGAAATATTTATAGTAGGTCTTTTTGTGGAGGCAGAGAACTGGAAATTGAGGGGATAACAATCAATTTGGGAATAATTGAACAAGTTGTAGTATATGATTGTGATGGAATATTATTGTAATATAAGAAATGATGAGCTAAATGGTTTCAAAAAAACCTAGGAAGACTTATACGAATTGATACAAAGTGAAGCAAACAGAACCAGGAAAACATTGTACACAAAAGCAGTAATATTGTAATGATGATCAACTGTGAAGCTGCTCTGATTGATACAATGATCCAAGATAATTTCTAAGGACTCATGAAGAAAAATGCTATCCACTTCTCGAGATAGAACTGATGAATTCTGAGCGCAAATTGAAGAATAATTGCTTTACTTTATTTGTCTTTCCTTTTGTTTTATATGTCCTCACACATATAATAGATATCATATTGCTTGCCTTTTCAATGGGGGGGAAGGAAGGGCGAGAAGGATGGGAGGGAGGGAGCAAGGGAGGGAGAGAATTTGAAACTCGATTTCTTTAAATGAATGCTTAAAAAACAAAAGAATGTAAGCTCCTAGAGTCTTTCTTTTTTATCCCTAAGATTTAGGAAGGTGTCTGTCACATAGTAAGCACTTAATATGATTGCCCCATTGATTTGAGGCTCAGCACATATCATATGAGTATGAATATAAGCTATTCTCGAATATGAGCTATACTCCTTAAAATGAGATTTCTTGAAAAAGAAAAATAAACATAGACATTAATGGGGAAAAATCACTGATCACTGACTACATACAAATTTTATATGAGCTATATTGGGGGTGTGGCAGAATAAAACTTTTTTTGGCTTTTTTCAGACATTTATTAAGTACCTACTATATGCCAGGTAGGGGCAGCTAGGTAGCACAGTGTATAGAGTGCCAGGATTGGAGTAAGAAATACTCAGGAGTTGAAATCTGGCCTCAGACATTTACTAGCTCTGTGACCCTGGGCAAGTCACTTAACCCTCTTGATCTCAGTTCCTCATCTATAAAATGAGCTAGAGAAGAAACCAGTACCAATACCAAAGCACTCCAGTAACTTCACCAAGAAAATCCCAAATGGGATTCCAAAGAGCCAGACACAACTGAAATGACTAAACAATAAAAATGTACTAGGTACTATACTAAGCATTTTACAAATATTTTCTTATTCTATCCTCACAATAATCCCAGGAGATAGAGGTTATTTTTGTCCCCATTTTACAAATAGAGAAACTGAGGCAGACTTGCCCAGAGTCACACAGGTATTAAGTATCTGAGGTTAGATTTGAATTCAGGTCTTCCTGATTCCAAGTCCACTGTACCACCTACCTGCCTCTAGAGTGAAGCCTATGTTCCAATCAATACGGTATTTACTGAGATGAATCCTTTATAATTGTTAACTGTTCAGTTATAAGGTACAGCTTGACCATGATATTCCCAGGCTCAGAAACTTTCAGTGACTCTATACTGACTATAGAATTAAGTCCAAAATCTTCAGCATGGGACTAGATTGCCTTCATTCTGTAGTCTCAGGTTACCCTGAATATCAAACTAAAGAGTTTGGTATTCTGTTCTGTAGGTGGTACAGAATCATTAAAGGAAACATTTTCATCTCTTCTACTTAGGGTCTAACCAAATTAGACTATATATCATTCTCTGAACCCACCTTGTGTCTTTCTTTTTGCCTCCATGATTTCGTTTACATAATCTTCCCTTTACCTGGAATGTCCTTCCATTTCTCCTCTAGACCAAGTCTTACCCACTATTCAAGGTCCCACTTAAACGTCTCTTCTGCCAAAGTGATCTCCACCAGTCAACAGCAACTTGTACCTCCTTCCTCTGGGTATCCATGACACTATGTATTTTTCTTACAACAGGTATCACATTATCCCTTATGTTATATGTCTTTGTATATGGGTCATCCCCTGCTAGATTATAAGCTCCCTGTTGGCAGGGATAGCATCTCATTCATCCAAATACCTAACATTATACTTTGCACAAAGTAGGGGTTCAATAAGTATTAGGGCAGCTAGGTAATACAGTAAATAGAGCACTGGTTCTTGAGTTAGGAAGTGTCATCTTCTTGATCTCAAATCTGACCTCAGTCCCTTACTGGCTTTGTAACTCTGAGCAAGTCATGTAACTCTATTGGCCTCAGTTTGCTCATCTGTAAAATGAGCTGAAGAAGGAAATGACAAAACATTCCAGGATCTTTGCCAAGAATACCCCAAATGGGGTTATGAAAAGTTGGACACGACTAAAAACCACTGAACAACAAAAAGTATTAGGTGACTTGAATATTTAACTCCCTAAAGGGATTCAATTATCTATGTGCTTATTATTTATTGAGTTTATAATTGGTCACATCCATTATAAATGTCACTGAGTACATCTGGAGTATAAATTATGAATTTACTGATAGCCCAACTGAATACTTAAGGAACAAACAGATCAGCGCAGCTACAGAAGCAAAAATATAATGCACTCTTTGCAACCCATAGCCCCTTCATTAAGAGGATATACAAAGCATAAGAGAGCTGAAAATACACTGTCAGATCTTCTGATGCTTCCCCCTTTTTACCAACAGCCTTTTACTCTAAGCTGAGCCATTATCAGATAAATCATTCACATCTTGGGCCCTAACTTTGCTAGTAGAAATGTCAAGTCTCTAATGTAAAAAACTGAGTCACCACAGATGATTCATTTTTATTTTGCCTCAGAGTTTCCACTTTAGTGTTTTTCCTTCTCCAAATGTATCCTGGCACTTTTTTATTTTGGCTTTGCATGTGTACCCTGTCTGCACATAAGATAAACAATAAAAATAACTCACATTTACATTGTGTCTTAAGGTCATATACAGTGCCATAAGACCATAGATCTAAGGCTAGAAGGGATCTCAGAGGTCACTTAATTCAACCCCTTGACTCATTTTACCGTTGAAGAAAATGAAACCTAGGAAGGTTACTGGCAAGGCTTTTCCATGTTATCTTATTTGCACAAAAAAAGGTCTCACGGTCACTAACTGGACCTAACACAGTCCAGCACAGAACCATGAGACATCAATTTGCATAAGCTTACACCTGGACTAAAAATTGGGAAACTCTCAGTAATAACTGTTCACTCCAGAACAATGAATGAATGAGTGGGTGGATGGGTGGGTGGGTGGATGGATGAATGAATGGATGGGCATTGCTAAGTGCTTAATTTTTGCCAGGCACTGTACTAAGAGATGGGAATATATTTTTTCCACTTCTTTCAGTCGTTTTTATCTGCTGCATCCAGAAAGTAAAGATTAGGGTTCACTCAAAGCATGGACTCCATGAACTGAACCAGAGAGAGGAAAAGGAGTTTCCCTGCTTCCACTCTTTTGCCCTGGCTCCAGTTCTAAAAAAATGGGCTTTGGCAGGAGACAGGATGGGGCACATGTTTGGGCAGGGAATGGCAGCACAGTTGTTTCTGTTCTGTTGTTCATCTTCCTCAGTTTGTGCCAGAGGTGAGCTTCATGGGACCCAGGAATTTGAACCATGACAACCTTGGAGCCAGGTTTGCAGGCAGAATGGTGCAACCCAATAGACTGGCAGAAAAGTCTTAAGAAGCCAGAGTATTTGAGATTTGAGCCTGAAAGGGAGTTTGGGACTTGGAAGTATGACTATCCTCTATGGAAACCAAGCTGAACTATGAACCCTTCCCCTCCCCAGACACTGAAGTGGTACAAAGAGGGAGGGAGTTTAAATACAATGAGATATAGTCCTTCCTTCAAAAAGCTTACTTAGGAAAAATAATACAAATAGCAAGATTGGGAACCAGAAAAATGTGAGTTGGAGATATAGGGAAGTAAATTGATATGCCCTTTACTGAAGTAATAATAGTGCTGATTTGTGCCAAGAGCAATGTTATTACAACAACAGTAGGCTAGCCTGGAAGGTCCTGTCTCCAATAAAACTGGCAGAGACAATATCAAGAAAAGGGGAAGAAGCAAAATAGTCATTCTGAAATCTCTTCCCCAAAGCAAGTGAGTAATCATGACACCTAGTTCACTCCTTCCAGTATTTCCCCAACAGAGCATCTTTGAATGCAGCATCTAGACTAATATTCTTAATACATTGCTTTCATCATGCCATTCCTCTGCTCAAAAACATCCAATGGCTATCTATTGCTTATAGAATAGATCCCAGATTCTTTAACCTGGTTTCAAGCTCCTCCATGATCTAACCCAGCCAACCTTATTTCTCATATCACCAGCTAATATTTATACAACTCTGTGAAATTTATAAAGCGCATTTGATCCTCACAACTTATCAGGAAGGAACTAATTAATCATACAATTAATTGTATGAAAGCTGCTACAGTCAAACTATTCCACTCCGTGTCCCTCAAAACACATCTCGTGTTTTTCCTACCTGTGAACCTTTGTTCACAGAGTTCCTACAATTTCACGCTTCTTTTTGTTCTGATTATCCTAACCCTATTCATTTTTCAAGGCCCAGCTTACATTGTATCTACTCTGCCAATCTTTTACTGGCATCCCAAATAAAAATGACCTCCTTCTCTTGAGCTCCTGTAGCATTTGACACATTTTTTTATAATACTTTGTACCTCTCTTGTGTTTTATATTCTATCCCATTTACTTGATTCCCAACATGATTCCCTTTTATTGAACTGACTATAAGCTCCCCAAGTCCAGCAGCAAGACAAAAGTCAAAACAAATGATGATGGCCCAGGATACAGTGGATTACTTTGGCAATTTTGATGTCTGATCAAGATCAGCCACCTTCAAGGTCATTGGAACAAATTGTTCTCATCTACCCATTCTGCCAGGAGGTCTTCACATGCTTGAGGTAGACACCCACCCTAACTCACCAATGGGTTTGAGGTCCATTGGCTACCTCCCAGTTGGTTACCTCAACAACCCCATATATGCCATATCTTCCCAACTAGATAATAATAAGATTAAACTGTGGCGACTGTGAATTTGCATTTATTCTTTCTCCTCTTATGTCTTGTATTTGTGGTTGTTAGTAGTAATATAATAGATCTAGAATTAGAAGAGACCTGAGAATACCCTCAAATCCAACCCCCTTATTGTACAGATGAGGAAGCCAAGTCCTACAGAAGGTAAGTGACTTGCCCAAGGTCACATGGAAAGAACTCATCAGAGCCAAGATTTTGATTCAGATCCTCTAACTCCAAAATCAGTGTTCTTTTCATCATACCATAGAACACTGAATAAATGTTTTGATTAATTGGTGATTATAGTACTCCCAAACTTCATGGCTTAAATCCAGGTACAATAAGACAAGTAAGTGTTCTTAACCTGGGTCCATAAATTGTAAATAGAATTTAGGGAGTCCATTAATTTGGATGAGGGAAAAGGTATATCTTTATTGTCACTAACTGCTGGCTCCTTTCATTATGAATTTTTTTAAAAGATTATTTTGAGAAGAGGTCTAGAGGCTTTCCCACACTGCCAAAGGAGTCTATGACACACACAAAAAGGTTTAGAACACTCACATAAGGCCTACCAGCACCTGTCAGTGCAGGGGTGCTCACGCTCGCTGCAGGGTCTCCACTGAAATAAATTCAAGCCCTTTCACCTTTGCAAAGCAGTAGATAGTGTGAGTAACTGACTACATCTTGATGATAAAGAAATCAAAAGACTCTAGATGGCAGTGAAGATCTCCTTTTAAAACTATTTTTGAATCACTAGAGTAGAAAGACAGAAATAAAGAGAACTAGAAAGGAGAGGATTATCAAAGAATATTTTCTTGTACAATGATGGGTAATGTCTCACTGATGGCTTGCACTGTATATCCTGCTCTCATTGGGATTCTATTTTGTGGATAGCTCCCTGCTCTCAGGATCAAAAGGTTTAGAGCAGCAAGGGGCCTCAGAGGTCATCTAATCCAACCCCTTCATTTAACTGGTAAGTCCCAGAGAGGAAAGCAACCCGCCCAAGCTTCGCTGGGGAGTAAGGAACAGTAGCAAGATTTAAAATATAGGGCTCTTTCCACTACAACACACAGCCTGTAAAGGAACTGATTGTTCCTTGATGATACAGCCCCTTTCAACTGAAAAAGATTTTTCTCTAAAAGATAATTCAATAAATAGAGCCACACCCAAGGCAAGGAAGCCCCAGAAGGAAATCAAGCTTTTATCCACTTGTTTGTGGGATAAATAGCTTGTGATTTTTAAAACCTTCCCAGACGGATGTCATGGAAATTAGCTTTTGTGAGGGCATTCTCTCTGATTTTTTGTCCCAAGCCTAGCTTTGGTTTGAATTTTGCCTAGTAGATGGGTGGGTATACCAGGCTGCAATCATTATACTGCAGCCAACAGGAGAGAGCAGAAATCAACAGGATGCCAGATATCCTTGGCAGCAGACACAAACTTAGCAACAGCACATGAGACTGATGTTCACGGCTATAATCTCAACAAGCTGAGCAGTTTGCTAAAGGCTTGAAGACCTTAAGACTGAAGGTATTCCAAAGAACTTCCCAGAATCCATAGTGGTGTGGGATGTCTTGGTTATTCAATTAAAGATTAAGATAGGGCTTGATTTATGATTTCACTGATATAGGGAACTCCCTTCCTCTACCAGTGCAGGTGTACACCTTCTCTACTTTACAGTCTTAGAGAGTTGCCTAGAGCAGAGGTTCTCAAACTTTTTGACCTTAGGACTCCTTTACATTTTAAAAATTTATTGAAGACCCCAAAGAGCTTTTGCTTAAATGGGTTATATATGACCCAGGGATGTACGAGAGTCAGATCATCAGCTCTGCCCCATGATTAAATTTTTAGTGTGAATAGTTACATCTCAGAAATCCACAGATGTTACAAATCAGGATTTGATTTGTTAGGTTAAACTTATAAGCATGTCCTGAGCACTTTTTTCCCCCCAGAGAGCTAGTTATTAAGCCAGCACACCCCTGAATATCTAGTGTTATCTAGTATTATCATCTCATATATCATCTCATATTAAACATTAAAACTGAGATTATTTAAAATGTGTATATAAATTAATTTAAATAATAAATTCAAGTACATGTTAATATAAATGATGAGCTTTTAACATCAATTATCTTTTCCAAACTTTTAGTGAAAAAAGTGGTACAGTTTTTGCAAAACTCTTTTATGTTTCTCTTAATAGAAGACAGCTGAAATCTCTTATTTGCTTTTGTCTTCCACATGTTGTATTATGTTGTTTTGGTAGAAGTGTATAAAGAAAATTCTGCCTCACTCAGATACTTAGTTGGAAAAGGGAGGAATATTTTAATAGGCAAATAATGGTTTAATATTCTTATGAAAATAGTTTTGATCTCTAGGGACTTCTTACTGGTCTTAGGGTGGACCACACTTTGAGAACCACAGGCAGGGAGGGGTTGAGTGATTTGTCCAAGGTTACAAAACCAGTATGTGTCATAATTAGGACTTGAATCTTAATCTTCTGGTTCCAAAGAACTTTTGAGTTATCAGAGATATCTAAGTCCCTATTATAAGATCATTTACAAACACATGCCAGTTAGATCTCATAAACTTGTAAAGTGATAAGACTTGAGAGTTAATTACTTTGTGTCACTGATCCACATAGCCATGATGGAAAAAAAAAAAAAAAGCAAAAAGGAGAAGAAACTAAATTCAGAGACACAGTTTTCCAGCTGCCTGTTTTTTCCTTCTCCAATAGGCATAAAACCCTCCTTTCTTTGGAAAAATATGACACTATTACTCTAACACCAGTAACCTCTGTACATGATCCCTCTAGGTTAATGTTGTTTTCATAATTTAAAATTATTTATCTCATCAAATCAATGGCACACCCTTACGAAAGCATGATTCGTGAATGACGATAATGCAAACTGCTCTGAGTCACAAAAAAACTTGAATTTTTTAAAGACTTTTTAAAGTTACCACCATCATAAAGCACTAAATAAAAACATAGAAGTTTTATTTTCTAACTTTCCCCGTGCCAAATTTCCCAAATCCGTGTCAAGGAAACAAAATCATTATCACTAGGCACATTCTGCTAGGCTATGTGACCACGTCTGACATTATTTTTAAACATTCCAAGTAAAAATAAGCTGTGACTAGATGGTGAATTTCACATTTTCTTAAAAAATGATTTATACTCACAGGTTTTCTAGTTGAAGGAACTTGAACAGAGTGGTAAAATTCTGGCTGAACTCGGCTGCTTTTCTTGAGTTTTCTTTTTCTCAATGAAGTTTCTTGCTCGCTCTGATGGTGTACTTCTGCTAAAGGCTCAGTTTCTTCTAGCCGGGCTGCTACCCTTCTTCTGGTATGGCGAGGACTTGCTCTAAATCCCTGTAGTCCCAAAATAAAAACCCACATGTGTATTATTAATGTGAAAATTACCAGAGAATAGTTACACAAAAAGACATAGAAAGGATCACAAAGGCTTAGCAAGTAGGTTTCTATTTCCAAAGTAGCCATCTAAGAAGCACAATGGATGTGTATTAGATTTGGAATCAGAAAGGCATGAGTTCAGATGTCACCTCAGATATTTACTAGCTGTGTGTCCCTGGATAAATCCCTTAACCTCATATAAAAATGGGGATGATAGTAATGGCCCCAACCTTACAGCTTTGTTGTGAGGATCCAATGAGATAATATATAAAGTGCTATGCAAAACTTGATCATATTAAAAGCAGGTTCAATGTACAAGATACCCTTGTTTCTTAAAAGTAGTCACATTGGATACCTTCTTGTTCAGCTGCTTTTCAGTTACGTCTGACTCTCCATGACGCCACTTAAAGTTTTCTTGGCAAAGAATGGGAATGGTTTGCCATTTCCTTCTCTAGCTCATTTTAAAGATGAGGAAACCAAGGCAAACAAAGTTATGTAGTCTAGTAAGTCTCTGAGACCAGATTTGAACCAAATTACACATAATTTACCTAGAAGGGCCCAGAAGGCCTCTTGGCTTTTCTTCCCTTTGATGGTGCCAATTCACCCCCATAAATTCATTTACATTACGGTGTAAAAGGCTGACAAAATATCTGAGGGTTCTTAGAACTTTTTTATTCAAGAGTATTTTCAAGTTTTTTACACTATATTTCTTAAAACACATGATACCAACAGCGGCCAAAAATTAATGCCAAATCTAACATGTGTTATCGTCTTCAAGATAACAAATATGTGGCAAGACATATAACATCCATTACACTTTACAATAAACACTGTTTTAGCTAGTGTGATTGTAGCAACTTCTTGATAAGAATCACTCTTCATAAATGTTCTGGTATACTTTTTTTTTTTGCTTTTTGAAAGAGGGAAGGTAGGGCAATTGGGATTAAGTGACTTGCCCAAGGTCACATGGCTAGTTTTTGGGTTAAGCGTCTGAGGCCAGATTTGAACTCAGGTCCTTCTGACTCCAGCACCAGTGCTCTATTCACTGCACCATCTAGCAGCCCCCTGGTATACAAGTATTAAAACTCCACTTCTTGTTTATTTTAGCAAATCAGCATAGTTTCTCTACTAAATTATAAAAAGTTAAATTTCAAAAACCAAGTTATTTGCTAATAATATTTTTTTCATTTAAGCACTATAGTTTGTTACCCATTATAAGGTAGACAGTAACCTCCTAAAAGAAAACCTGGAAAACCTACTCATTCTGTCAGAATAGGACCAGTAGTAAATTGAACCAAAATACCTTTCCTCTTGTACATGACACTTCAGAGTTTGAATATCAGTTGTCCTCCGTTTCTCTAGGAGTCTTTCCTCCCCAGTTCCTAGACCTGGATACCTTGCTCCCTTTCCCCAATGCCTGGTCCTGGTAGACTCAGATATGAACCCTATAAAAACTCATCAGACTTTACTGTTTGGGGAGAGGGTATCCAATTCCACCCTGAGGGTCAGCAGACAAGACGTGCTTCAGTCACTCTTCTTGATTGTCCTTCATTTTCTATCTTTCTCAAAAAAACTGGCTTGCTTTACTATTATTATTTTCTGTTTCCATATACTAGGTTTTTTACTCTGTGTTAAGATACCTACCTAGCTAAATATAATGTCATCTTATTCTAAGGCTGTCCATATACTCAATTTACTTGAATGTTCATTAAAGTATTCACTGTGTATAGTACGGGTTCTTAACTTTTTGATTTCCTGGATCCCGATAGCACTCTGGTGAAGTCAACAAACCCTTTCATAAAATAATGTTTTTAAATGCATAAAATAAAGTATATAGAATTGCAAAAGAAA
>CM053586.1:154118286-154138655 GCA_028646515.1 Pseudochirops corinnae | reverse complement strand
ATTTTTTCATATGCTTATAGATGTCTTTAATTTCATCTTCTGAGAACTGCCTGTTCATAACCTTTGACCATTTATCAATTGGCTTGTATTCTTATAAATTTGGCTCAATTCTTTGTATATTTTAGAAATGAGGCCTTTATCAGAGACACTGGTTGTAAAAATTCTTTTGAAGGGAAATATTTTCTTATATTGTTTGGAAAACCTTATTAACTTTGTTTGAATTTAGCTTTATGTGACTAGAAATTGTTTAACCCCAAAGTTTACAGTGGAGGTCACACTGACCTCAGAAACCCTTTGAGAAGCTTGATGACTACAAGGAATGCTTGGATCTCATCCAGGTCTTGGGAGGTCTTGGGTCCACCCAATGTTTGTGTTTTGAGTTCCTCAAATTTGAATGTTTATACCTACATCTCTGTGTACCTTAATTAGAATGTTTATGGTTACTAATACTTCAATAAACCTTTTCTGGAAACTCCTTGTCTTGCCAGCTTGCTTAGCAGCTTGTTGGTGCTGAAACTCTTCTCTGAACCATATATGATGAAAACTAGACTGTACAGGAGCCTTCTTCTAGCTTTCCTTCTCTACCAAATGACCAGTAAATTTCTTTCTAAAATTATTTCAGATTTTGGAGTTCCTTCTCATGACTAATAGTGGACATAGCTGCAGATGGTGATACTATCAATATATCTTAAAGACCCATATATCTAAAAGGCTCCCTGGGAGAACCTTTAGCAGTAACAACTCCCATTTCTAGAATGCTCTAGAGTTTACAAAGCATTTTTCTTCCCCAGAATCCTCTAAAGTAATTATAATAACCAGCCTTTATACAGCACTTAAAGGTTTGCAAATGGCTTTACAAATATCTTATTTTATCCTCACCATAACCCTTGTGGGAACCCTTGGTACTGTTATTATTCCAATTTTGTAAATGACAACACTGAGGCAGACACCTTAAGGAACTTGCTTAACATCACACAGCTCATGAGTGCGAGGCAGGATTTGAACTCAGGTGTTCCTGACTCCAGATCCAGTATGCTATCTATTTCATCCCCTGAGCTAGGGAGGGCAAATACTATTTTTTTTTTGGAGGGGGAATGGTGTTCAGACCTGTGATTTTCATTGTAGTGGGGAACTCCAAGTCTTTAAACTTCCTTCACTAATGCAGGTTGGCACTCTAGCTGAAGAGGGTCAGGGTTAGGGGTGCTTGAGACCCCAAAATACCAACATGCCAGGTCCTGCTGAATGAATTTCACTCAAGTCTTCTCTCAGCCAAAGAAAAGCAAAATTTATTAAAAGTTTGCCATATTGGGTGGACTCTTAAGAAGCCTCAGTATCTGTGACGCTTGCATTGGACGAGTGGGCCAGTATCATCTGACACAGAGCAAGTCTGTGCTAGAAAATTCTATGGTTCTCTCACACCAAATGGAGGCCAGATGGGGTCTTATATACAGAAAGTTTGTGGGAGGAATCTAGGGGTGGTCTGGAGAAGGCATTTGGGGAGGGTCTTCAGGAGGAGTTAGTGACGTCAGACTCCACTAAATGAGTGAAGTTGCTGGAGGCTACCTGGAGATGACAGACAATGGTGGGCTAGGCCAGTTCAAGGGCATAATAGTTGATTTAGGTATAGATATTTTGGGAGGATCAAGGGTGGGTAGTTGCTGGACAAAGGAGGGATAGATATTTGGACAGAGCCACAATGAAAGGCCTGTGGCCTCAGGCAGATGGCTCATCAAATAGGAAGATTCAATCAGAGTTCAAGGGGCTTCCCAGGGCCTGTACCTCATCATAGCTGTAACTTATACAACTCTTAGAGAATTGCATGAGGCTCTGAGAGGGTAGATTCCTTTGGCTTATGGTCACACAATTAGTATGGGTCAAAGGTGGGTCTCAACCCCAGGTCTTCCTTTCATCAGGGCTAGCAAATCCTTTTTCTAGTTCGTGATTCTGAACCTTTTTTTTCATGTACCCCTTTGACAGTGTGATGAAGCATATATATCCATTCTTAGAATAATGTTTTTAAATGCATAACATTAAATAGCTAAGATTATAAAGGGAATCAATTATATTAAAATACAGTTACCAAAATGTTTTTTAAAAGTTGGCAAACCTTATGTTAACTTCTGCACTATGTATGATATGTTACCTCTGCTTATGTTTTCATTGCCATCTAGTCTGTGCACCTGACTCTTTAGACTTTCTCTACCATGTTTACACTCACTTCCCTACCCCAAGCCAATACAACTTTATTTCTTCCCATTGAGCCAAGGCAACTTTCTAAAACTGTAAGTAGTTGAGCAGGTTTAAAAATTTTTAAATAATATTTTTTTTCTATTACATGTGAAGACAATTTTAAAAATTCATTTAAAAATTTTGAGT
Source organism: Pseudochirops corinnae (assembly GCA_028646515.1). Taxonomy (NCBI): domain Eukaryota; kingdom Metazoa; phylum Chordata; class Mammalia; order Diprotodontia; family Pseudocheiridae; genus Pseudochirops; species Pseudochirops corinnae. The sequence continues at coordinate 154,136,279 of CM053586.1, read as the reverse complement.
TCCAAATTCTCTCTTTTCCTCCCCCCTCCCTGAGATGGTAAGCAATTTGATACAGGTTATACATGTGGGATCACGCAAAACATATTTCCATTATTAGTCTTGTTGTGAAAGAAGACACAGATCAAAAAAGAAAAAAAAACATAAAAAAATAAAGTGAAAAATAGTATGTTTCAATCTGCGTTCAGACTCCATCAGTTCTTTCTCTGGAGGTAGATAGCATTTTTCATCATAGGTCTTTCAGAATTGTCTTGTATCTTTGTATTGCTGAGAATAGGTAAGTTATTCACACTTGATCATTGTCCAATATTGCTGTTATGGTGTAGAAGGTTCTCCTGGTTCTGTTCACTTCACTTTGCATCAATTTGTATAAGACTTTACAGGTTTTTCTGAAATCATCCTTCTCATCATTTCTTATAGCACAATAGTATTCCATTATAATCATATACCACAACTTGTTCAGCTGTTTTTCAATTGATGAGTATCCTCTCAATTTCCACTCCTGAGTTTGTCAGCACAAAAAGAGCTATTATAATTACTTTTGTACATTTAAGTCCTTTTCCCTTGTTTCTGTATCTCTTTGGGATATAGACCCTAGTAGTCATATTGCTGGATTAAAGTGTATGTATGTGCATTTTTGTAACTAGACCTTTGAGATTGTTCCAAATGAATGTTAATAACCACTTATTAATTGAGATTAAGATTTTCCATTTTCTGTTTCCTCATTCAGAAATCATACAGTTGTAGGTTATTCAGCCAGCATCTGAAGGACATTGCTGATATGAGACTTTTGATCTCAGGTAGAAATCCACCCAACTAGGAGACCTTACAAACAGAATACAGTCTAAATGAAATCTTGCCCTTAGGAAAAGACACTGTCTTTTGAACCCTTCATTAGAATTTAGGGTGACCTAACTTATGAAGGGGAAAACCAACCAGTCAGGTCTGGGTAGAGATGAATTCTTTGGCCAGATTGCTGGAGGTGGCTGAGTCTCATGATTAGATCATCTTCTTAGCAGGAGGAGCTGAACACTTTTTGCCTACCTCCTCATTAATATGTCCACTCCCTCACTGATTGTTAACCAGTCAAAGTTGATTTCCACCTCAGGTATACCCCCTTTCCCAAAGGCTTTTTAAAAATTTATTTTATTTTTTATAATTTATTTATTTTTAGTTTCAACATTTACTTCCATAAGATTTTGAGTTTTAAATTTTCTCCCCCTCCATCTCCTCCCCTGTCCCTAAGATGGCATGCAATCTGATATAGGCTCTACTTATATGTTCATATTAAACATATTTTTGTATTAGTCATGATGTAAAGAAGAATTAGAACTAATGGGAGGAGCCATGAGAGAGGAGAAACAAAAAAAGAAAAGAGAAAGCAAAAAGTATACTTTCATCTGCATTCAGACTCCAAAGTTCTTTCTCTGGATGTGGATAGCATTTTCCATAATGAGTTTTGTGGAGTTGTCTTATATCCTTACTGAGAAGAGCTGAGTCTATAAAGGTCAGTCATCACACAATTGTGGCTGTTACTATGTACAATGTTCTCATAGTTCTGCTTATTTCACTCAACATGAAGTCTTCCGGGTTTTTCTGAAGTCTGCTTGCTCATCATTTCTTATAGCACAATAATATTCCATTACATTCACATACCACAACTTGTTCAGCCATTACACAATTGATGGACATCTCCTCAATTTCCAATTCTTTGCCACCACAAAAAGAGCTGCTATAAACATTTCTGTACATGTGGGTCCTTTTCCCGTTTTTATGATCTCCTTAGGATACAGACCTAGAAGTGGTATCCAAAGACTTTTTAATCATTCAGAGGCTCCCTAGATTTGTCTTTGGTTTACAAGAGAAAGCCAAATGACTGTCCTTTTGTTAATTATTCACTAGCAATAATTAATAAAATGATTAGTTACCCAGAAATTATATCTCTTGGGCTTTTTGTACATCATACAAATTAATCTCCAGAATGGTTGTATCAGTTCACAACCCAACCAAAGGGGCATTAGTGTCAATTTTCCCACATGCCCTTAAACATTTGTCATTTTCTTTTTCTATCATATTTGCCAATCTGATAGGTGTGAGGTGGTACCTGAGTTATTTTAATTTCTCTAATCAACAGTGATTTAAAGCATTTTTATATGGCTATAGAGAGTTTTGTTTTCTTTGTCTAAAAGCTGCCTGTTCATATCCTTTGACCATTTATCAATTGAGGAATGATTTTTCTTCTTATAACTTTGACTCAGTTTACTATATATTTGAGAAATGAGGCCTTTATATTAGAGACACGTGCTGTAAAAATTGTTTCCCATCTTCCTGCTTTCCTTATCTCGCTTGCATTGATTTTGTTTATGCAAAACTTTAAAAAAAATTAATATCCATATTATATCTTGTAATGCTCTCCATGTCCTTTTTGGTTTTAAATTCTTCCCTTCTCCATAGATCTGAAAGCAAGCTATCCCTTGTTCTACTATTTTGTTTATAGTATTACCCTCTATGTTTAAATTTTTAAAAATATACTTTAATCTGTACTCAGAATTTATTAGTTCTCTCTCTGGAGATGGATAGAACTTTTATTTAATGAGTCCTTTAGAATTGTCATGGATCACTGTATTGATCAGAATAGCTAAATATTTCTGTTACTATGTATGCTGTTCTCCTGTTTCTGCTCACTTCACTTTGTATTAGTTCATATAAGTATTCCTAAGTTTTTCTGAAACCACCTTTTTCATTTTTTTTTTCAGCACAATAGTATTCCATCACAGTCATATACTACAACTCATTTAGTCATTCCCCAATTGATGGGTGTCCCCATTACTTCCAGTTCTTTGCCACCACAAAAAGAAGTGCTATAAATATTTTCATATGCCTGTCTTTTTCCTTTTTCTTCAATCTTTTTGGATGTAGACCTATTGCTAGGTCAAAGTAACTCAAGTGGTTTTAGGTTGTTTTGAACTCTTTGTTATAGTAATTGATTTATACTAGTCAAATTTTTATGTGAAATCATGGTATTCTGTGTCTGTTTCCTTTTTTTCCCTCCACATTCATTGATTAATCATAAATAACTTATTTATATTGGTCTAGATTGGAGTTGTCGGAATGTGGAATAGGTTGTCTTAGGAGGTGGGTTCTTGTTCGCTGGAATCTTTAAGTGGGTATTGTCTGGTTCCTTGCCAGAGATATTGTAGTGGAGATTTTTGTCCAGGTGTGTGTCATACCAGATGGCCTTTGGCATGCTGTCCAGTTCTGTGATTCTGAAAATAAAAACTATCTTGCCAGGTAAATAGGTATCCACAAATTCCTTTGTCATGCTAGCTTTGATATTCAATACTGAATAGTTATCTACTTTACTCAGAAAGGAAAAGTTGCCTATAATCCTACTCCACTCAGAAAAGGCAATGGAGTGGCTAATGTTTAAAATCTTGCTTTACAGTAACATCTTAAATGCAGATTTTAAAAAATCATGTTTATAAATATATGATGCAACTCTTGGGAAAGGTAATTCCATGTACCTTACTTCCCAATGGCAACATGGTAAATTGGAAAAAAAACCGAATCGAAGACAGGGGACCTGAGTAAATCATCTATTTGCCACTTACTACCTGTGTAACCTAGTGGAACGGACTACATGATGTATTATGTCCCTTACAGCTCTAGATCTGCAGTCCCATGAATGATAGTATTTTAGTAATTTGTGATGTATATAACAGATGTCATCCAATCTGCTTATGGAACTAGGAACAGATGAGTAAGATGTTCAGTCTACCACCAAGAAAGCACTGTGTGACCTTTCATTTCAGAGCACGGTCTGTGGATTAAAAGGATTATCTCAATAGTTCCCAAATCTATCAAGTTAAGTAACTGACAAAGTCTTTTCCACCTATTATGCAAGTATATGAATGCATTGAGGATCTGTGATTGAATCAACTGAGGAACTTCTGGTGTAGAAATGTCACCAAGTAGATCACAACCCATTTATAATTTATTGGGTAAATCCTAGGAAGCTGGTGAAGTATGGAAGTCAAATGACCTGTCCAGGAGCACACAATGTAATAGGGAGGTAATAGGGAGGATTTAACTCAACATGCAGCAGGCAGACAGAGGCAAGATTTGGATTCAGATCTTCCCTATTCCAAACTTAACATTTTATCCACTAAGACACTCTGCTTCTACTTAATGGAAGTAACAAGTATAAGTAGTTGAAAATTAATAACATTTGGGGGTGGCTAAGTGATTCAGTGGATAAAGCGCCTGCCCTGGAATTGGGAATCAGGAAGAGTTGAGTTCAAATGTGACCTCAGACGCTTACTGCTATGTGACCCTGAGCAAGTAACTTACTCCTTTTGCCTCAGTTTCATCATCTGTAAAATAAGCTGGAGAAAGAAATGGCAAACCACTTAAGTATCTTTGCCAAGAAAATCCTAAATGGGGTCACAAAGAGTTGGGCACAGCTGAAAACAACTAAACAACAACTATAACATGTACACAAAAGAAAAATAACATTTTTGCAAACATCTCATTTACTCAACAGTCTGTGAGATACAGCAGGTATCATTAGCTCTACTTAATGAAATTCAGACACAGAAAAGTTAGGTGGGTTACTCAAGGTCATAAAGCTAGGAAATAATTGAACCAGGGCAAGAGTAGAAATCTCCCTTAGGGGGCAGCTAACTGGTGCAGTGAATAGAACACCAGCTCTGGAATCAGGAGGACCTGAGTTCAAATGCGGCCTCAGACACTGGCAGTGTGACTTTGAGCAAGTCACTTAATCCCAATTGCCCTGCCTTCCCCCTCCAAAAAAAAAACCCTAAAATAACACACACACACACACACACACACAGAGATCCCTCCAATCACAAGTCAAAGTCTAGTGTTTCTAGTGTTTACTCTACAGCACAATACAACCCCCTAGTAGGGGTCCTTAACTTGGGGTCTGTGGATCCATGCCAAGAAGTGTATTAATCAATGTTAGGGAGTCTCTGAGCTTGGATGAGAACAATAATTTTATTTTTACTATTGTTGGACTGAAATTTAGCATTTTCTTTAATTATTTGAAAATATTTTTCTGAGAAAGTATCTATAGGTTTTGTTAGATTTCCACAGGGGTCCATGACATAAAAAAGTTCAAGAAACCTTGTTCTTTAGAAATTTATACAAATATGAAGGACCACAATGTTATGTTTAATAGAATTTTTGCTAATCTGCATGTAGCTAGTCCATGGGGTGTGGTGTAAGGCATAATACTACACAAATGGTCTTGGGAACAAAGACATCAAACCCCCCAACCCATAGATTGCTACATGATCTATTCATTCTCCTAGATCAGATTTCAAGGCAATAAAGGTTATGTTCTGATATTTTCTCAAAAGAAATCCTAAAAATGTAACAATTCTTTCAATAATGATTAATTCATTAGGTCTGAACCTCTTTGGCAATTTAGAAAAATTGGACAAACCTCCTTTTCCTTAAACTTTTTCTCTTTTAGTATTATATTGATCTCCAAGACTTAGACAAATATCAATGTTGCAAAACATGTGATTTAACAGTAATATAACATAATGAAGTATACACACACATATTAATGATGTAAGAAAAATCATACCTAGAGTTGCTGATATACAATTGCTGACTCTCCTACACACACTGAAACCATAGTCCAACAACTTAGTTCCTTCAGGATGTCTGCCCTACAAAATGTTTTATTCACAGGTATGAATTAAATATAGTTGCTTCAGATTTATTGTTTCTCTAGATTAAAAAGTATAACATTGAACTCTCATATACTTTCCCTTCCTGACAGTTAACTTATGCAATCTCTTTAGGAAAAAAGTTCTCCCTGTCCTCTTTATTCCTACAATTGAAATGTCACTCAGCAAGATTCTGTTTCTTCTTTCTTAAAAATACAGTAATTTGGGGCAGCTAAGTGGCACAGTGAATAGAGCACTGGCCCTGGAGTCAGGAGGACCTGAGTTCAAATCCAACCTCAGACACTTAACACTTGCTAGCTGTGTGACCTTCAGCAAGTCACTTAAACCCCAATTGCCTGTCTTCTCCCTCCAAAAATAAAAATAAAGACAGTAATTAAAATTTCTGTGACAAGGGCTATTCACTTAGTCAACAAGCACCTACTAAAGCATAGTCCTTGCCCTCAAGGAGCTCACATTTTAATTGGAGAGGGGGAAAACAACATGCGAACAACTATGGACAGGCAGTGTGTGTGTGTGTGTGTGTGTGTGTGTGTGTGTGTGTGTGCGTGTGTGTGTGTGTGTGTGTGTGTGTGAGTGTGTGAGACATCCTTCACTCTGAACACCTACCATATGTCTAGCCCTTTTCAAATATTACCTAGTTTATTATTACTCTATTTTCTTTGCTCACTCAGAAAAGGCAATGGAGTGGCAAATCTTCAGTCTCTTTGGGATGTGGATCCATGGCTGGGGCAAGGTAACTAAAATGTCGTAGACATGTCCTAAGGATCTCAGAATGTAGATCTATATCTATGAAATACCTTGTATATATGAGGCAACCTCAGAGAGAAGGTACTAGCAATGGGGAAGGGTAGTAGGAGGAAAGGGACTGTGAAAGGCTTCTTGCAGAAGGTGGGATTTGAGCTGAACGATGAAGGAAACCATATCTATATTTTGGAAGACCATTTTGACAAGTGAGTTGAGGATAGATTGGAGTGGAGCGATTTGAGTCAGGGAGACACCAACAGGTTATTGTGATAGAACAGGCATGAGATGATGAGAGAGAGAAGGAGACATATATGAGAGATTTTGTAAAGGAAAAAAAATGGCAAGACTTGGTAATAGATTGGATATATGTGCTGAATGAGTGAAGAGTTAAGAATGACACCAAGATTGCAATCTGAGGTGACCAGGAGGATAGTGGTGCCTTCAACACTAATAGAGAAGTTGAGGAGAGGGGAGGTTTTGGGAAGAAAATTAACTAGCTCTATTTTGGGTATAATGAATTTGAGATGTCTATGGTATATCCTGTTAGAGATGTTCAAGAAGGTGCTGTAGGACAAGGGTTTAGGAAAGAATAGGGCTGGAGACATGCACATATATAAACACACATACAAACACATATGCATATAGAAACATATACATATGTTTACATGTATGTATGTGTGTACACACACATTATATTTTTTATCTATCTAGAAGTCATCTGCATATAGATGATAAATGAATCCATTGGCTTTAATGAAAGCACTGAGTGAGATAGTGTAGAAGGGGAAGAGAAAAGGGACCCAAGAGATCCCTTGGAAGACACCCATGGTTGGTGGGCACAACCTGGAGGAGGATTAAGCAAAGGAAACTGGGAAGGGAGAGTTAGACAGGTAGGAAGAGATTCAGGAGAAAGTAACGATAGGAAAATCTTCCAGAAGAAGAGGATGATTATTAGTGTCAAAGACTGCAGAGAGGTCAAGAAAAATGAGAAAAGGCTGTTAGATTTGGCAATTGATATCATTTATATCATTATAACTTTGTAGAGAACAATTTCACTTGAATGATGAGGTTGGAAGTAAGACTACAGAGGGTTAAGAGGAATCAACAAAACCAATGCAGCCAAAATTAGAAGGAAAGCTGGAAAATGGGGGAAAAAATTAGAGCAAGTTTCTCTGATAAGAACCTCATTTCTCCAATGTATAGGGAACTAAACCAGATTTATATAAAAAGAAATAAGAGCCATTTCCAAATTAAGAGATGGTTAAACAATATGAACAGGTAATTTTTTTTAATTTTGCGATTTTGTTTTTAAAAGAGGTGTTTATTTTATCTTCTACCCCTCTAACCCAGATTTCAAAGTTCTTTTTGAGCTCATCTAGGAATGCTTTCTGTGCCTGAGACCAGGTCATAATCCCTGTTAAGGCTTCAGCTGTGAGTGTGGAGTCAATACTCTCTCCTTCTGAGTTTAGTTACTCCCTCTCACAATAATAGGATTCCAGAGTCTTTGTCTTTGTCCTTGTAGCCTGCTTTCTTCCTATTTTGAGGCAGAAATTTAGCCACGCCCTTCCTCCAGGGTTCCTAAGACTTTACTGCTCAAAATTTTTTTCTGGGGCAATAATTACTGTGTTTTCAGGGTCAGAGGTGGGAATTGGAACAGCCAGGGTTCACTCTGCCCTCCTGGTCCCTGGAAGTTCAGATAGGATTTTTTTAAATTTCCAGGCTGTGGATGGGCAGTCCTGGGAGTAGCTGTTGCCCCTGCTGGGGGCCCTGCCTTTGTCTCTTACCCAGCTCCATCTGACCCCAACCCTGTGGTGATAGGCCTGGCAATAACCCTTGTGGTTGGTAAATCAGCAGGTCTCGTCTGGGGGCATCTTGGAGTAATTTTTAGAAGACATCAAAGCTATCAATAGTTATATGAAAAAAATGCTCTAAATCAATATTGATTAGAGAATTGCAAATTAAACTAACTCTAAGGTACCACCTCACACCTAACATGACAGAAAAGGAAAATGACAAATGTTGGAGAGGATGTGGAAAAAAATAGGTACACTAGTGTACTGTATATATGTATATACACACACACACACACATACACATATATTCCAGAGAAAAGTGAGGTCAAGATTAGAGACCAGGTGTGGCAGTTTCTGGAAGTCCTTTTTTCTGTAATCCCCAAGATACCCCCTTTAGATAGAATGTATGTTTTCTTCTTGGCTCTTTGTGAAGTACTGCTGTGGGGCTGATTGGTGATATGTTATGTAGTAGAGATTACTGCCTTGCTAATTCCTTTAAGTGACATTTCTGAGATCCTTAGGGCATGTCTACATCTGGGGTTAGGTGACTGAATGAGCAGAGAAGATGGGGTAATAATAAACTAGGTAACATTTGAAAAGGGCTAGACATATGGTAGGTGCTCAGACTAAAAGATGTCATATCTAAATTAAAAGGATTATTAATTATAAAATCTCTCTGAAGAATCAAAATTTTATGTCACATTTTACCTAGTGATTCCTTGTGCATTAGGGATGCTTATTCTCTTAACACAAAGAATTTTTGTACTGCTTTAACCACATTTGCTTCCTTATTCTACAGTCTGGGTAGCTTCCACCTCTAATACTTTTTACATTATTCCTATAGCCACATATTAAAGCGTTATTAGCAGGGTACAGTAACTCTTGAATGTAGGGTAGTAGCTACAGATGTGAACAGCCCCCTTTGTTTGCAATGTGGGAGTAGCATGACTATGACTAAAACTATTCAGTTCTCATATAGCTGAGAATGAGGAAGAAGTGGAAATTCTTTTCACTCTCCCCCTCCTCTCCCCTCTCTTTCTCTCTCATTCCCTCCCCTCCCCTCTTCTCTCCCTCTCTCTCTCTCTCTCTCTCTGTCTCTACATATATATTTATATAAAATACGTGTGTGTGTGTGTGTGTTGTGTGTGTGTGTGTGTATATGTATGTGTATATGTATGTGTTTAGAATAGGGATCCAGACCTATATTTTCATTATATGGGGGATCCTGGGTTAGGAGACTCCTACTACTAGGGCACATCCATACTTTCCCTGCAATTTCTAGTTCTAGAGAATTTCCTGGAGGCACTAAGAGGTTAAGTTAGTTTGCTAGGGTCACAAAACTAGGGTGTGTCAGAAGTGGGACTTGAGTCTAGATCTTACTGACTATTATTCACCAAATAAGAGGTAACTGAGTTTTTCAGATGTAGGAACTAGCACAAACATGGTTGAGGAAATTGTAAACATGGCTCAGATATCTTCAGTTTACACACTGTTCCAGTTAGTAGAACACAATGCTATTCATTAATAAACATAATCAGAATTTTACCTTGCTATGTGACTAATGTTCTTATTGTGTAAACATTTGAAAAAATAACTTCTCAAGTTACTATGTTGTGATGTTTAAAAAGTTTGAGAGCCAGGAGAACATTGTACACAGTAACAGCAACATTGTGAGATGACTAATTTTGATAGACTTAGCTTTTCTTAGCAATGCAATGATCTAAGACAACTCTGAAAGACTCATGATGGAAAACGCTATCCCCATCTAGAAAAAGAACTATGGAATCTGAATGCAGATAGAAGCTTACTATTCTCTCTCTCTCTTTTTTTCTTTTTTCCTAGTGGTTCCTCCCATTGGTTCTTATTCTTCTTTACAATGTGGCTGATGTCAAAATATGTTTAATGTGAATGTATGTGTAAAGCCTATATCAGATTCCAAGCTATCTTGGGGTTGGGGAAGGGGAGGGAGAGGGAGAAAATTTGGAACTCAAAATCTTGTGGAAGTGAATGTTGAAAACTAAAAATAAATAAATTTTAAAAGTTCAAGAGATATAGTTTCTGGGTGATTAGTCATTTTATTAATAATGCTAGCATTTTATCAATAAAAAAGGTCATTGGCATCTTGAATGCCAAAAATCCTTCATGGTGGTGGGCTCATAGTTTATATGCCCTTGGAAGACTGGGTGTTGCTGAGGGTGACAATCATCTCTGATTGGTTAATAAATAATTATAGAATTAATATTATAATGGAAGGTGGACTATGATATAATGAAGGTCTTGAGGTATGTGACATAGCACCCTAATATTGGTCAAAGAGACTTATAATTTCTATATCACCTATCTGACAAAAGGGAGAATACACATTTTTCCAGACCTGTCTGAGTAAACACAATGACTAGGAATCCAACCCAATACCTTCAACTTAGAATTTCTTTTATTGTCTTTGATTAGATCTTAGCCTCGGTTAAGTCTTTACCCGAGATTTCCCACACTGGTTGATTTCTGGATGAGGAAGTAGAAAAAGTGTAAAATCTAGGTCCTAATTCAATAATTAGTTATTAATACAAAAGAGAAATCATCATTTCTCTCAGTGGTTCTACCATATTTAACTATGTTGTTCATACCAACCCCCAGCAGAATATGAACTCCTTGACATTAAGTATTGTCATCATTTTGTCTTTTCTTAGTGCCTAGCACAGAGCCTGGCACACAGTAGTCACTTGATAGTTATTTTTTGAATCAAAGTGCATTTTCTTTAATTCTGGTTGGGGTGTCACCTAGGTTGGAACCTCATTTTCTTCTGGCTGAAATTTCTGTCTCAATCCTTTGTTTTTTGAATGCCCAACCCTATGCTAGACACCATGGGAATGGGGGCCAGAGAGGTTATCCTGAATAGTCTCTGGTCATCTCCACTTTGATGCTAGTCCTACAGAGCTAGGCAGGCTCCATTGTCTCTGGCACAAGATGAAGATAGAACCAAAGAACTGAAAACAAACTGCAGAATGACTTTGGGGTGATGGGCATTTGTTAGCCAAAGGATACCTAGTCAACAATGAATATTAAGGATCAAAGATTTAAAACTGAAGAGACTTTAGAGCTCACCCAGAAGAGTAATGCTGGATCTAAAAATTATAATCCCTTCTGAAGGGTATAGCACCACCTACTAGTCCAAAGTAAAAAATTTTCAGACATGAAGAGAGTGTACTTTCAAACTGTCAAGCAGATGTCACAAACCAGAAGACTACAGCTTCGCGTAGGGATTTGATGAGGATTAAGAGGGTGAGAGCTCAGGGAATACAAGGTGTTTGTAGTGTCTGCAAACCTTAGTCAGACCTGAAAGCACAGGGAGGAGAAGATCCTGTAGCTAAGAGGAGTAGAGTCAAGAATCTGCTGTGAAAACCCCAATCTTCTGTAGTAGGAGTCAATGCATTTACCTCTAATAACTCGGGTGTTGTTGAAATGGCTACAGGGTCCTTTTGGAGCTGAAGTCACTCTCCAGGAGGACTTTGAGGGAGGCTCCTACCAGTGTAGTGTTCATTTGGTGAAGAAAATATATCTGGTACTCTGTTTTCCATTCTCCTCTAGGTCTGATTAATAACACATTTTTATCTTCACATTTTCTGTCACTTAACGGGAAATATGATTTTATTTTCTCTAAGCATTTTAAAATTTGTGGGCATTTGGGGACTACTTGGAGAAATAAAGAATTCCACGAAATTCAATTATGTATTTCTCACACATGACTGTGATATACATTTTGACTAAAGGAATCCATCGGACTTCCCTGTTACAATAGGCATGATTTTACATGAAACTGGTGTACTATTCTATTTATCAATTATTCAAATATGGTGTTAAAACATGGTTTGACACATTGGGAGGTGAGGCAGTGCTATGTAAATGAATGATGTCTAGTAGATGGAAGTTGAACTTCGAAGACAATCTAGGAAGCCATTCATTCTGTTGTCCCAAAGCACCGTGATCATTCCTTCCTCCTTGTCTTTGTTCATGCTGCTCTACTTTCTGGAATGAGTTCCACCTTTTAATTTTTTCCTAATCTAAATCCTACCCATCTTTCAAGGTCTAATTCAAGTCCTACTTCTTCCATAAAGCCCTTCCTAAATGATTTAAATCCACGGTGATCTCTGTTTTCTTTGACTTTCAGTTGCAATACTCATTCTGACACTGTGTCACATATTATCTATGTTGTCCTTTATGTGGGTTATGTTTTGTCCCCCCAATCATATCATTAATTCCTTCAGGCCCTATTTATTTGCTGTGCCCCAGAGTACCTAGCAGTGTTGGTAAAATATCTGTTTATTGATTAATTGATACACTATCGTGATTTTTCTCCTACCGCTTCAGCTGATCCCTTTTTCATAAAATCTTCTTTCTTCTATCTTTCTGATTCTGGATATTTACCAAGGTTCAGCTCTTGGCTTTCTGCTCTTTTCTCTCCTAACTTTCATCCTTAGAGATCATATATTCCATTGACTTCAACTATGACCTCTCTTCTGATTTGTTGTTGTTTAGTCATTCATTGTTCACTCATGTCTGATTCTTTGTGACCCCATGGACCACACTGTCCACAAGGTTTTCTTTGCAAAGAAACTAGAATGGTTTGTCATTTCCTTCTCCAGTGGATTTAGGCAAACAGGTTAAGTGATTTACCCAGGGTCATACAGCTAGTAAGTGTCTGAGATTGGATTTGAACTTTGGTCTTCCTGACTCCAAAGCTCCATCCACTGAGCTAACTGTCTCCTGTTCTGATTATCTCCATATTTTTTTTTTCCAGTCATGTCCTCCCACTGAAATCCTGTTTTAACTGCTTACTGTGTATTTCCAACTTGAAGTCTTGCTGTTACCCTAAATTCAATTTATTTCTGCCTCCTGGAATTGTTGGTTTCCTTAGAATTTCGCTTAAACACTTCCTTCAACATGAGGCTTTTCCTGACCCTCCCAGCAGCTAGTGTATCTGTTCCAAGGTTGCCTCCCATTTGCTTTGTATATGTTTTTTATACGCCTAAATCTGTTTATACCTGTCGTATTTTGTATGTAACTATGTACACATTTTCTCCTCTACTGGAAAGTAAGTTCCTTAAAGCCAAGGTCTAGGGTAGAGCTTGGCATATAGCAGGTGCTTCATAAATGCACAATTGCTTGACATCCCAAGCTGAACTTACCTCTCTCTTCAAAGCGGCTCCCCTTTCAGCTTTGCTCTTCAATTTTACATCTTTCCCAGGGATGCCATGGTGGGACCTTGGAGGCATCCTTGCAGTCTCCTTTATTCTCTTTGTTTAATCAGCAAGTTCTATCACTTTTTCTTCCAGAATGTCACCATCATGCATGGAGAGACAGGGTAGTGTGGAAAGAGTGCTAGATTTGGAGACTGAAGACCTGGTTTCAAATTATGCCTCTACTAGATAATATCTTGGGCATGTCATTTCCCTTTTCTAGGCTTTAGTTTCCTTATCTATAAAATGAGGGAGTTGGATTATCAGAGATGTCAAACTGGGCTGCTGCAAAACTCCTAAATGTAACAGAACCAAATTAAATGTAATTGGGAAGGGGCAGCTAGGTGGCACAGTGAATAGAGCACTGGTCCTTGAGTCAGGAGGACCTGAGTTCAAATCCAGCATCAGACACTTGACACTCACTAGCTATGTGACCTTGAGCAAGTCATTTAACCCCAATTGCCTTGCCTTCCCCCTTGTAAAAAAAAAATCAAATGTAATTGGGAAATGTTTAACAGGATAAATAAAAATACTATGCAGGATAAATAATATGAATTTGTGGTTTTCTAAGTCAATGTGTGGGGCAGCTAGTTGGAGCAGTAGATAGAGCACTGGGTTTGGGGTCAGAAAGATTTGAGTTCAAATCTGGATTCAGACACTTAGTAGCTGTGTGACCCTGGGCAAGTCATTTAACCCTGTTTGCCTTAGTTTCCTCATCTGTAAAAGGAGCTGGAGAAGGAAATGGCAAAGTACTCTAGTATCTTTGCCAAGAAAATCCCTAATGAGGTCATGAAGAGTTGGACATGACCAAAACAACTGAACAACAACAAAAGTCAATCTGTAGCATACCACAATCACAGGGATCCTAGAGGATCTTTAAGATGCCTTGTAGCTCTAAATCTAGAAGACAGTGAACCTTATAAATCTCAGTACTAGCTTCCTTGACTCCAATGTGATCCCTTCAGTTTATTTCTATTAGATTAATAGTCTTTATACACTGCTTTTACCATGTCATTATTTTCTCAAAAAAACTTAATAAGTTCATCCTTAACCTATCAACTCTAAAGCCCTCTGCTGGTCTTTAGAAGTCATCCATAATTTGACTTCACCCTCTCTATCCACTTACTTTTCTCTGTTCTCCAACACGAGAGGCAGCTTGGCCTTAGAGTCATTGACACCTAGGTTTAAGACCTGCCTCTGTTGCAGAATGTCTGGGTAAATCACTTAACCTCTCAGTGTTCCCAGCAACTTCTTCTGATTATGGAGGATGTCCCCCTTAATAGTTTGAAACTGAACTAAGACTTTGGGGACACCCTGTGAGTTGCAGAACAGCTACTGATTTGTGTTGGAAGAGTCCTTCTCTGGCAGCTCCTCATCCTAATGAAATTACAGGTTGAGTTTAATGTCTCCAGCAGCACTTTCTACTATGTTTAGGTGGCTCTCTTTGATACCTCATACATATCCTAGTCTCCAATTATACTATTATTTTTTGCTAGCCAGCTCCAGTATCATCTCTTTCAAACCTCATATTATTAAAGTCCCCATTGATCTACCTTTTTTCTTAACTTCTACAGCATTTTAAGTCTATGCCAAGAACAGCTCAAAGAATAATTATAATTAGCAATGCAAGGTGTTGGGTGACCTGTTTTCTTTGCTTGAATGCTGAAGTCAAATTACATGAATATCTAGAAGTGAAACATGAAATAAAAAATGAAGTAATAAGAAAAGAATTAGAAGGGAAACGTTTAGGAGAGAAAATGGTTAATCTTGCCCAAGAAATGGACTAATTGAAAAATAGAACAAACATAAATCAATAACTCCATGAGACAGCAAGAAATATTAGAATGAAATAAAAAGATTGAAAAATGTAAGAAAATACAAGATATTTGAAATAAAAAAAAGAACTTCCCTTATTAAAAAAAGGTCAAAGAAAGATATTAAGAATCATTGAACTTCCTGAAAACCATGATGAGAAAAAAGCTTGGACATTATGTTTCAAGACATAATAAATGAGAATGGCTTAGATCTCTTTGAACCAACAAATAGAATCTTCTGATCATTTCCTAGACGAATGCCAAAAGGAAAAGTCCCAGGAATGTCACAGCCAAAAGATAAAGCTCCCATATCAAAGAAAAAATACTGTAAGCATCCAGAAGGAAGGACTCCGAACCCCAGTCAGGATCACATCAGACCTGGAAGCTTCTACTTAATACAAAAAGCTATTTATTTCACAGATATAGCAAGAACAAATTTACAAACACTTTCCCTAATACCTGTGGGACATAATTTCTCCTATACCACCTCAGACTCTGGTTGGGAACTAGGCTCAAAACTTGACTCAGTTTATATCTTACATTTGACCCACCAATTGTGGCATTGCTGTCAGATGAGTCCTTTCACTAGGCTGGGGTACAGAAAATCAACCCCAAAGATGATGCCTTCCCCAGGGCACAAATGCTGTCCTGGATGTAAAAGTCAGCCTGGATCCTGACTTCTGGGTTTCCATGGCTTGCTTTTCCAAGGTTAGAGACTCTACTACTTTCATCATGAGTGAAGGAGTGAGTTATTTAGGTCCCCCAAAAGTAAATGAAGCAAACTGTCAGACTTTTTGTCCCTTGCAATGAATCAAAGATTCTTGTTCTCAGCAAGGAACCATTTGCAAAATGTTTCATGCCCTCCATTGTCTTTCCAAGGCAATACCCTTATGTAACATCATGATTCTGCTGGAAGCAGCTCCCTGTCTTCCTCCAAATGGAAAGATGTCATCTTTTCCTTGGGTTCTCAATGAGGAGTTGCCATCTGAGGCATTCGGAGAATGTGCCAGACCTTCAGTATACCTGGAATACACACCCTCCTTAACTCTACTTCAGAGTCCTTCTCTTAAGATACATTTTAAGAATGCATCTTAAGCACAATCTTATGCACAGTTTTTCCCGATCTTCTCAACTGCTAGTGCCCTCCCTTTCAAACTACTTTTGGACTGCTTTGAATGTATTTGTATGGAGCTCTTTGTATATGTTTGTATTTGTTCACTTTATTTTTATGCCACATATATGCATGTATATATACATCCACATGTACGTGCATAGATGCATATTATCCCTCTCTACACACACACACACACACACACACACACACACACACACACACACATAAGGGTATACACTCATCATTTGCTGTTTTCTTTCTGATTAGAATATAATCTTATCATTAGGAGAGATTCTTTAATTCTTTGTATCTATATCCCCAACATCAAGCACAGTGCCTGGGATATATAAGTATGTTATATATCACAAATTATATAATAATGATATTATATGTAATATAAAATATATAAGTAGGCTCATATATTGTTGATTGGCTGATTGATTACTAGAAGGCAGCTATAGAAAGATCAATTCTTCCTCATTAAAAGAGAGGAAAAGGATCAATAGATATTCTCAGCATGTAATTAACAATTTGAGAACTTTAAGAAATGCACTTCCTCTACCCTTAAAGGAATAGCACAGTTCACTTGTCACCAGAGCAACTGTCTATTGTATAAAGCACTAGGCAAGATACTTCTAGAAGGAGAAAATGGAATTAAGGAGAAAGAATCTCTATACACATATGGCAAGAGTATAATATACAGAGTCCTTGAAAAACCGGTTAGCCATTATTTATGCTAGTTAGTATGATGGAAACACTGATTAAAATTTACACTCCTCAATGCTAGCAATCAAACTTTATTAATCAAATGTATGCCAACAATTGTTTATATTATAAACATTAACCCCACTAGGAACAAACCCACCAACCTGACTTCCTAGGATTACTCAGTAAGAATGACTTGTAGCAGTACTTAATGACAAGGTTTCCTCTCTGCCCAGCTGGAGGCCTTGTGTCTCTCTCCAAGGAGATTAACTGGTAAACCAGAAAAATCTCTGTCAATCAGTACTGCCCTCAAGTGAATGTGGGGGATACTTGAATCTCAAGTGCTGGGCAATGCAGGAGACAGCCTCAGTCACAATCCAAGATCAAGGTGAAGCCTCAGGGTCTCCAGTGGGTTTCTTATAGTTCTAGTCATGGGTGTTAACTGGTTGCACTCAAGTTCTTACTAGTGATTGATTACATAAGTTTATGATGAAAGGAAACAATCCATCAGAGCTTACATCATTAGCAAATGTTTTTCAGTTATTTACCAAATTTTGGAGATACGCATATCTCGCAGCATCCCTCACTTATGTCCCCTCTTCAGTTACATGGCTACCACCCCAATTTAGGCCTTCATCATTTCTTACCTAGACTCTTGAAATAGCCTCTTAATTAGTTTCCCTGCCTCAAATCTCTCCCTATTCCAATCTGTTCTCCACAAAGCTGTCAAAATGATTTTTTTTAAAATTTTTTTTATTTACTTATTTACTTTTAATTTACAAGATTCAGTTCCACAATCACTTGAGTTTCAGATTTTCTCCCCTCCCTCCCCCCCTCCATGGTGGCGTGCAATCATGTATAGGATCTGCAAA
>CM053586.1:154061586-154117786 GCA_028646515.1 Pseudochirops corinnae | reverse complement strand
AGGCACCTCTCTGGGTTGGGAATCTGTCACTCTCCGTCTCGCAATAGGCTCCGTCACTTTTAAATCCGCTCAAATTGACTTTTTAGTTCCCAAGGACGAAATTCTTTGGGAGCTTGTTCAGGTTACTGCTTACTCTCCGCCATCTTAGCTCCGCCCCTCAGCAAACATTTATAGACATTTTGTTATGCACTCAGTTGATACAAAGACAAAAAATGAATAAGTTTCTGCTCTCAGGAGGATTATATTAATATAAGGATCAGTTGAAGGAACTGGGGGTAGTTAGTTTAAAGAAGACTTAGGAACACGATAGGTGTATTCAAGTACTTGAAGGGCTTCAACGTGGAGAAGAGATCCAGGGATTCTTAACCTTGGACCTAATACTTGTTGTTTTTTTTTTCATATAGTTTGATAGAATGTATTTTAATGTAATTGGATTTCTTTATAATATTATGTATTTTTATGGCATATATTTTAAAACACTATTCTGAGGGGTCTATTGATTTCATTTGAATGCCAAAGGAATCAATGACACATAAAAATAATTGGTTAAGAACCTGTGAATGCTCCTCTATTTTTGTACAGTGATCATCATTCATGGCCTATCTCTTAACTGGGGCTGCACCCTGAAAAAAATATCCTAGGCCCTCTCTTCTCCCTCTAAACTCTCTCTGCCTTGAAGATCTCAACACATCCCAACCATTCAATTATTATCTCTAAGCAGACAGCTTCCAAATCTGGACCCTGGCCCTGGTCTCCCTTCTGGGCTCTAGTCCCACACCACCAAATTTTATTGGACGTTGATTTCAATGTCCAATAGGCACCTCAAACTCAACATGTCCAAAATAGCACTTATTTTTCCCTTTCCAAATAAAGCATCCCTTTCCTAACATCTACATTTCTGTCAAGGGTACCACCATCTTTCCAATAATCCAAGTTTACAACCTCAGTATCATCCTTGGTTCCTCATCCCATATCTCCAGTCAGTTGTCAAACTTTATTGAATCTACTTCCATATCTCTCATATCTAACCCTTTATCTACATTTAGACAACCATTACCCTAGTTCAAGGGCAGCGAGGTGGTGCAGTAGATAGAGTATCAGGCCTGGAGTCAGAAAGACTCATCTTTTGGAATTCAACTCTGACCTCAGACACTTACTAGATGTGTGACCTTATGCAAATCATTAAACCTTGCTTGCCTCAGTTTCCTTATCTGTTGGAGAAGGAAATGGCAAACTATTGTAGTATCTTTGCCAAGAAAACCCCAAATGGAGTCACAGAGAGTCAGACATGACTGAAACAACCAAACAACACTCTAATTTAAGCCTCATCACCTCTCAACTAGACTTCTAAAATGTTTTTCCTAACTCAAATTTCTCCTAGACTCAATCCATCATATTCTTAACTTTTACCATGATTTTTTCTAAGGCATAGATCTATAATCATATTATCCTCTGATCAATAAATTCTAGTGGCTCCCTACTGCCTCTAAAAACCAAATATAAACTCTTCTGTTGATATTTAGAGCCATTCACAATTGTGAAAATACATGAAAAAAATAAAGACATGATAATCAGAAAGAGTATTTCTGCACTGTGGAAACATAATGTGAATGAGAAGGCATCTTTCTAGGGTAATTATACATTACTCTCTTCACATTCTACCACTAGAGGACACTAGAGCCATTATACTGAAGAGGCTGGGCTCCAGTCCTGCGTTATCAGTCGGAGAGCTGGACCCAGATATCCCATAGATCACTTAGTCTAACGTTTCCCAAATAGGACTCAAATTCTCCCAAAACTTGCTCTTTTTCCTAACTTTCCCATCCTTACAGTTCACAGTCAATCAATCAACATTTATCAAGCACCTACTACATACCAGGCACCATGCTAAGGGTTCTGGGCCACTTACAGTAATCCTGCTCTATATCTGGCCACTGGACCCAGATGGCTCCAGAGGAGAAAATGAGGCTGGTGAGTTTGCACAGCGCTTCCTCACTTAAATCCAACTCACTTGCAAGTCATGGCATCATCTTCCTGATGCCATGGTCTTCTTCAAGAACGAAGTACAAACCACACAACACAACCTGGCCCACCAAACTGGCCTTCATACTATATATGATATACAACATTTCATCTCACATATCCTTGCCTTTGGACTAGTTCTGTCCTGCCTTGAATATACAACCTCCTCCTTACTTTTGTTTCTTAGAATCCCTACTTTCCTTCAAAATCACCTTAAATGCTAACTCCTAAATAAGGCCTTCCCTAATTCTCCCAAGTGTGAGTACCAACTCTCTTCAGAATTACTTTGTATTTACTTTGGGGGGGGGGGGTGGAAGAGGGTATTACATAGGGGTGAGTAGGTAGCACAGTGGATAGAGTGCCAGGCCTGGAGTCAGGAAGACTCATCTTCCTGAATTCAAATCTAGCCTTGGACACTTGATAGCTGTGTAACCCTGAGCAAGTCACTTAACCCTGTTTGCCTCAGTTTTGTCATCTATAAAATGAGCTAGAGAAGGAAATGGTAAACCATTCCAGTATCTCTGCTCCCCGCCCAAAAAATAACCCAAAGGAGGTCATACTGTATTACATGTATATATGTATGTATTTATGTGTGTGTGTCCCAAAAGAATATAAACTCCTTGAGACCAAGGACTACTTTACTTTTGTATCTGTATAATTCTAATACCTCGTATAGTTCCTAGCACATAAGAAGAACTTAATAAATTTTTGTTGTTTCATTGATTGATTAGGTTTGAAGTAAGGAAAAACTTTCTAACAATTAGAGCTATACAAAAGAGAAATAAGCTGGCTCAGGAGGTACTGGGTTCTTGCTCCTCCAGATAGGTCTGGAGAACCCACAGCTTTGAGGCCATATGTGGCCCTCTAGTTCCTCAAGTGTGACCCCTTGACTGACTCCAAATTTCAAAGAACAAATTCCCTTATTAAAGGGATTTGTTCTGTAAAACTTGAACTCAGTCAAAAGGCCACACTTGAGGACTTAGAAGGTCACATGTGGCCTTGAGGCCACAGGTTCCCCACCTCTGCCAGACCTAGGAAGTCTTCAAGCAAAGTTCAGATAGTCCTTTATTAGATACATTGTAGAAAGGATTCTTACTTAGGTCCCTTCTATCTAAGATTCTGTGATTCTATATGTACCTGTCAGATGGTACTGAGACAGAGAGAGAAGGAAGAGCAAGGAAGGTATCTTATTAAGACATTCTAAAATGCTTCTCTTCATAGAGCCCTGAAGTCCTGGAACTTCTACTGGTGGCCTTTTGGAGTAGTGGGAAATGAAGAAATTGAAGTAAATGAAGCTAGACTTTTTATAAAAGTTGTTTTTAAATGATCTTCTGAAAAAGCTCAAACATTTTTTGCTTTGCTAATGTTACAACCTATTGTAACATTCCTCAGGAGTATTAGGCAAAAGGCAACATACATCAATTATGCATATTGCATAAAGAAAGCATCAATTCAATAAATGTTTGTGAACCTATGTGCAAAATTAGGCAATGGAGGATAGAAAAAACAGCATCCAAGGTCTGCCCTCACAGTGCTGACAATCAAGCAATGGAAATAAGACAAATATACAATTATACCACAAGGTATATCACAAAGTCCTTCATTAAAGGACACAAATAGAGCACCTAGGTAGGTCAGGATAGCAGGATCAGATAAAACTTAATGGAAGAGATGTCATTTGATTTAGGCATTGAGAAATGGGTAGGATTTCAGCAGGCAGAGACTACGAGGAAGGACATTCATTAACAAAGCTCCCTGCCTCAATTTATACTCTAATATTAACACTTTAAAAGAGAACAATTTTTGAAAGGCTTAAGAACTCCAATCAATGATCAATAATGATTCCAGAGAACCAATGCTGAAGTATTACTAGCTAGCTCTTGACTGAGAGGTAATAGACAAATATGTAGAAAGAGACACATATTTGGACATAGACAATTTGTGAATGTGTTTTGCTTGATTGTGTTATATTTGTTATAAGGATTTTGTTTTTACCTTTTTTTTCCCAAGAGGAAGGGGAGGTAGGAAGAAATAAATAAATATCTGATTATTAGAAAGAATCTTTCTTCACTGTGGAAACGTAATTGATTCTGTGGTACCCATTTAAATGACCTGGACAACCAAAGCAAATATATTAAAAGACTTGTAGGAAATTGGAAGGGGTACAGGGTTTTATAAAGTAATAGTTTTATTAACTAAGTTTATTAACTAAATATTTGTTTAAAATATACTATACAATTTTTCAGAAAGAAAAAAGAAAAATAGACTTATAAACTCAAGGGCAGGGACCATATACTTTATTAAAATTTCTGTCTTTATGTAACATTTATTTCCCACCTACCCCCTAAAGACTGAACCCTCCCTTGAAACAAAGTTTAAAAGATAAGCAAAAACATCTACAGAGATTTTACCTGAGAATGTATTCTTATATTCTGTCCTGGTCATCCTTTAACTCTGAAGGAAGGAAGCATGCTTCATTATCTCTTCTAAGGGACCTTCATTAGTTTTTATCCAGATATCTTTTTCTAAACTTAAGATCTATGTTCCAATGAAAACAGTGTTGGAGACAGATTATAAAGTGTTTCGAATAAATGGTTAAGGGTTTTGGAATTGACTCTGTAGATAGTGGAAGCCACCAAAGGTTTTCTGAACAGACAATGACAGGATGAAAGCAGAGAAAATCAGCCTAGACTTGCTTCTAATAGACTAGAGGGTGGTTAAGTTAAGAGAGGGAAACAAGGAAGGTGTCTTATTTCAGTAGTCTGAGCATCAGATGATAAGGGCAAGGATTAAGGTAGTGGCAGAGAGAAGGAAAAGGAGAGTTCAGCTTAGGAAGAAAACAAGGGAAATAAGAATAAAGAGCATAGGTGAAATGGTAAGCATACAAAGACTTTTACGGAAAACTTTTTAGAAAGGATATTAAGAAACTGAAACTGTCCAAGGGAGGATGACCATGATGGTCAGAAGACTGAAGATAATGCCACATATTCAAACAGTAGGAAGAACTAGGGATAAAAGGAGCATTTATTTGTTAAAGTGAAAACTCAAATAAATCTTCAGGTACTTGTACTCCGAGGGCTATCTAGTAGAGTAGACTTTGTTTGATCCCATGAGGTTGAACTAGAAACAATGGATTGATTTCAGTTTAGTATAAGAAAAATCAATACCAGCTACTTTTCAGAGTGAAATGAGTTGCCTTGGGATGATATAGGGAGAGACTGAATGACCAGACTAGATTGAGGGTGTTGTAGAAATGGAAGCACAGTATAGTAGAAATTGCACATGATCCCATTGATAAAAGGGAATGAAGAGGTAGTTATTAGAGGAAAAAGTCCAAGCTATTAACAGTCATTTGAAAAAAAGGTTCTAAATCTCTAATAATTAGAGAAATGCACATTAAAAATAACTCTGAGATTCTACCTCACACCCACCAAATTATCAAAGTTGACAAAAAAAAGAAAATAAATGCCTGAAGGATTTTGGGAAAATAGACATTGTTGGTGGAGCTATGTACTAGTCCAGTCATTCTGGAAAACAATTTGGAACTATACCCAAAAAGCTATGAAATTGTGCATAATTATGTACAATATGGGTAAAAATTCAGTGATATTGCTACTACTAGGTCTATATCACAAAGAAATCAAAGAAGAAAAGAACCAATAAGCACAAAAATATTTATAGAAGCTCTTTTCATAGTGGGAAAGAACTGGAAACTTGAGAGGAATGTCCACAAACTTAGGAGTCACTGAACAAAAGTTATGGTATATGAATGCGATGAAATACTATTGTGCTATATGAAATTATGAAGAAGGTGGCTTCTAAACCATGTTGGAAGACTTTATGAACTGATAGAGAGTGAAGTAAATGGAACTAGGAGAACAATTTATACAATAACAACAATATTGTAAAAACAACTTTAAAAGACTTGGAAACTCTCATCAACCCACTGACACTGTTCCAAAGGACACATAATGAAACATGTGAAGAATTCAAAGTGCAAATTGGGACATATTTATTTGCACATGAGCAATGCGGGAATTTATTTTTGTTTGACTATTCATATTTGTTACAAGAGTTTTTATTTTCTTTTTTTTAATAGTGAGCACATGGAAGAGAGAGAAATGTCCAGTTTTTATTGGAAAAAAATGAAATTTCATTTTTAAAAAAAGAAGGAAAAAAATTCAAGATGGAAATACCCAGGCTTGAGGGTAACCTTGTGAATCTGAGAAATCTGGAAGCTCCATTGGGTCAGAGCTAAATGGTGGCAAGGGAGAAGTCCTTGGTAGCTATTCCAATGCTCTTGTAGGAGACTGAATAGCCTATGACCATTTTACAAACAGATAAAATGTAAAATGCCCAATTATCAGTTCTGCAGACTGCTCTATGTTCTGATGAGTTTTAAAGACAGGCCTCTTAGCAGATTGAAATGGTAATTATAAATTGTTACTAAATCCTATTTTAAGTTTATTTTGGTCAAATTGTGAATTTCATGTGTTTAATGCTTCTTTTGGGTATAGGAATAAATCACTTGTTCTAATTCACGTTATACATTGAATATCTTTTTAATTTCCCCTTTGGGGAGAAAATCTAAACATGACCTACAAATTAAACTGTAAATAAAATTGTCTACAACGTCCTGGGGAGGGGGATCTAATGACCTCAAAACTGCGAAAATAGAGAGCTCAGTCCTTTCTTATTAGAGGTCAAGGTTCTCAATACTGAACCTGATCCAAATCACATGCTAAATGAGTGCAATACCCTGGCCTCAAGGATATAGATATAGATATAGATATAAATGTAGCTATATCTGTGTGTTTGTCAATTGACTTCAAGACTAGTGCTTTTTCTACTGTTCTCGGCTGCCTCTAGAATTTCAAACATGTGCCTTTTTTTCCTTACTGAGATGTGAAAACTTAAATATATCTTTATTAATTCAACTAGGCTTAGGGTTGTCATTTTTGTTTTTGTAGAGAGTTTTAAGGGGTAGGAAGAACTCATGATTCTTTAACGTAGGGGATTCTTATTACAGATACCCATGCAGATCAGAAATTCCTCTATAACTTTTAGCTTCAGAGAGTTGTCTGGGATACTAAGGTTATATAATTCATCCATGGTCACAACACTGCTCACTATGTGTCAGAGGAAGAACTTGAAACTTCCCTATTATAGAGGCAACTAGCACAGGTTCTTAGATCTGCTTTACTAGGAAAGATAGCTGTTTAAGGGGTCAATAATCTTTTTTTAATTACATTCACTATTCAGAGGAAAAGTCAGCACCTTAAACTTCAGAGAAAATACTAGCAGAGAAATAAAGACCAACAGACAGGGCTCTAACTGCCTGAATCAATTATACACTTTACATACATACATCCCTGGATAGAGAGAGCCTTTACATCTGAGCAGGCAAGGAGCTCTGAACACATGGCCACTCAGAATCTCAACCAGAAAGTCACAAGTTCCTTCTCACAAGCAAGTCCACAAAGTAAAATACCAACTCAGAGTATATATCTATATCTATATCTATATCTATATCTATATCTATATCTATATCTATATATATATACTTCTCAGAGCCAGAAGGTATCACAACCCTTGTGACTCAGTGCCTAATTAGAAATTCACAAAAAGTGTGAAAGCCTTCCTACAAGCAAGCCTCCCCTAAGCAAGTTTCCCTTGGTGTGCTCAATGTGAGGCCTATTAATGGGTGAGGAAGATCTTAAATCCCATTAACATTACACCCTCCATGAACCCTTAGGAACAATGATAAAGCTTAGCTTCCCACTTCTTAACAGATAAACAATGGAACAAAAGTGACAAAGAAAATTAAAGGAAAGGGGAAGGAAGGAAAGGAGATGAGAAGGAAGGGAAAGAAGAAAGGAAGGAAAGAAGGATGGATGGAAGGAAAGAAGGAAGGAAGGAAGGAAGGAAGGAAGGAAGGAAGGAAGGAAGAAAGGAAGGATAGGGAATAAGAAAGAAGGGAAAGAAGGAAGGAAGGAAGAAGAGAGAAAGAAACAAACAAACCAGGTCTTCATAACTCAGAGCTCAGTCCTTTCTCTACTACCCCATGTTGCCTTAGGTACAGTATTGTACACATCCTCCACTTTAGCTCCACTGCAATGCCTCATCACAGTGGGGTAATGTTAGCAGAGTATAAGCTCTTGCAAGTTGTACCCAAGTTAGAAAGATTTAAAATGTGAATCTAGTGATGAGCAATATGTCCATAATCTAAGAACTAGTCAAGTTTAAGTTGCAGAGGCTGATCACTAGGATGAATGTCCTATGATTTTTCAGCTATCACAATTCTTATAAAACATCAACATAGGAAGGTTTTGTATCCTTTTTTGACAGGGAAGGGTAGAATGTGCCTCTAGTTCCTGCTCCTTAGGAGTATGGGGCTGAGGTTGGTGGATCTCTTAAACTTAGGAGTTCTGAACTTTAGCATAGCCAAAGTCAACTGGGTAACTGCACTAAATCTGGCACCAATAGAAGTGAGCTCCAGGTAGCAGAATGCCACCTGTGAAGGTGTTAATAGGCTTCCCATGAAGGGGTGAACTAGTCCAGGTTGTGGAGTAGAGGGGAAGAGTAAGTTAAAAGTCCCATGCTGATCAGTATTAGGATCAGGCCCAGGAGTAGGCGCTGCAATTCCAGCCTAGGTGAGATAGGGAGACCCAGTCTCAAAAATTAAAAAGAAATTGTTGGTGTCCTGAACTCCTTTAGTCATTTGGTGACGACTATGAACCATTTCTTAGAATAGTATTTTTAAATGCATAAAATAAAATGCATAGGCTTACAAAGAAAACCAATTATACTAAAAAAGTTATAAAAATAAATTTTTTATGTTTATGAATCCCAAGTTAAAAACCCTATAGGTACAGAAAGGTTATGATCTATTGTCAGTAAAGGGGCTACTCAAAATAATGGAATCACAGATTCTTAAAGTAATGTACATGCATTAGAGTTCCCAAAAGTGGCCCTATCCCCACCAGATTCAATACAAAGAAGCTAAAGAAAATAGCTCTACTTGGAAAAAGTATAATAGAAAGAGAATGGTAAAGGTTTAATACCTACTTTGGGTAACATTATTGAGTCAACATAAATAGCAGAATAAAATTAAAGATATAGTCCTGCATTCCAATTGTGGCTGAAATGGTCATATGTCATTCTCAGCCTGCCTGCATATAGCTATCATTCATAGCTAATAAATTTATATAACTTTAAGGTTTGCAAAGCACTTTATAAATCTTATCTTACTTTACCCTTGCATCAGCCCTGGGTGGTAAATGCTATCATTATCCCCAATTTATTGTTAAGGAAAATGAGACAGAGGTCACAAAGTTATAAGACTTACCTAGGGTCACACAGATGATTTGCATCTGGGGCCAGATTTGAAGTCAGATATTCATGACTAAAGGCCCAGCATTCTATCCACCGTGCACCACCCACCTGCCTCTAAATATAAACCAAATTTAAAATTTTCCAAGGAACCACAATGGAAAAGCATGAAAGCAAAACAATCTGATACTGTTTTCTTTTTGAATTTTGCAGGTGGGAACATAATGAAAATAGCTTTTTATTTTATTTTTCTCCTCTCTTTCCCAATCCAATATTTTGCATTCAGGCCTTTTCTCTTCCCAACATTCTTTAAAAACGATGGAAGGGAAATTTTAAAATTAACACAGTCAAATTTATATTCAGTGACATTTACTGAAACCTAGCCTAGACTTTCAAATTCTTTATGCTTTTAAGCATTTTTTATTATTCTTTCTTGTCTCTACTATCATCATTTTCTGAACCAAGACCTAATTTCCTGAAGCAGGAGCTAAGCAGTTTTCCTGACAAAGGCCAAATTACTGTAAGCCCCCAGAGGATTTTAGATTTGAAAGCCCTGAAAGCAATTTTTTCATTTTCATGCTCATGGGTGTGTCTCAGAGTAAGCAGGTTAAGAAAAAATATCCTGACAGGAAAAAAAAGCTGCAATCTGAACAGAGAACATTAAAAATTCACCCTATGTGAAAATATTGTATCATTTTCCCTCCAAATTCAGTGGATTAATTGTAACATAATTTATCATTAGGGGTATGACAAAATGGCATTTCCATCAGGATCCATATAACCATGTGCAACTCATCAAAATTTTTCAACTGTCAGATCACAGGATATAGACTCATAGATCTAGAGCTAGAAAGGGCCTTTAGAGGTCAACAACTCCCACCCCCTTATTTTACATATTAAGAAACTGAGGCTTAGAGGGTTAAGTAACTAGTCCAGGTTCACACAGCTACTAAGAATATAAGGCAGAATTTGAACACAGGTAGTTCTGGCTTCAAGTCAGAATCCTACACAATGCTTTCTCTCTGGCATCCTATAAATCAACGGAGTGTGGGGGATGGTCACACAATGTGGGAAAGGTGCTTTCACTGTTGCTAAGAAGAACAGAGCAAGTAGAAGCTGATGGCCTAAGAACTTCTGCGAGATTTTTTAAAGGTGCCAGGATAGTTAGAAGGTTGCTGGTGCATAAGTGGCTTTCACTGTTGCTAAGAAGAACAGAGCAAGTAGAAGCTGATGGCCTAAGAACTTCTGCCAGGATAGTTAGAAGGTTGCTGGTGCATAAGTGGTTACCTTGGTGATGAGATAATGTGATAATGAAGACACATTTGTTCAATCCAAGGAATGAGGAATAGAAAAGCTATCAAGAGAAGAAAAGGTAAGCGACAGTCAATTACATATACCCAGGCGGTTTGGTCTTTGACTCTTCTCCCTAATGTGGTGTCACTTGTGTTGTGGGAGGTGGGTGGAAGGAAAGAGTGCAGAGGTATTTACAGATGTTTATCTGCCCAGGTCAGAGGCATGCATTGAATGTGGCCAAAGTAAAGCACTTTCACTAAGGGAAGGGCCACTGGTAATCCTTACCAGGATGTTCAAGTATACCCAGGCACAAGCAGTATACCTGGCCCCCACAGTCTGTGCGTGCATAGAGATCAGGTTCATGGCTTTTACTACCACAAGACCCATACCATGTATATGTATGCGTGTGTGTGTATGTGTATATCTGTTTATGTATGTGTGTATATACATACACATACATACACACTCATAGCAGGATAAAGTAAACAAGCAATTTATGGAATGTAAGATCCTTGAGGGCAGGGACTCTTCACTTTTTCTTTAAATTTCCAGCATTTAGTACCAGTGGACAGAATGCTAGACCTGGAGCCAGGAAAACTCATCTTCCTGAAATGACTGAACAACTAGCACGTGAATGAATGCTTTTTGACTGATCAATTGACTATGTAGTTCTATCCAGGCTACCACTAATTATTTGAATTATATCAGATGTACTTGCTTTCAGTCCTTACCCTTAAAGGGTAAGAAGGGTGTTCTGGGGAAATTGGATAGTCTTAATATCTGCAATTATTTCCTATTGAAAATAATTAATGAAGATTAACATATATACATAAGACCAAAAACCATTCCTCAGTAGATAAGTGGCCAAAGGATATGAATAGTTTTCTCAAAAGAGCTGTAAACTATTAGCATCCATACAAAAGAATATTAGAATTCACGAATAATAAGACAAATGCCACCACTATTATCAACTCAGTCTTAAAACAGGAAGCTAGATTAGAAATCCTCTCAGGTCCCTTCCAGTTCTGGGTCTTTGATCCAACCTCTCCACATACACACACACACCCCCAATAAAGGAGGACCTTGTTCAGTTTTCAAAAAAAAGTTGTCGGAGGAAGACCCATATGCACAAAGATATTTATTGCAGCTCTCTTTGTGGTGGCAAAAATCTGGAAATTAAGGGGATGCCCATCAATTGGGGAATGGCTGAACAAGTTTTGGTGTATGAATGTAATGGAATACTATTGTGCTATAAGAAATGGGGAGGAGATGGACTTCATATTTTCCTGGAGAGGCTAATACAAACTGATGCTAAGTGAGAAGAGCAAAACCAGAAAAAATTTGTACACAATGACAGACACATCATATGCGTGACGACCAGTTTTGATAAACTGGACTCTTCTCAGTAACGCACAATTGTAAGACAACTCTACAAGTCTCAGGATGGAAGGAGGTATCTACATTCAGAGAAAGATTTAGAAAGAACAGAGTTTAAATAGAGACTGAAGCAATCTACATGCTATCATTCTTTTTCATGTTTGGTTTTCTTCTTTTTTCCCATTGTTCACTTCATTGGTTACAACCCTTCTATAGAACCAGACTAATGGCCAGTGTGAAAGTATCTGCAGATCCTATACTTGCATGCCTCCATGGCTGGGGGGGAGGGGGGGGGGGCGTGGTGGTTAGAGGGAGGGGAGAAAAATTTGAAACTCAAGGGATTGTGGAACTGAATCTTGTAAACCAAAAGTAAATAAACAAATCAATTTAATTAAAAAAAACAAAAAGACAAAAAAAGTTGTCAATCTGTCATTTCATAATTTATCAATTATTTTCTTTTTAAAAAATAAGTTTTTATTAATCTCTTTTTTAAAAATCGCTATAATTTCCCCTATACCCTGATATAAAAAAATATTATTTATTTAATGACAAAAGTAGAAGAGGGGGTTGGCTAGGTGACACAGTGAATAGACAACCAGCCCTGGAGTCAGGAGGACTTGAGTTCAGATCCAGCCTCAGACACTTAACACTTACTAGCCTTGTGACCTTGGGCAAGTCACGTAACCCCAATTGCCCTGCTTTACCCCCTCCAAAAAACAAAAACAAACAAACAAAATAAGGAAAATATGTGCAATATAGAGTACTTCTGGACTTCCCAGCTCTGTAAAAGATAAGGTGGGAACACCCTCTCATATCTTTTCTTTTGAGCCATGCTTACTCTTTGTAATTTTGGAACATTCACTTTAGATTTTTTTTTTTAATGTTTTTATCGATTTTTTTTACATCATTATAGTTTCCCCCCATCATCATAGTTTTCCTCCCTCTCTCATGCCCAGAGAGCAATTTCATTTAACAAATAGCATTTCTAAAAGAAAAAGAAAAAGAGGAAAAATTAGTACAACTGATCAATACACTGAAAAAATCCAAACATGTGCAATGTGCAACACCTATGAACCTCCCACCTCCACCAGCAGGTGAGGAGAATTAGGGGAGTCTTCTCATCTCTTCTTTTGAGTCATGTTTAAATTTTAAATTGTACTACATTCACTTTTTAATTTTTTTATGGTTACTTATGTCTCTATTGTTAAATAAGTACTTTCAAACTACAAACACCATTGAAATATTAAATCATTTTAAATGAATTATTTAATATCCTACCACCTAGCTGAGATCTGGTATGGAGGGAATGGCGGATTACATTTGGATATACTGAGGATGTCAGGTTTGGATAGGCTAGTATAGTGAATGGAATGGCTTTGGCCAGCCAGAGAACAGCTTGTGTACCCAAGAGAAAAGGGACAGGGATAATGAAAGGGATGGCAGCAAAAACAAAGCAACAACTTTGGTCAGCCAGCAACAACCAAAATGATACCAATTTGCATATTAATAAGGGAATCTTTAAAAGAGAAAGCTCTGTGAATGGCCAAATATACTGACAGATTCAGTTAATATGTTAATTTGGCTGAACTTTCTTCTTTCTCTGTTATAAAGGATGGCTTTCTGGGTAAGAGGGGAGAAATGAATATATTGTGAAATGAAGGTTATATAAAAACAAAACATCTTCCGTATTTTTTTAAACCAGACTCAAAGGAATGAATTTTTTAATTTAAATGTTCTTTTTTTATTATTATGAATTTGACAGACAAGAACACTTCCCTGTACAAAAGAAGAACAAAATAAGAGAACTGCACTGGAAACTAACAATAGCTACATAGTGCTTTAAACTTTGCAAAACACTTCATCTACATTGTCTTAGAACATCTTGAGTTGGGTTTGGGTTCTGAAGGGGGGTGTTATATTTCAAATTTAGCACTGTAGTTCCAGCTCTACTTTCAATTCCTATGACCCCTTCTAAACTAAAAGGAATGATTTCTTAATGATTCAATTACAAAAGTAGCTTAGGGTGATACTTTAGGACAAAGAGGAACCTAAATTTTCAGTGCCCTTGAACTCACATCATATTGGCAACCGTTTAATCTTTTAAGTAGCTCCTAATGCTATATGGGGCAGCTAGGTGGCACCATAGAGTGCTGGACTTGGAGACAGGAAGACATCTAATTGAGTTCAAATTTGGTCTCAAGACACTTATTAGCTATGTGACCATGGGCAAGTCACTTAACCTCGCTTGCCTCAGTTTCTTCATCCAAAAAATGAGCTGGAGAAGGAAATGACAAACCACTCCAGTATCTTTGCCAAGAAAACCTCAAATGTGGTCATAAAGAGTTGGACACTACTAGAAGCTACCAAACAACAACAATGCTGTATGTGGGTGGATAGTATTAACATATTAGCTGTTAATTTTGCCAAACATACTATATTGCTTAGGCTGCGTTTTATCCACATTGTATTAAATAATTTTTTCAACCAGGGCAAATGGCACAAAATGTACCCTGGGAGCAGCAGAGACTTTCCATTGCTTCAAGGCCACAGCTAGGAAAGCTGTCATCAAGCGGAATAGGGAGTAGGACTGGGCAAAGCTATGAAATAACCTGGGGTATAGTGAATGGAGACAGGGACAAGAGAGGAAGTTGCTGTCCAGCAATCTCCCACTTTTAGTTAATTGTTCTTGCTAACTAACTAGATGCTTGGCTTAGTTTCTATGCTGACTTTGAGGAACCAAAAATGACATCAGAAATCTGTGTACTAAACAAAGTTGACACACTTCACTCAAAAGGTCCCAGACTCCCACTTAAAATTCATTTATTCTGATTGTGAATAAAATTTTAACAGCCTTGTTTATCTGATTTCTTAGTCTACAGAAGATTAGAAGTGGCAAATTATACAAGGGACTGTTGGAAGCACACCAGTAGCAATAAAAATAAATAAATAACTAAACCTGACCAGGAGAGAGGAATCATAAAAACAACACGATAGAAGGATTTTAAAATTACAGCCATCTTGAATCATTGAATGTAGAAACAAAGAGTCCATCATGCCCCAATAACCCCTAAGGACATTGCTTTATTTCAGCACAGAACAATAATTGATGTTCATAATGATGAGCCTGTGAGACATCATGAAAAGGTTGATATATGCACATTATGCTGTTTAAGGAAGCAGAAAGTGTTTAACACACTTTAAAAAGATTTTCATCCAAAATTGTTGTTGAGATATGTCTCATGACTGAAATATGGCCCTGGAAGAGTATACTTTATTTAAAAAGGAACAGGATAGACAAAAGAGCTGGGGGAGGGGAGGTAAGAGGGGGGAAGTAACACTGTATTTCTAGCACCAGAGGCAGCCCCTTCTCACTCATGGTACCCCTCAAAAGGCTACCCCAAATTCAAAGCACTCCCTAGTTTCATATCCTCTCAAAACTATAGCTTATGAGCCCCTATTGATGATGTACTTTTTACTAATCAGCCTGAAGACACAATTCAAAATGAAGAGATTTAATGAAATTAAAAAGCAATAAAATTCTACCTCCATAAATTTAGGGTATCATCATCAGAAAAAGTGGACGTGTACAGGGATCCCATATGGGAATACACATGTAGGGAACATCTGTCATCTAGGCACAATCAGGGGCACTTAACACTTCAACACTACATGGACACCAATGATGTTATTACACTGCTCTCTCTGCCTGCTCCCTTTGGGTTTCTGCTCTATGTTGGGCCTAAAGATGGGTATCAATTTATGTCCTCATTGGACCACATCTCTGCTGACTTCCACATTTTTCTGACTCCTGGAATTCCCTAATTTTTCATGAGCATGGTGCACTGCTAATAACTTGGTCACTATTAGGTCTTTGCTCTATTTAGGGCTTCTAGCTGCCTATCTCACTTGCTCTCTACCAAGAGGCTTGGCAGACTAGAAAATCTCCATAATAAGAATAGGAAGATAGCTCTTTGGTCATAGCCTGAGGCTAGAAAGGACCAAACTCAAATAACAAAGCAATTGACATTTAAATTTCTTAACCCACAGTGTCTGGGCTGAGCAAATCTTTGCTTCACACTTAGGGTTTGAAATTCCCAAGATTCTCTCATATTTGGTTTGCAAATAATTTAAACTAGAACAAAAGCTAGGCTATGGAGATAAGTACATTATTCCCTTCCAGCAACAAAGATATCTCCCTACCCCTAAATTATCTTTCACCTGGGTTGGGCGGGTGGGGAATTCCTCTGGCTTTGTTGCTGTATTTTGATCAATGAAAAACCTCAAAATCTATGTTATATCACATTATATTAATTATATTCTATCATATCATATCATATTTTATTATATTTATTATATTCCTATAATATTATAGGAAGATACACTCATGTGAAGAAATCCAGAAGAGAGAAACATGGTGAAAATGTATCTGGTTGAAGATTAGCCAAGAGAGAAACACAAGCAATATTGCCATGGGAATTTTTCTCCTATCCAAAATAAAAAATAAATGAAGAATTAGGGAAATGGATCATAAGCATAGCAAGAAGAAATAATAGAATAGCAACAAAAGATTCTCTTTCTCTGTCTCTGTCTTTGTCTCTTATCTTCCTTCCCATGAAAAGAATTTACTCAGTCATTTTTCAGTCATGCCTGACTCTTTGTGACCCCATTTGGGTTTTCTCGACAAAGACACTAGAATGGTTTGCCATTTCCTTATCCAGGTCATTTTAAAGATTAGGAAACTGAGGCAAATAGTGTTAAATTACTTGCCCAGAGTCACACAGCTAGTAAGTGTCTAAGATCAGATTTGACCTCAGGAAGATGAGCCTTCCAAACTCTAAGCCAGGCACTCTATCTACTTTGACACTTAGCTGCCCCTTTACAAATGTTAGCTATCATTATCATTATTATTATTATTATTATTATTATTATTATTATTATTATTATTATTGCTGCTCCAAATAATAATAATAACAATAAAGTAGATTTAATGATAACTACCAACCTCACTGGGTTGTTTAAAGAAAGGTATTTTGTAAACATTAAAGAGATCTATAAATGTAAGTTACTTCTGTTAATAGCTAAAAATAAAGGTTGCATAAACCATTATTTTGATGGTAAAAGCTGTCCCATTAACCCAGAAACAGACTACTTCTAATTTTCTGATGCCAGTTGGTGTACTTTAGCTATAGTATATTCACAGTCAAATTCTCAAATGTCAGCACAAAGATTCATAGAATTTCATAGTCTTTTTTTTGTCTTTTTGGAGGGGGGCAGGCAGGGGCAATTGGGGTTAAATGACTTGCCCAAGGTCACACAACTAGTAAATGTTAAATGTTTGAGGTCAAATTTGAACTCAGGTCCCCCTCACTCCAGGGCCAGACTGCACCACCTAAGCTACCCCTAAATTTCATAGTCTTAATAGTGCAATAGAAAGAAAGATAGACTGAAGAATGCTGGGTTCACATTCCACCTTTGCCACTTTACCACCTGTGTAACTTTGGGCAACTTACTTAGACTCTATGAACTTCTGTTTCCCTATCTATAAAATGAGAGGTTTGGCCTAAATGACCCCTAAGAACCCTTCATTTCTAATTCTCTGATGCCCATTATCCTATTTTGTCTTCCTTCTATATAACTCAGCATGTTTTGGGGAAGACTCCTTCAGCTATCAGGAAATGTGTGCTCAAGAAATGTATTCTCATTTTGCATAGTTTATTTCACTGGATAACTTATGGTTAAATGTATGTATACAGAGGCATTTTTAATAATTCATCGATTGGGCTTATTATAGCATCTTCTCTATAGCAGCTGGCAACTCATACTACTTTATCTTTAACTAAAATACATGTTGCCATAGTTTCTCAAAAAACCATTCTTTTCTTGAGATCTTGGGAGAAGTGATAATATAGCAATAGAAAAACTCAATTTAAAAAATTTGATCTTCCACCAAAGACAGACCATATGGTTCAGGCCTATAATTATTCTACAATATTTTAAGGTAGACTTAAAAAAAATAACAGTGGTTTCTAGACTTCAATTCAATTCAGTACACATTTATTAAGTGCTTAGTATGGGTAAGACACTTTGCTAGATGCTAGGGATATGAAGACAAAATGAAAAACTGTCAGTTTCCATGTTTTGGAAGGTTTTTCAGCTTTCAATTTCTACTTTTCTACCACATCAGTAATAACACTAGCAGTGGGTACCAACTTGACAAAGTAGAAACCTACTTTTAAAGAAAAAGTATGCACATTTTTTCTGGTCATGACTAATGGGTAAAATTCATTGCTTCTATATAGTTAACAGTGTTCAAAGAGCTCCACATTTACTAATAACTAAAAAATGTTGAAGAATTCTCCCAACATATTCTGAAATATAAATTTTTCTTTTACATAAAGGAAAAAGAAAACAAATTAATGCAAATTCCTTTTTGAAAGGCTAATTTCAGAAAAGACATCACTGAATCCAGATTCTCAGTTAAAGCTAATCCCACTCCTTTATGTCTGACAGAGCTTTTTGATGGCAATCATTGCTGTCTTAAAGCCATTTTAACACAAAGCTCATTAGTAACATTCAGGTTTAGGAAATAGTCATAAAAAGATTGTAAAACCTTGGGGAAAATATATTAATACTAACTGTACTCTTGCTATTATTCGGTACAACTTCCTGATTTCTCACTTATCTAGAAGGACAGGACAGGATGACAGAAGATGCTATCTTTCTTCTCAGAAGACCCTGAAATCATGTAGCTGCCTTTTTCTTCTCACCTCACATGCTCAATAAACTATCCTGCTTCCTAAAGTAACATATATCTTTTCTGGCACAAGTAAGCAGGTTATCATAAAGAGTTTGCGAGATAAAGTGGCTATATAGCATCTTTGACTATGAAGTAAGGGACAGAAAAGTGAGACCATTAAAAAAAAAGGGTGAGGAGAGTCAGGCAGGAAAAAACAAAAGTATCTCACACCTGCAGGAACTCTAGAAATAATGGCTGAATGACTGGACTTTTAAATGTCCTCATAGTACCAAGATTCTAACCTCTGACTAGTAAATGAATGGACAGAGAAGAATTCCAGTGAAGGTGGTTTCCCTAGTCCCAAAATCTCACTGGATATGAAATCTGCCCCCTGCAGAGCAACCTGAAGCCTGAGGGCCTGGGAGTCCTTCTACATTTTCCTGTAGAGGGGTCTGGTGCTCTACAGTGTTAACAAATTGGCTAAGCATTTTAAATGACTCCATATAACTGAAGAGATGCCCATCAACTGAGGAATGGCTGAACAAGTTGTGATATATGATTATAATGGAATACTATTATGCTATAAGAAATGATGAGCAGGAGGATTTCAGAAAAACCTGGAAAGATTTACATGAACTGATGCTGAGTGAAGTGATCTGGACCAGTAGAACACTGTACGCAGTAACAGCAACATTGTTCCATGATCAATTATGATTGACTTAGCTCTTCTCAGCAATATAATGATACAAAACTCATGAAGGAAAATGCTATCCACATCTAGAGAAATAACTGATGGAGTCTTAAACTAGATCAAAACATACTATTTTCACTTAATTTTTTTCATAGTTTTTTTTTCTCTTATTCTGTTTCTTCTTTCATAACACAACTAATGTAGAGATATGTTTAGCATGATTAGACATATATAACCTATATCAAGTTGCTTGCTGTCTTGAGGAGAGAAGAGGGGTACCCATAGAATATTTAAAACCCAAAAGGCAGCATCTAGTGCATTGAGTAACTCATCTATAGAGGATTTGTGGAATGATATGAACAAGAATCACACCCAATAACAAAGTTAACGGGGATTATGACCTGCCCCAGTGGAGGAAGCACCCACACTGATGAGAACACTGATCCAGAAAAGGGTAAAGGGAAAAAGCAGTACTTTTAGTTAATTCCATTCAAGGAAAAAAAAGAGGAAAATTAATAAGGAAATAAAAAAACAGATATGGGGGAAAGAGGAGAATTAAAGACAGAACAACGGAAAAGAATTAAAGTCAGTATCATGAATTACTGCTGGCAAGGAACTTTTCTTTTAAAAAAATCTTTAATTTTTTTTTTTTATTAACAAGCATTTAATTTCTCTCCCTCCTTGTCTCCCTGAAATTGAAAATAGGGAGCTTTTCCATATATTATAATTGCTGCCCAGAACATAAGTCTTATTTGTCCTTTGGGAGAAGTGGATCATCTGTACACAGAATTATTAGCCCCTGGTACTGAGAGGACACTGTAACTTGGACAGCCAGTTTACTGATCTGGGGCCAATAAAGAATGTCTTCCCTGAGGCAAACTTCTGGGCAGAAATCCTTAGTCCCAGCATTATTAGGAAAAACCAATGTCTTAGAGGAAACAGATACTGCCCAGCTGTGTCACAAAAACAGTCACTTCAGTAGTAACTGGCATCCTGAGAATCCTCCCATCATTCACTTATGCTGAAGTTTCCCGTAAAACTCTCCTAATGAGGGGGTAAGTTGAAGATGCATATTCCTACTTTAAATCTTTTTTAGATATATATGCCATGAAAAAGGACTATTTAATTATTGACTAGGAGGACAATAAAAATGGTAACAATGAATCAGAAAAAGAAGATATATGGTGCTTGTAATCTATTTGTAGCCTGGGCTATATATGCGTATGTGTATGCATGCATGTGTGTGTCTATGCCCATACAAAACTTTACCGATAAGAAAGAGACATTAAGGTTCACATTTGCTTTCTCACATCTCACTTCTCAAGCTCTTTGCAGGTAGAAACAATGTTTTACACACGGGCAATCCTCAACATTTGTGCATTTAACTTTCTGGACTTCAAGTGTTCCCATGATTAGTAACCTCATTTTCACTTTTGTGACTATGTTCAGTAGAGAAAAAATACTAGAGTCCAATGCCCAGCCAAGCAGCCCCAGCCAGGAACACCTTACTTTGGCACCATTTTCTATGACTCTGACCCCATGAAAGCTGAAGATTAACTGTATCACTATCACACCTTCCACTCCTTCCACTATCACACCTTCTACTTCTACACATAACCCTAGAACCCAGCACAAGGAATCACATAGTAGGCATTTAACCAATATTTACTGAATTCTCCTGACTTGGACAAGACAACAAGATGAAGGATGAATTTGAACTGGCCTTTATTCCTAGCAGAATTTTGTTTTTAGTTTTAAATTAACTACAAGACAAAATACCCATTCATAAGAGAAACTGCAATTGATAATTTATTTATCTGTTTAAACTGAGCCTCATATTCACCCACCCATTATTCATACTCCCTCTCCCTTTAAAAAAATAAATAAATAAATAAACGAAATAATGCCTTGGGTGGTAGCAAACATTTATTTCAGCATTGGTAACTGATGTGTAGTAATAATGTTTATGTTACAATGTCTAATACTGAGCAAACAGTTCTGCATCTTCAATGTCACAGCCATTTGCTGAGCAACTTTCAGCACTATTCCGAAAGAAGACAAAATTGTCTGGGCTGAAAATGATTGTTCCCCCAATACCAAATTGCATCAGAATGATTACCTGAGATGCTCAAAGGCTATATCAGCAGAGTTTAAGCTCTAATCGGTTCTGACAAGCTGGAAATTCAATAAGTTGTTAGTCAACAAGCATTTATTATTGTTTACTAAGTATTGGACATTATACTAAGCACTGGAGGGTACCAAAAAAAGCCAAAAATGTTCCTGTTTTCAAGGAAATTACATTCTAATGAGAGAGATATGCATATAAATTGGTACATACAAGATATAGCAGAGATGGAAGATGACCTTAAAAGGAAAGGCTCTAATATCTGGGTAGATGAAAAAAAAGTCTTCAAGTAAGGTCCCAACAACAAATTATATTAGCTGTCCAAAGATCAGCCTAGCTGTGAGTTGTATTCAATAGCAGGTTGGCCACAAGGAGACGAAAGAAACCCATGAAAGAAAAAAAATATGAAATAGAACCTCCGCCTTTTGCAATCAATTCTCTTTCAGTTCCACAAAGATAGTAAAAGAAAAGATCACCTATGAAAATTCATTTAATTGTTGATCCTTTTCCAATAACCAACAAATTGATACACTAATGGAAGAACTGATCCATAGCAATATTTACATTCTTGCTGTGAATGAAACCCAAAGACATAAAGAGATTGAAGTTAAATAGAACTCAGAAGTTATCCTCAGAAAAGTGAATAAAGGAGTTGACAGATTTAATTTCATTTATAGTCATTTTGTATATATACACATGTATTGGTTTATATATTTATCCACATGTTTTGTCTTTCCCATTGAAATGTAAGCTCCTGGGGGCAGGAACACTTTCATTTTGTCTTAGTAAATGCTTATTGATTAGGAAAAAAAATTTTTTTGAAAGACTTAAGAGTTCTGATGATTCCAGAGGTCCCATGAAGAAGAATGCTACCCACCACCTGTCAGAGAGGTGATGAATTAAATATACAGAATAAGACATACATTTTTAGCCATGATCAATATGGAAATTTGTTTTTGTTTGATTGCACTTATTTGTTACAAGGGGTTTCTTTTTCTTTTCAGTAAGGAGGTGAAAGGAGGAAGAATAAATGTTTGATAATTGAAAAAAATTCATTTTACAGGCAGCTAGGTGGTGCAGTGAATAGAGCACCAGCCCTAAAGTCAGGAGGACCTGAGTTCAAATCCATCCTCAGACACACCACACACTTACTAGCCATGTGACCTTGGGCAAGTCACTTAACCCCAATTGCCCTGCCTTCTCCTCTCCAAAAAGCAAAAAAAAAAAAAAATCATTTTAAAAATGCTTAATGACTGATTGATTTCCTTTCAAAACAACAAAGGATTTTGTTTCATAGGATACTTACCATCTCACTCAGAAACCATCTTATGCACAAAATCTTTCCTGATCCTCCAACTGCTAATGTCTTCCCTCCTGATTGACTTGTGTTTATTTTATATTAGCTGTATATTTAGTTATATATGTCCATGTGGTCTCCCCGGTAGAATACAAGGGCCTTATAAAAAGAGAAAGTTTCATTTTTGTCTTTGTATCCCCAATACCTAGAAGAGTTCTTACACATATTAGATGCTTAATAAGTACTTATTATTTGATTAGTTTGTTGCCATTCTTGAGAAGCACAAATTTAAAAAGCACTATGGAGATAATTTAAATATGTAGACAGTGTCTGTTGTAGAAAATTTAAAAATAGAGAATTCTACAAAGAAATCAACAAGACCTTCAAAACCAAGTCAACGTATCTCTCTTCTACTGTCAGGACATAAACAAGATGGAGCAAAATTCAAAATTAACAAATTAATAGAAAGGTAAAAGACAAAAAGATATTGGATGCAATCGTTATAGCTCCAATCCAACCTATTTAACAAGCTGTTGACGCTGAAAAGTTAGAAAGAAAGAAAAAGACATTGCCTCTAATCATGACCACTTGAAGGGAAGTTTATGATGCACTCCAAGGAGTCTCTTTTAGACACCAGAAATGACCTCAGTCAAAGAACATTTGACTTCCTTGCTAAGTGGAAAGATTTGGTGGCTAAGAGCAACAGGGATTCAGAGCACAAATTTACTAACGTAAAACATTACAAAGAAAGAGGCAGGATGATCATAAGCAGCATCATTGCATAAAGCAATGGAAGTATAGAATGGACCTATTTAGTGCAAACCTTATAAGCGAAATAGTCCTAAAAGAATTTGTAGAGAAAGATGGATGACAAGAAACAGGTGTGAAATAAAATATCTCTGCCAATATTTCTCATCTCATCAACAATGACAATGGAATCATCACATTTAACTCTAACATGTAAGTAACTGATGGACTATTTTAGGAAGTAGAAATGATACTTGAGTGCCCATAAAGAGAGACTGAGCCTTATCAACTATGCAGAGAAAAAAGTATGCTAGACTTTGCATTGAACATCCTTCATGGCAATAACATCTTTCTCGCCTTACATTCACTACATTGTTGCCCAACCATATTTTCTGATCAAACATTTCCATGATATGTTTCATATCACATCTAGCACAAGGGTACTGATTTGAAGGTACTGATTCTCTAGATATGACAAAGAGATGATATTAAAAGGAATTTTAAAAAATCATATGTAGTATTATTAACCAAAAAAGACAATCAAAAAGTTATTAGTAACTGTTAATATTATGCCTATTTTCTCATTTCTATAACATCTTTGTGAGAAATGTCTATGAATTAATTATAAGTATCCTTGGTGAAAATATGAGGTTTTTGTAAATGATTTTCTGAAGCAGGCCTTACTTATCTTCTTTGTTACATAACTGAATGAGAGGTTAAGAATAAAAGATCCTATTATATTCATTTATTTTAAATATTTTATTAATAATATTTAATTATTTAAACATTTGATTGCAAAATGCAATCTTAAAGGTTCTCCTCCAACAAGGTGTCTCCCATGTATATGTTAAATTCATACAAGAAACTTGACTGATGCAATCATAGAGATAACTTTATTCATTGATCATCTGATTAACAATATCAAGCAAAAATAAAACAGAGTCATAGGCATTATTATTATTAATCATTATTTATTATTAAGAAGATCAGTTTGGCTGAACTGCAGAGTATGGAAATGGTATATGTAATAAGGCTCAAAAGGTAGGTTAGACCCTGGTTGCAGAGGGCTTTAAAAACCAAAGAAATTCACATTTTGTCCTAGAGGCAACATGAAATCAATGGAGTAATTGGGTCAGACCTGTGCTTTAGGAAAATCACTGTAGTATTTGTGTGGAAGTTATATAGGAGAAGAGAGAAATATCAACATAATTAAGAGGCTATAGAAAGGTGATGACGTTCTGCACTAGGGTGATGGGTAAGTGAGTAGAGAGAAGGGGTCAGCTATAAGAGATTTTGTGGAGGGAAAAATGATAAAATTCAGCAAGTAAATCTTGTAAGGAAATGAACATTGAGCACAAATAAGGAAGTATGACTTTAGAATAACACCAGGGCTGCAAACTTGGGAGACTAGAAATATGGTATCAGTAACTGAAAAAGAGAGTCATCAGATACATACGTGTATATTTACCTATGTGTATGATATATGTACATACACATTCTTTGTATATAGATTCAATGCAAGTCCACTGAACAAATATTTACTAAGCTCTAACTATATGTAAGGCTCTATCCTAGGAACCTGGAGATAGAAAGATGGAAAATCAGTCAGTCAAGAAACATTTATTTAAGTATCTCCTATATGCCCAAAAAGGACACATACCCCTATCCTCATGGATTTTAGAGTCTTTCTAGCTCAGGAAATTATGCATACACAAATAACTATATTAGCCTACATATTTTATTATTTGCAAAACATTTTATTTCATTTGATCTTTACAAGAATACTGTAGGATAGATATTATTCCCATTTTTAGGTAAGAAAACTAAGGCCCAGAGGTTAAATTGATTACTTATAATCACACAACTAGTAAGTACTGGAGATGAAATTCAAACTAAAGTCTTTCCTGTCTCAAAGTCTACCACATTTTATTCACATAAAGTATAATGTTAAAGTGGAGGGGGAGAAAAGAAGCATAAAGAAATACACA
Organism: Pseudochirops corinnae; assembly: GCA_028646515.1. Lineage (NCBI taxonomy): Eukaryota > Metazoa > Chordata > Mammalia > Diprotodontia > Pseudocheiridae > Pseudochirops > Pseudochirops corinnae. The sequence continues at coordinate 154,092,178 of CM053586.1, read as the reverse complement.
ACTTCAAAAGAAAAAGAAATTACTTTTTTCTCAGAAGATCAAAGGAAATTCCTTATGGAAGTATGTCAGCAGCAGGGACAAGGGACAATCAAACCCAGGTCCAGGAAAGGAAAGGGAATGTACGGCATGAAATTACAAGGAATAGTGACTGGTGAAGAACACTTGCAGGGAATTATTACTTAGAGGGCATTACAATATAATATACAGGAGACAGAAGCATACTATTTTCACTTTCTCTTTTTTTCATAGTTTTTTCCTTTTGATCTGTTTCTTCTTTCATAACTTCAGTCATAATATAGAAATGTTTTACATGATTACACATATATAAGCTATATCAAATTAATCACATTTTAGAAAGAAAGGAAGGGAAATTTTTGGAACTCAAAATTTTGTAAAAATGAATGCTAAAAATTGCTTTACCTATAATTGGAAAAAGTAAAATACTATTTAAAAATATGTATGCTATTTCATGAAGACTTCAGCAGCAAGGGATGACTGGTGATTTTAAGACTGACCACCTAAAATTCTGTCAAGAAAGAGCATCAAATGATTGGTTTGAAAGGGTGTGCAAACTGTGAATGGCTTAGTTATTCTCAGTAATACAACGATTTAAGACAATCCCAAAGGACTAATAATGAAGCATACTATCCACCTCTAAAAAAAAGAACTGATATTGTTTAAATACAAACTGAAGCATGCTTTTTTTCACTTTCTTTCTTTCATTCTTTTTATTTGAGTTTTCTTGCACAAAATTACTAATACGGAAATGTTTTACATGACTGCATATGTATAACTTATATCTGATTGCTTACTATCTTGGGAAGAAGGGAGGAGAGGAAGGAAGGAATAGAATTTGGAACTCAAAACTTTAAAAAAAAATTAGAAAATTATTTTAACATATAATTGGGGAAAAATAAAATCTATATTAGAATGTAAAAAAAAATAAAGAAAAGGAATGGCAAAAAAAGAAAGAAAAAAAGGAGTAAAAGTGAACACGATCTCAGATTTGATTCTAACTCTCATAAGTGAGCTTTTGTTGCTTTCTGGAGGTTCAGTTAGACACCCAAGGGGTATATACTATGTCTGCCTTCCTTGAGAAAATGGAATCTTACAATTCCACTAGATATGGAATGTCTGTCTTTGGCTACTGGAATGGCAGAGTAGAGCCTAGAATAGTATTATTACCTGAGGAAAATGCCAGTTGTTAAAGAATTAGTTGCAAGGTATAGATGTTTGCTATGAAGGACCTTTACTGAAGACTTCCTCTTCCCTATAGCAGTAGCTATAGTGAAGAAAGCCAGAGTCTCACCAAATATTACTGAAACTGTACTTAAAGGATAGATACCTACATGGCGTGATGGATAGAGTGGAGTCAGCCTAGAGCCAGGGAGTCCTGAGTTCAAATCCAGTCTCAGACACTTGCTAGCTGTGTGACCTTGTATAAGTCACTTAACAACTATTTCCTCATCTGCAAAATGAACTGGAGAAGGAAATGGCAAACCATTCCAAATATCTTTGCCAAGAAAACCCCAAATGAGGTTTGGACATGACTGAAATGACTTAACAACTAAAAGAATGGGTAATAATTAAATAGTTGGAAATAAAGGAGAAGGATATTATTGAAAAGCAAAAGTGCAAAGGTGGGAAAATATTGAAAATATTCAAGGAACGATGAGCTGTCCTGTTTAACTAAAGCATAAGATATGCATGATAGAAGAGTAATAGATGAAAAGATTGCAAAGAAAGTGGAGAATTATGAATTCCAGGCTAAGGAATTTAGATTTTCTTCATTAGTTAATAAGGAATGCCTAGATATTTTCAAATATGTGACAATTAGCAACATGATTGGAACCATGCTATAGAACAGTTCTGGCTGTAAATGATAGGCTAGCCATTAGAGGCAAGGAAATAATTTAGAAGAATATTTCAGTAAACCAACTGAGAGATAATGGCAACTTACCAGAAGCCAAAAGGAGATAGTTCCAAAATGGAGCAAGTGTTCAATAGTAGGAAATTCGTTTTCTTTAAAAAGTCAAGGAAAAAGTGCATTAAGAAAGCCATTAAACTTTGAGAGAGCAGATTCACACAAATGTTTAGGCACGAAGGCCAGACTCCAATGAACAAAGTGATAAATTACTCCTTCAAGAAATTCAGTGAGGATGGACAAAGAGAAAGTAGATAGATAATAGCTAGAAAAGGCTATAGGGAAGAGGAGGGTTCCACTTATTTTTAGGCAGAGAAATTGGAAATATAAAAGAAAAAAGAATAAGGAAATAAAAGCCTGAAAGATTAGAGAAGTGTTATTGAGGACATAAGTAAAGAAGTTAATCTTGGAAATGAAGAACACTTTCTTCTGGGACAGAAGGGGAGGAAGAGAGTATGGGTAAAGACCAAAATAAAAAGAGAGAGGGAAATGTTAAGATAGTTGAGGAAACTTATATCAAAGGTGAAGAGTCATCTGCAGAAAATTAAAAAGAATGAGGATGGAACTGAGGAAAGTAGAAAAGCTTTGGAATAAGCACACTGAGAAATGCAATAATGCTGAGTATCATTAGGGCCTAGATGAGTCAAATTGTACTCATTTATAAGAGAGCTGATTGTCCCAGCTCTACTACTTTTGCTAGCAGTGATCAGTAGTCTAATAACAGAAAAGGAGGAAGCAAAAGGCAAAGAGGGACTATTGCTCCCTTGTCCCTTGACAAGAGTAGGCATGGCAGAAAAAAACAAGAAGGAAAAAGATTCTAAGGTCATAAGAGCAATATTTAAACAACTGATCATGAAAATGGATAAGAATTTCAATGAAGACAGATTGTGCCTGATGGACTGGCAGAAGAGGGAGGAATCAGAAAATTGGGTACAATGCACATATAAGATGACAAAGAAAAAAAGCAGCAGGAATAAGGAAGTCTTAGAGATGGAAGGATAGTAGGTTTCCATCAGAGAAGAGACTTTATAGAGTTCAAGATTCTGGAAGAACAGATACAAGTGATAATGAGGTCAAATGTGGTAGTGTTTGTGGAAGGCTGAAGGAAAATAAAGATGAAGGTCATTGAATTTGTATGTATATATCATGGATATATGCAATAAATATATATATGAATATGCACACATAAATTTATTATCTCCCACTAAAGTGATAATCAGAGGCCTTATCATGGCATGGAGATGACCTTGAATTCTCAAAAGCATTGTCAACAAAGCTTAAGTAAAAATTGGTCTTTCCAGATCATAGAAATTTCAGTTATTGGTCTAGGTCAACAATTTCCCAAGGACCAACCCAACTAAATTCAGAAAGGCTCATCATCAAAAAATTGACACCCACCCACCCACTCAGGTAATTAATTTTGACCATGGAAACTCAGGAAAATGATTAACTAAAGTATGTGATCTCCTGGAAATAGAGGGAGTATTCCAATGGATAAAATCACTTATCTTCTGACATAGTAAAGGAAAAAAATATGTAAAATTTAAAAGTCACTTCATACCTGAGACTTTCTTGAATCCTCTGCTCACTTCAATGCCTTAACCGATTTTTTAAAGAGAAAAATAGGCTATATACTAGAGTTGTTGGATAAGAAAAGATGATGTTATATTTCCATATAGAACCAAATAAAATGGCAATATCCTTGGGCATCATTTTAGTAACTAAAATATTGGAGGATTTAATAGATATTTACAGTACATTTTTCTCTGTTTCTGAATAAGTGTATAAACTGTGAATTTTAATTTAGACATAATTATGAGTATATTTGAAGTCACAAATGAAAAGCATCTGTGTCCTCCCCTTCGTAATTCAATTGGGAAATGGGCATAATTATAGATTTTATAACAATTGAAGAGAATTAAACTGTCTTAAAGGAAACTTCAAATGGTCCCAGAAAAAAATTTAAAAACAGATTTACCCTAAATACTAGTCATGCAATATACATAGGAGATTAGAAAGGGCTGAATTTGTCATTTCTTTTTTTAATTTATGGAATAAAACAAGTATTTTCATAACATTCTATAATAAAAAAGATAATTACACATGGAACTGCAAATCTACTATGTACAACTTACTGTTCCTTTTAAATATACAGCAGTTATCATGGAATTTTTTTTCTTTTTCCTTTTTGTAATCTTCCCTTCCCCCAGCCTGCCCTAGAGATGGCATGATTTCAATATTATAGGGAATACCTGATGAGGAAACCCCCCTACTAATTTTGATTAATACTTTCTCTGAGAGTTATAGTCTTAGAGAGTGACCCAGGATACTAAGTCAGACCATAGAAATGTAAGGGATTATAGATTTGGAGCCAGAAGGGACCTTGGAGGCCTGCTAGTCCAAGTCTCTCATTTTATATATGCAAAAACTAAGAGGCCTCTTTTACCCAGTGCCCTGGAAAGGTGATATGGCTAGGGGGTATGGAGGTCTCATTGTCTGCCATTTTTGACTTTCAGAGCCTAATGACAATAACCTTGCTGCTTATGTTTACCTACGCATATATCTTTCTGATCTTTGTCTCCAGCCAAAATAAAAATGGACAGTTTGGTGTACTTTAGAATTGTGCCAAAACTGTTGAATAAGAGTCCTTATGTGGCAATATTACATATGATGACGGCCTTTGGCATTTAGTTCATCCAGTAACCGGAAAATGTCAGAATTCAATTGCTGTCGTATTTCTATAGATAAAGGACTCACCTAGAGAACACAATGAGAAGAGTAATTAGGACCCTTTCAGCTATAAACTTTGACTGAAAGACTCCTGGTTGCAATAAAACTGTTAATGGACTAATGTTGATCTCTATACATAAGTAAGATGCAACTGTCAATACCAGAACAGACTGATATCTACATAAAGACTGAACTCATTGGGGCAGCTAGGTGGCACAGTGAATAGAGCACTGGCCCTGGAGTCAAGAGGACCTGAGTTCAAATGCAGCCTCAGACACTTAACATTTACTAGCCACATGACCTTGGGCAAGTCACTTAACCCCAATTGCCCTGCCCTCCAAAAAGCAAAAAAAAGATTGACCTCATAGTTACCACCATTTGAATGACAGTTTTCCAGTGCCATTCTTTTATGTCACCTGTTGCTCTACAGAAGGTATTTCTAACACATATCACAGAAAACAAACGATAAATGATTGTTCAAGTTCCTTTCTGTATAAATTAGGAAAGAACTTTATCATTACATAATGAGAATATTTCCACGATGAGCAATTCTTATTTAAGAAAAATGGTTGTGTATTATGTGAATGTTCATAAAAATTGTATCTGTATTTTTAAAAAGAAACTAAGACACAGCTAGTTTAAGTGACTTGTCCCTAGGTCACATAGGCAGTGTGATTCAGAAGAAGAACTTGAACCCAAGTCTTTCTGACTCCATCCACTATACAATATATACCAATATAAAGGATTGCATATAGCTATATATAGTACATTATATTTCCATAATAATCCACTTTGCAATATGTTTTATAACAACCAATGTGTCCAGTTCCTCAGCATTGAAGAAAAGAGCAAATTTTCGTAATTTTTAGGTAGATGCTACCTGCCGGTTTTGTGGCTTCCCTGACTATGCCTGAGTATTATTATAAAGCATAATCCCAGGTCTAGTGGCCAATCATGCTGATGCAAGGTCATTGTCACATTCAATCTATAGTAAGTACAGTTTGGTGTGGCGAGAAGGGTGCTAGATTTGGAATCAGAGATCCTGAATTCAAATTTTGGCTCTGATTCTTTGATAAGTCACTTAAATTCTCTGGGCCTCAGTTTCCTCATATGTAAAACAAGAGACTTGGATCAAGTAGCCTCTAAAGTGTCTTCCAGCTCTACATCTACAATCCTTTGCTCTTCTTCAGTGCATTCATTTATTGTTCACTGACTAGGAGTGCTTATTCTCTTTCTACATGTCTTATCTCTTCAAACAGAATATAAACTCCTGTATAGATAAAATAGGATTATGTCTAATACTCCTTTTGGTTCAAAACAACAGAAAACATGTATTGTCAATCAATCAACAAGCAATTTAGTAAGAAGTTACAATGTGCTAGGCATCATGCTAGGTACAAAAGATTTGAAAGACAAAAAATGAAACATTTCTTGCCCTCCAAGAGTTTACATTCTATCAAATACTCCAAAATCTCCAAAATCATGAAAAGGATGCAGTGAGAATTTATCAGATGTAGGAATATTAGAATATTAGAAAGACTGAGAGGCAAAATTAGGGAAATCTACTTCACAATTGCCTATTAGGTATCTCAAACTGGATGTAAATGCATGTACAAAATTAAACTCATTATCTTCCCCCTCCCCCATCATTTTCCCCCTTCCAAACTTCTCTATTACTGCTGAACACACCCTCCTTCCAGTCCATCAAGTTGGGAACCCAGGTGTCAAACTCAACTCCTCACTATTTTCCACCATCCATCAGTTTCACCTTTGCAACATCTCTCAAATATGCCCCCTTCTCACTTCTGCTACTGCCAGCACCCTGGTGCAGACCCTCATCTCCTCACACCTGAACTACTCCAATAGCCTCTTGGAAGGTCTGTGTGCCACAAATCTCCCCCACCCAGTTCATCCTCCATTCAGTCTCCAAAGTGATTTCTCTAAAGTACAAGTCTAACCATAGCATGCCCTTATACATCCCATAAAATTCACTGGCTTCCTGTCATTTCCAGAATGAAATATAAAATCTTCTAGTATTCAAAGTCCTTCAAAACCCAGCCACACACACCTTTCCAGTCCTATACCTTACATCCCCTACCATTACTCTTTGATTCAGTAACTTTGACCTTTTTGTTCCATGAATAATCTCTCAGCTCTATCTCTCGGCTCTGGGCATTTTCACTGAGTCCTCCCATGCCTGAAACACTCTCCCTCATTTCTGCCTTCTAGTTTCCTTGGCTTCCTTCAAGTTCCAGCTAAATCCCACCTTCTACAAGAAGGTCCCAATCCCTCTTAATTCCAGTGCCATCCCTCTGAGCTTACCTTCTACTTATCCTCTATATAGCTTGTCTGTATAGAGTTTGTTTTCACGTTGGCTCTCTCATTAGATTGTGAGCTCCTCCAGGTTAGACTGTCTTGCCTTTCTTTATATGCCCAGAGCTTATTACAGTGCCTTCCATTTAGTAGGCATATTAGTATAATGACATAGTAGTATATTGGCATCATATGTCGATTATGTCAGTAGGTACTTTTAGCAGAGCATCCGGAAAGGAAGTCAGGATGACATTTCTAATCCATTTTTGTCTCTACTGGAAAGGATACTGACCCAAGCGCAAACTGGCTTGGCATTCAGGGCCTCCACAATTTGTTCTCAACTGATTTTTCCAGTCTTCTTTCCTCTTAGCCTCCACTCCCACCAGACTACACACTCATCATGCCTTGACTATGACTTATACTATCCTGTTTTTGTCCTTTTGTTCACATCCTCCTCCCCTCTCTATCCTTCAAGATTCAGATGAAATCTCACCTTCTCACCAAAAGTTTTCCTGATCAGCCCAGCTAGAAACAATCTCATCCTTCTGTGAGCTCCTATAGTAATTACAGAAGAATAGGGAGGGGTTGGGGGACCAGAGATTACAATGGTAAAGAGCTGCGCCACTCATTTATCACTTAATGCCTGTAAGTCTTCATTATTTTTCTATGTGTCTTGGCACTTCAAATGGAATAGAAACTCCTGGATAAATTAACTGGGACTATGTCTAATCCTTCCTAGTTTCCTCAGTGACTAACACAGTCCCAGCTACTTGAATCTTTTTCTTAATCTTATATTCATAGGAGGAAGGGAAGAATAATTTGTACATATATGTGTAAATAGATGTAAAATAAATGCAAAATATTTGGGGCAGAAATAATAGGAAGGGGGAAGAGATCAAAAGAGACCTCCTGTAGGTAGCACCTGAGATGCTTCTCATTATTGCACAAAGCTACAAAGGCAGGAGATAGAACAGAAAGTAACAAATAATCCAGTATGGCTAGAACAGAGAATCCACGAAAGGGAAGAATGTTCATCCAGAAGGATGGATTGGAGCCAGATTACTAAGAGCTTTGAGTGTTTAATAGATAAGTTTCTGCTTCATGCTAGAGGTAAATAAGAAATTACCTAACCTTCTTGAGCAGGGGAGTGACATGGTCATACCTGTGTTTTAGGAATATCAGTTTGGCAGCTGTGTGGATGGTGAGTGGGAAGAGGGGGACTGAAGGCAGGAATGCCTCCAGTTAGCAGTTTGTTGTTCAGTCGTTTCAGTCATGTGCAACTCTTGGTAACCCCAAAATACTGGAGAGGTTTGTCATTTCCTTCTCCAGCTCATTATGCAGATGAGGAACTGAGGCAAATAGGGCTGTGACTTACCAGAGTCACGCAGAAAGTGTATGAGGCTGGATTTGAACTCAGGAAGTTGAGTCTTCCTGATTCCAAGTTCAGTGCTCTATCCATGGCACCACTTAGCTGCCTTCCACCCCCACTCCCAATTAGGAAATTATTGCTATAATCCAGATAAGAGATGCTGAGGGCCTGAATTAGGGGGATAGTTATATGAAGGGACACATTTGACAGACATTGTGGAATTTGAAACAAGACTTGGAAATTGATTAGAAAATAGAGGATAAGGAATTTATATAGAGGCTACTATGTCCCAGTAACTGTGATAAACCCTTTTCCAAATATTAACTCATTTTATCTTCATGACAACTCCCTTGGGGTAGGTGCTATTCTTATCTCCTTTTATAGTTGAGGAAACTGAGGAAAACAGAGATTAAGTGATTTTCCCAGGATCACACAGCTAATAAATGACTTTCCTAGGATTTGAACTCAGGACTTCTTCACTTCAGGCCCCACACCAGTCCACTGTGCTACCAGCAACCTCAAGGGTAAGTGGAATATCCAGATGAATCTTCCTGACTCCAGCTCTGACACTATCTACTGAAGCATCTAGCTGCTCTGCCTTGGAGGGACATTTGACCCTTATTCTCAAGCCTTATAAGTGAGATAGATGTCTGGATCAAAATCATGGTTTAACCTCAGAGTAACATCAGGTAATGCTATGCATGTGTTGGTTTATATTTGTGAATCAACTGAGGTATTTTCTTGGGAAAAAAAATTTTTTGCACTCAGTAATCTACTTGTTTTCTTCATTGCTATGGAGTTAGTGAGTGGATTAGTGGTAATTATATGGTAGCATTACTTTGATGCAATAAACTGGAGAGAAAGCTTAGTTTGGATTAAAGAGTCTCAGTTTTAAAGATTCCAAACCCAACTCTACCACTTGCTATCACTTGATCTTGGACAAATCACTTAACCCCCGCACTGTGCCCCAATTTCCTCATCTACCAAATGAAGAGGGTAAACTAGATGATCACTAAGATCAATTCCCTAACTAAATCTATGAGCCTAATTACTGTATGTAGGAGGAAAGGGAATGGGGAACGGCATTTATTAAGTGCCTACTGTATACCAGATGCCATGCCAAACACTTTTACAAAGATGATGCCATTTGATTTGATGCACAGAGATGCAAGTGCAATTGTGCATCATAAATACTGATATCAAAGTCACATTTTTTATAAACAATGGGAAAGAGCAGTTTAATTATGGTAAAAGTAATGATAATAATAGTAATAGCTTATACATAGTGCTTTATGGCTTGCAAAAGATTTTATGTATTTTATCTCAATGTACCTGTGAAGAAGTTACTATTTTTATCCTCATTTTATAAGTGAGAAAACTGAGAATGAAAGTGGTTAAGTGACTTGCCCAGGGTCATACAACTAGCATGTGTCTGAGGCAGGACTCAAACACAACTCTCCCTCTCCAACCATCGATCCACCACACTAGGGGCATCAAATTCAAATAGAAACAGGGGCCACTAATGGTACATAAGTATCCCTGCCAGCCAGATACTGATTTTTAAAAAGCCATGTATATTATCTATATTTCATTTTTACTTATTCTGTTCCCAACTACACTTTAATCTAGTTTAGGTGGCACTCAGGAGTGTTGCGGGTCACATGTTTGACACTTTCACACTTCCCTACTTTTAACTTCCTAGAGCAGCAAGGTGGTCAGTCCGAGCACTAATAAACCAGAGTTATCTAAAAATGGAATGGGTTGCCTTGGAAAGTAATGAGCTCCCCCTCCCTGGAGGTCTTTAAGCAAACACTGTACAATCATTTGCGGAGAATGTTGTTACAGGAATTGCTTCTATGGAGTGGACTGGATGATCACTGGGATCCCTTCCAACCTTTTATGAGTCTATGACAGAAGTTGTACAAGATGAAAAGTTGTGAATGGGATGCAATCTGCAAGTGAAAGGAAAACTCATTTGAATGAGGTTACAAATTCATTAAGATTTCAAAGAGGGAGCAAAAAGAATATATCAGAAATTGAAGCTTTGACTGGTGTTGATATACTGTTGGTCAAAAAACATTTAGTAAGTTCCTACTATATGGCAGGCACTGTGCTAAATGCTAGGTATACAGAAAGAGATGAAAGATAATCCCTGCCCTCCAGGAGCTCACAATTTAAACCTTGAAGATAAGAATTCTCTTAAGCCTTTCCATATCCTTAGTGTCTGAAATACTGTCCTGAACAAAGCAGACGCTGAATTTATTGTTGATGTCAATGTTAGCTTAGGGTAAGTTTGGTATAACAATATCTGTACAGCATAAGCAATATCATAAAGAAATTTAATGTTGATTGTGCAAAGATCAACTATGATAGACTTAGCTCTTCTCAGCAATGCAATGATCCAAGACAATTACAAAAGATTCATAATGGAAAATGCTATCCACATCCAAAGAAAGAATTATGGAGTCTGAATGAAGATCAAAGCACACTATTTTCACTTTTTTTTTTCTCCTGGTTTGTTCTTTTTGTTCAATTCTTCTTTCACAACACGACTAATTATGGAAATGTGTTTAACATGATTGCACGTGTATAACCTATATCAGAATGCTTGCCGTCTTGGGAAAGAGGGAGAGGAGGGAAGGAGAAAGAAAAATTTGGAGCTCAAAATCTTATTTAAAAAATGAATGTTGAAAACTATCTTTAAATGTAATTGGAAAAAATAAAATACAAAAAAATTTAATGTTGAGATCATAATGTCATTAAAAAATTCATTTGTACAGCTAAACTAATTGTAATGGATATAGACAGCTATGGCACAAATACTATTTTTCCTAATTCCTTAGAGTAGTGATTTCTCAAAGTGTATGCCATAAAATAAATGTGCCTCAAGTTTTACTGGGAAGGTATGTCACAAACTATATGGAGTTTACACTTACAATCACATGGATCAGCCTCTTGTAGAGTAGCCAATTTAAATGTTCATTGTGCTTCAACTCCTCATGACAAAAATAGTATGCCATGAGCAAAAGAAAAAGAAATTTTGAGAAGCACTGAGCTAAAGTATGCATAGATCACAAAACTGGGCAAATCATATGGTAGCACTGAGGAGTTGTAATTATCTTGCAGGCTTTCCTCCTAGTGTTTGGTTAAGAATAAGCTAGGAACACAACAGTACCATACATTTGAAACATCCTTTATCTGGAGGTGACTTAGAGATCCAGTTGAGTAGTACTGATGCTTATCTGAAGACAGGATCTGATGTCAGATTATGAGAAATGGCTATAAAAAATCATACAATTTCTTCATTTTCCTGTAATTTGAGTATTGTAGGAATATCTCTGTGCTGCCACTCCTATAGTTGTAAACTAAAAAAGGAGACTGCAAGATATAAACAGCAGCCAGAAAATTTTACTGATATCTTTTCATAGATCTCTACCCCTTATTTATGCTGTGACTGTAGAGGAATTACTTCATTTCAAGTAGCCCAAATCAACTATTTTTATTTCTTGGTCAGGAAATTAAGGGAACTTAGTAAACTCTTCATAAATTTAAGAGCAGAAATCAAACAAAACTTCCTTTATTTACTGTCAGGCTAGGGAATAGGAATCATTTAACAGTATTCATTTAGTAGATTCTCAATGGACTTCATAACTGTCATTCTATTACACGGTTCTAGAAAATATTACCTGCAATCTAATCATAGTGCAATTAGCTAAGTCCCTTTGAGTCATCTGTTGAAACTTTCATAAAGATTGTCACTAGTCTGATTTTCACCAGGGGAGATTATGGCAACCATTTATCATTTATATTAAGTCCTAACATGAACTGCATTGTAAATTTGGGAATACTGATCTGCCTTCTAAGACTCCCAAGATAAGATTTTTAACTAGAAACTATGTGCTAGATCAGAGGTTCTTCAATTGGGGTATACAAAGGGTCCATACATAGATTTCAGGGTGTCCATGAACTTGGAAAAGAAAAAAAAATCTTTATCTCAGTATAATTGTTTTCCTTTGTATTTTATATACTTTTAAAAATATTATTCTGAAAAGGGGCCCATGGGCTTCACCAGTTTGCCAAAGTGATCCATGACACAAAAAAGATTAAGAACTCTTGCCCTAGATCAACAGGGAAGTTTCTTCAGTACAAAGAAAAAAAGTGGCTACTACAAAATGAATTCTTACATACATACCAAAAAACCTAATAACTTATGACATAATAGATCAACAAGACAAAGAGACACTATTCAAGATTTGTTGGATGAGCTAACACTTTCTTGTCTTCACGAACTATTATTAAATTAGAAGGATTATTTCAGAAGATTTATTATTTTAAGTACAATTTATGCTATATGCATATGATTAATAATTAATATTTATTTAAGAAAAGGATTTTGTACCATTACACAATTTTTAAAAATTTAAATCATCTTTATCTCTTTTTAATTTTTTTAATGTATATTTTATAGCATATATAATACAAGAATAAGTCATGTACATAACATGAAAATAATAGATGCATAATAGATGCATCAGACTAAAAAAATTTATTAATAAAGGTGTGTGATAAAAAAAAGTCTTTGTAGACAATCTCTCTAAAGGTCTTTCATATTGCAAAGTGAGCTGGTAGATTCTAATCTCATCTCCCTCTTTTGACTAAGATAGAAATGGTAAAAGTGAATCATTTGATTAATTAACTTAGAACAAGGAAATAAGAAATCAGAAGTCCTAGTTCATTTTATATTTATCTATTATTTATTTTCATTTTATGAATAAAGAAATCAAGCTGAGGTACTATGATTATATACCTACTTGGTCAACAAAATTATTCGGGGTCTACTTATTTAGTTTTTCACTGTGGTAGGACTTGCATGAAGTAAACTGGTTCCTAGTGGCATGGCTCTATACTTCACTGAAATATTTCCATCAAAGTTGAAATTCCTTAATTCCAAACTATTCCTAAATTCCAAACCCATTTTTATCTCCTGCCCAATAGGAATCATTCCAATTAAACTATGTAGAGTAGGACATGAACAGGGCAGACCATTCATTGCTAGGCAAAGGGGCAAAGTGCTTCCCCTCCCTCTCCTTAACCATTCAAACACTTGCCTTAAGAAAAGTGTAATTAATTGAGACACTAATGCACTATTAGTAGAGTTGTATACTGATTCAACCACTCTGTAGAACAATTTGGAACTATGTCAAAAGGCTATAAAACCATGCATACTTTTTGTCCCAATAATACCACTAGTACATTCTGTATCCCAAAGAGATTAAAAAAAAAAAAAGGAAAATGATCTATATGTACATAAATATTTATAACAGTTTTTTTTCAAGTAACATAGGGATTGGAAATTGAGGAGATGCCCAACAGTTAGGGAATGGATGAAAATGCTTTGGTATATTATTATGATGGAATACTAATATGCTATAAGAAATGATGAGCATGGTACATTCAGAAAAACCTGGAAAGACTTACATGAATTAATGCAAAGTGAAATGAGCAGAACCAAGAGAATATTGTACATAGTAACAGCAATATTGCACAATGAACAACTGTAAATGAATTAACTATTCTCAGCAATACAATGTTTCAAGACAATTCCAAAAGTCTTATGATGAAAAATGTTTCCAGGGAAGGAGCCTGAATGTAGATCAAAGCATACCTTTCTTTTTATTTTATTTTTCTTGGGTTTTTTTTTAATCTATGTTTTCTTTTACAAGACTAACATGGAAATATGTTTTGCACAGCTACACATGTATAATGTTTATTGCCTTCTTAATGAGGGGGGAGGGAATCAGAAAATTTTGAACCCAAATCTAGAAAAAACTAATGGAAATGGGATGACAATCAGTTGGGATGTAAGAAGAAAATATAAAAACTTCTTTTTAGGTGTATTTTTCATCTAAGAAGAACAAAGGAATTAAGATTTACTAACATTTAATATATCGACACTGGTACTTTCACTCTGGATGTCAGATGGTCATTCAGATGATCACACATTAGTATCCTAGGAGTTCCACAACTTGAAAAGGTTGACAGGGTACCTACACTCATTCATTCAATGGGAGAATATTTTATTGCAGTTTGTATGTACCTGATTAAGTGGATTTCCCAATTGTGTCATCTAGTTTTAGCTAAACAAACACAAAGCCAGCAGATATCTTGATACAGATATCTTGATGATCAAATTAATAATGAGAGTTCAAACTAGAAAATGACAGAACTGACACTTCTAATCCTGGTACAAGTTCTTCATCAATTAGATTCTAAGGCATGGACAATGATGATCTAATTTCATATCACAAGAAGTCAAAAAGATCATAATTATCAAGAAGATTATTTGAAATATTTACATCTATTCCTGTTAGTGATTAACCTCAATCTCATATTATTCTTTGTGATATTGTGCCAGTGACAGTATAAAGCCATCAATTAGCAAGGCATTTAAAAATCCAAGCTTTTGTAGATGAAAATTACACATGCCTCCTATCTGTATACTTTAAAAACATGTTAAGAAAAATTTTAACCTATTTAAAAATTTTCCAAATTAAGAGGTTCAGTGGCTTTTGAATTCATTTGCTAAAAATACAAAAAGGCAGGATCTTACAACTAGTTTACAAGAACTATTGACTGGTATCAGGGAAGGCAAAACAGATTAGTCAATTTTTTTTTCAAAAATACCTTTATACATATGATTGCTGGATAAGATTGAAAAAGTGATGTGATCATTTAGTCAAATTTAGTAAATGTGCATGCACTCCTTCAGTTTGGATCTACCTATCTTTGTGAAGTTTTTTTTTTCCCTCCAACTACAACAGCCAAGTAACTAAATAAACTGAATTTAGGACCAGATCTTTGGATCTTGAGTGGACATATCACTATGTAATGCCAAGATTTTCTAAAATAATGCAACATACTGCATCACATTATTCCCACAAAACATTGTTATTATTAATTAATTGTTATTGATTAAAATTAATATTACTAATTACTAGTTTAAGAAAAAGATTTTGTCCCATTAAAATAATTTTTAAAATATTTAAATCATCTTTATCCTCTTTCAATTTTTTAGTGCATGCTTCATAATATGCAAAATATATTATTAGTAGAGTAAGGCATATATATAATATGAAAATAAATAATATACACATAATAGATACATCATGCTAAAAAATTGATCATGAGAGGGCATAATAAAAAATGTTTGTAGACCATCTCTTTAAAGGTCTTCCATAATGGAAAGTGAACTGGCAGGTTCTAAATTCAACCCCCTTTTGACCAAGACAGAAATAGTAAAAGTTAAGTATTCAATTACTTAGCTTGAAACAAAGAAACACTATATCAGAAGTCCTAGCTCAGGGTACTTATAAACTATCAGAAAATCAGAATACTTTCTTGGATACTTAGTTGTTTTTAAACAGCTGCCAATTTTTTAAACCTGTTCATGTTCCAATCCCAATTTTTAAAAGTGGTTGGCTACTTGAGAATTTAGTGGAATTTTTATCTTTAAAAAATCTATGAGAGAGAACCTTTTAATTTATTTCCATATGAAATGAACTAACTCATTTTTTTTGAAAGTATCATATTAGACTGTGAGGTTGTATAGCAACTGAACTAGGTATAAAAAGGAATCATATTTATTTCATACCAACAAGTTCAGATAAATGTCCAAGAGGCATATATTGTCTAATATTGTCCATTTTGCTTTACTTATTGAGTTGAAGTTTGTTGTTGTTTAGTTGCAAGGATTCAGGGTATAGAAGCTTTTTGTTGTTGTTTAGTCATGCCTGACTCTTCGTGACCCCATTTTGGGGTTTTCGTGGCAAAGACAGCAGAGCGGTTTGCCATTTTCTTTGGCAGCTCATTTCACAGACAAGGAACTGAGGCAAACAGGGTTAAATAACTTGCCCAGGGCTACACAACTAATGAGTTTGTGGGGCTGGGTTTGAACTCAGGAAAATGAGTCTTACTGATTTCCAGCCTAGTGCTCTATCCATTACACCAACTAGTTGGCCCAATACTCACTCAGTTGTAGTTTGTAGTGGCTGTTATTTAATTACATGGATTAGGGCTATAGAAGGGAGAGTGGCTAAACAATCTGTGGTATGTAAGTAAATGAAATGGAATATTACTGTACCATAAGAAATTATGACGGTGAAGAACTCAGAGAAGCATGGGATGAATTGATGAATTGATGCAGAGTGAAGTAAGTAGATCGGGGGTGGGGGGAGGGAAATAATCACAATGACTACAGCAATGTAAATGAAAAAGAAAAAATTCCAAAATAAACACTGTCACTAAAATGGTGAAGCTTGGCCCCCAAAGAAGAAATGTGCCTCCAATACTTCTTAATGGGTCATTAATGGGACACTATGAAGGTGGAGTATTACATATATTATCACACAACTTACAGGTTAGTTCTCTCTCTCTTTCTTTCTCTCTCCTTATTAACATGGGATGACTTACTGGGTAGAGAAGAGGAAGGGATATTTTGGGAAATGAAGGTGATATGAAAATGAAAGATAGTAAAAATCACATATATACACAAACATATATGCATCTGGGTGTACTTTATATATAAGCATTTTATATAATATGTATGTATACATATACATGTGTGTATAAATATACATATATACATACACATATTTTTTAAACTAAGCTTCTAGATATTGGGAAAGAAAAGGAATGTTAGCACTCAGAAAAGGGAAGCACTGAACAAACTTCCTCTTGCAGTCTTGTCTGCAAATTTACATCATCCTGGTCAATACAAAATCGAATCTCTGCAGGCATATGAACTGATTACATGCAACTGATTGAGCAACTAACTAACAAGCGGATCTGAGAAGCAATATCCACAGAGGAACTTTTCAGATTACCAAATGCATACTCACATGTAAACTGGACCTGGGTCTCAGTGAATGAGTCAATGGATAAAATCACTGTATTTAACAAACATCTCAGAAGAAACTGTGTTTACTAAGGGATAAAGCAGCCAATGACTGTCCTTACCACAGACCTTTCTTCCATAAGATCATGTTTAATTTTAGACTAAATGACTAATCATCAGTAGAAATCATCCATTACAGGACCTAAAAACACTTTTAATGGTAGCATTCATTTCTTCATGATGAATGGTTTATTTCTTGGACAAAAACCCTCAGCCAACTCAAGATTTTGCATCATTTCCATATGTACTCTCACATCCAAGAGACTGCTGTATTGAGACCCTCAAATCTATTTTTTATTACTTTGGGGTTTCTTTAACTATCAATTTCTTTAATTTCAATTTCTATTTTCAGTTCCAAATTCTCTTGCCTGACTTCCCCAATCACTGAAAAGGGAAGAAAAATAAAGCCCACTATTTTGTATTAGTATAGAAAGAAATTCATAATGTGTTCTTTGTAACATTGTTCAAGTTGTATACTAGTTCTTTACTAGGCATTGCAATTCAGCAAATTAATGACTTTTAAAATTTTCAGAAATAAAACATTTATTTTTGTACACGCTTCAAAACATTTCATACCACTGTCTCCCATCATCCTAAATTGAAGAGAGAATAATCCTACCCTTTGTATCTATAGAGATATCACTAATTATATTATACCAAGGTGTTCTTACAACATAATACAGCTATAAACAACAAAGGTCAGAATATAATGTAGGGTCCAAAAATGGAATTTCTATTAACCAAGAACTTGATGAAACACATTTTTCAGGCAAAATGAATTTGCATATAGAACAGAGAGCAAAAATGCATTTCTTCATTTAATTAAAATTTGTTGTGTGCTTTCACTTTAAATAAAATATCAACAGTTCTTTTCCACAACTCTGTGAACTCTTTCTCAGTTGCACAAATATCAGTACCACCAAGCTTCAAGACTATATGAATCCACTTTTAAAAAGAAAATAGACATCTCATCTCTGAAGGCTTAAGGTCTGAATGGATTTAGAGTAACAATGGTGAACTTCTAGTGGTGCTTGGGTAAAATGTCAATATAAAAAACTGTTGTGCTACTTGAAGAAAAGCATTATTTATTTCTATAGCTGAATTTTAAAAAGCTCCACTTAACCATTGTGGCTACATCACCTGGTCCAGAGTGAAAGGTATGGCTCTAAACATTAGGAGAACAGCAGAGGAATTTAGACACTTTCATTCCTCAACCCAATCAGAGCTATCATCATTCTGCAAGTATTATCAAAAACTCCTAAATATAACATCTTCTTCAAAGAACCAAGTTTTTTCTTATCTGCTAATGAGGAGAGTTGGTGATGGATTCTGAGCTTTCTTCCAACTTCAGATCTATAATCCTATGAAAATAAATTTGCCAGTGCTGAAAATGAAAGGCAGTTGTATCCAATCTCTTTCCTAATTCAGTTCTTTAAAGTGGCTTCTCCTCTCTGTGTCTCTTATCCGAAGTGAAGAACTTGGCAACAATAGTGAGCTAACCACATGTAGGACGCATCTACCAGTAAATTATACCTTGTAGACTAAAAAGTAAACTCACCTCTACTCTGCAGCTAGCTGTTCTCTGTTTCTGTGATATTTCTTCCTTTTTTTAACTAGCCCCCTCCTCAAAAAAAAATACATTAACAGAATCTTAAATCTGCTTGCTGAGCCTACTTGAGTTAGTTGAGCAGTGCCGTTTGGGAAATCGCCTGGAAAGATTTACTTCAATACCAATCTAACTTGGATTGACATGCTAGAAACTCAGTGACCTAGTGATTTCATAACATGAACACAATGAATATTGGTACTCAGGAAATAGAACTTCTTCTGACCTTGAGAGTGCGGGCTAAATAAATTACCTCTGAACGCAAGTGGTGAGATCTCACGACCGCATCTGGAGAGAAAACAGAAAAGCCAGAACTGCATCGGACCCTGATTTCAGTACCAGTTGAATCACTAATTAATAACTTATACTAGGTGACCTCAGTCCAGGTCACCAGGCAATCCCATTCCCCTCACACACACTGTTTTATCTAGCTGGGGAGACTGTGAGAGAATATCAGGCCATCACCCCTTCCGTGCTCTATCTGCGGGAAGGTCCCGCCAAAGTTATCGGGGAGTTATGGGGAACCCCAGCTCTCGCATTCTTGACTTTCTTCCCACCCCCTGACTGAGCTCCTGAGGAGAAGGATGGGTGGGGACCAGGCTGCCGCAGTCCTGAACTCTGCTTGGAATCCCTTCAGGTTTTAGCAAACTGAGGTTAAAATGTGGATCCTTCCCTCTTCTTTCCCCTCCCTCCCTCCCTGCAACGTCTAGATCATCTAAGATGGGGGTAAATAATCGGGTAGGGAATGGGTAACAGCGGGTGAGAGATAGTGGAGGAGAAGAGGAAGCGCTTTTGCATGCATCCCTTCCTCTATCAGCTCCAAACATCTCTCCTGTCCAGGGAAATGTAGACAGTGCATCTCTTACCTCGGCTCCTGGAACGACCCGAAAAGACAGATTTCATGGGATGCCTCCCCTTCTGCAGCCTGCGGTGCCAGCAGCAGAAGAAGAGGATGGTGGCGATGGTCCCCAACAGGAGCAGTAAGAGGAAGAGGGCACATTGAATGCTGTAAGGTCTCAGCAGCACCAAGAAGGCTGCGGCAATCATGGTGAGAAGTGGGGGATGCTCAGGCTAGGCTGGAAGGACACGGAGACACATGCACAAGCACCTGGGGACACGCACACGCAGACACGAGCGACGCAGGATGGATGGATGGATGGCAGAATGTGTGTTGGCTCTAGAGCGGCGGCGGCGGCGGCGTCATTCTCGGGGCTGCTGATCCCGCGAGGAGGCTCCCCAATGGCTGCAGACACCGAGCAGATCTGAGCTGATGATTGAATGCTGGGGGGGAGCTCAATGCATGACTCAGCAGACGGCGACAGGGAAGCGACCCGGCAGCCGGGAATTTTTTTTCCCCACCTCCCTCCTTGCCCTCACCCTTCCCCTCCCCCAGCCTCCCGCGTTGGTGCGGCTCAGCCCCCAGCGGCAGCGCTGCATGGAAACCGAGAGAGGGGAGCCCCAGCTTGGGTCGAGCCCGCCGCATTGCCCGGTAGACGCCTCCAGCTCCAGCATCCCAGCAGCGCCCAATTTAAATGCTGACCCCGGGACTGGAGAAGGGGCTGGCGTGGAAGGAGCCGTGGGGGTGGGGCGCGCGAGCGCATCCCCAAGTTGCCTGCTGCCGGCGGCTCCCCGGGAGGGGGGGGGAGGAGAGGAGGAGGGAAAAGAGGGGGGTGGTTTTGACTTGGCTTGCTGGCTGATGACATCACAGGTTGGGGATGCTGCAGAGGGGGAGAACGAACATGGCTGCTTCAAGTGAGGTACACTGAGTCCTGAGCAGCGAACGACTGCAAAAGGCTTTCCGGGAGCCCCTCTGGGGGGGCCCTGCCCGCGGCCAGAAGGCTTGGGCTTTGCTGCAAGCCTCTCAGGCAGGAAGGATCCGGCCCTGGTGAAGCGGCTGAGGCAGTGGCAGGGAGGGGGTAAGGAGTGGGGGGTGGAAGGGAAGCTGACTGTCCATACACTGATCATTTTCTTATGGTTTTGGATAGTCTGTGGCTCCCCAGCTCTCCTCACTAGCCAAAGCTGCGGTGGAGCAAGACGTAGGGGAGAGGGGAAGGCGGGGGCATGGGGGAGAAGTAAGATGATGAAGTATTGCCTAGCCTCTAGTAGGTTCTACCCTGCCTAAGACACTGCACCCGGAGCTTCTGAAGTTAGGGATGAGATAGGGGTAGGGAAGGAGAAACAAGTGTTCACATGCGCGGAAAACCGAGGAAGTTCGGCGGCTTCCAAAGACTGGGTTGGGTAGGGGTGGGGAAGGAAACTATCCCCTAGGCAACCCCTTGGTGTATAGAGCCCTCCGAGTGGCCAAGCTTCTGTAGATGAACAGGAGGTGTGAACTGCATCATACCCCCTCCTTCCTCGAATTTAGTGGGAATTCTTCGGGCTTGGAGGGTCCGGGGCGAAGAGGGGGAGGGGGTAGGGGGGAGAGGAGTGTGGTTAGTCTACTACTGTTATGGGTACTCAATTATGTCTCATTTAGTGAATCTGATGGAAACAACTATTTCAAACTCTTTGGCCTAAGTCCTCAAGGGATTTAAGGATTAATTTGGGAACTGAATTGATTGATTTTTTTTTTTTCGGTAGCGGGGGAGATGGGAGGGGTGGGGATTGATTCCCCTTTTTATAAAGGAGTGGGGAAGACTGGAAAGCAATAGCATTGCTCCATTATAGACCCACATGTCACCACGAAGGCTGTAGTAGTTTATAATAGATGGATTTTTATGTTATTGCAGTTGTGAAACTCTTGGTGAATAAACTAAGGAAGCTATGATTTATTACATTATGACATCTAAGGCTCCTTAGGCATCATCAAAGCGCAGGGGTTGACTGTTGCATTGTATCCACAGCAAGGAGATACATTACTCTCCTGCAGTAAACTGCAGCTTGCTGCAGCAATAGCTACCGCATGAGTGAATCTCCTCGTGGGCTGTCATCCCAAAAGGATGTCTCAGAATTCAGTAACTAGAAAGCTGCTAGACAATTCTAGTTTAAACATTTTATCTGTAAGGGCAATTATAACGACAGGCATGGCAATTTTTTTTTTAACCACACTTGCTGACCCATGGGATCTTTGATTTGGAGCTGAAAGAGAACTTAGAAATCATTCTAGTCCAAATATCTCTTTGACAGAGAAGGAAATCCAGACCTATGGGGGTTAAATAATTTGCCCTAGGTCGCACAAGCATTAATTTGAGAACATTTCACAGATTTTTTTTTTTACAAGAAATTGTTTCTTTTGGAAAGTAGTATTCCAGAAAGCAGATTTGCACATGACTTAAATTTAGAATCAAACTAAATGCCAAGACTCCTTGAAAACCTGCTTAACTTTTTTGATACAGCAATTTGGCAATGCCCCCCCCCCCCAAAAAAAAAAAAACAATGAACTGCAGGGATGGCTTTAGTATATTATTCTTACAGCATAGATTTAGAGCTGGACGGGACTTTGGAGGTCATCTAGGCTAACTTTCTCAATTGACAGAAGAGGAACTTGAAGTCAAGAAAAGGTTAAGTGACTTATCCCAGTTCACACAGGTAACAAATGGGTTTAGCGAATAACTACAGTAAAGGCAAATGAGCAGCCACAGGGCTTAGTGGATAGAGGATAAGATTTGACATCAGAATAGACCTTCCTTAAAGTCCATTAAGCCCATAAGCTGAGAGACTATAGGCAAGTCACATTAGCATTTCAGAACTCCCAGAGAATTCTCTAAATGTATGTTGAAATTAAGACTCCAAGTTACAGACAGAGTAACGATCTGCACTGGTATTTCATTTTATTTTTTTAGAATTGAAGATGTCTATGTATGCTGTGAATGAACACCTGGAAAGGCTATGCAATGAGAAAGGTAGAATTTTATAGTATCACAGGCATTACCAGTTTCTCTAGCAACTGACTAATGCTATCAAGTAGCACTGCATCATGTGATCTAGTACTCCTGAATGTTTCCTGATACCGCAGTAGACTGCAGTAAGACAGAATAATATTAATGCAATAATGGAGATTATTAAGTATCCTGGGAGTTTTTAACATATGGCCAAACACTGTAAAATACTGTGCAACAAAATCTTTAACTGATTCAGTTTGTCACAATGTTATGTTGCAGTAATAAGAAACTTTTAAAGAAAACTTAATAATATTGTATATGAAGATAAATTCTTCTGATAGATTTTAGGAAACTTACTTTTTTTTTCACTTGGAGCTGATTTATGATCAAATAGTCTAAAACACCCTTGGACAAAAAGAGATCAAATTTTGTGAATGCAATATAAAACTAATTTGTTCCCAAACTCTAAATTTTTAGCAAAAAAAAAAACCACTATAATTTGATATCTTTAAAGCAATTTACCAGCTCCATAAATTTTACTGCATCCCTTTATTTGCTTCAGGTGCATAAGAGAATAGCATTTATCTCCCTGTATAAGCAAATATAGAGCTGGCTGGCACTCAAAGAGGATTATGCATACTTCTCAGAAAATTAATTTAATTTCCCTCTGACATTGGTTAACACCAAGTGATGCACCAAAAATAAGGGAACTAAATTACTGAAGATGGATTGCATTTAGTGAAAAATCTACATTTCTGTTGTCATTTTCCTACTGATTTTTGAGGCTAATGTATAATTTCTTCCTTCAAATAATAGCATGTTGTTATTTTTTCTTTTTTAAGCATATTTCTCTTTCTATACAATTCCTAGCCCACTTATGAACATTCCATAAAAATTATTTTAGACAATTAATACTTTTAGAGTTAATTTAGCTTCTACACTCACTCTACTTCATAATGTTGGATGCAAGAAAAGGCAAAAATTTTAAAATATTGTGGCAAATGCACAGATTAGTGAGGAAATGGCAAGAAATCTATTATACTAAGAATTTTCTGGAATGTTGTTAGAATTGAAAGCTATGTTAATTTACTAATTGAGTCCAAACTTAATGTAATTGCCCATCCCTAGGTTGGAAATACCTTTGACATCTGTCATTAAATATTTTTCAATAAAATTACCCTCTCCCAAGTTGTATTTATAACACATAGATTTTATTTAGTTTGTTATTCACTTCATCTTTAATTTGATTTTATTTTATTTTCAGTTTTGAATTCTCTACATTCTTTCTCCTCCTTCACCCATTGAGAAGGCAAGAAAAACAAAATCCATCACAAATATATAGTCATGCAAAAGAAATTTCCATATTAGCCATGTCCAAAAAAGGAAAGAAAGAAACAGAAGAAAATGTGCTTCAGTCTCCACTTTGAATCCATCAGTTCTCTATGTGGAGGTAAATAGCATGTTTCATCATGAGTTTTCAGGAATTGTGACTGGTCATTGTGTTGATCAGAGTTAGTAAGTCTTTAAAATAGTAAGTCTTTAAAAATTGATTATCTTTCCAAGTTTGCTGTTGTTGTTCTCCTGGTTCTTTTCATTTCACTTTGTATCAGTTTGTAAAAGTCTTTCTAGGTTTTTCTGAAAGTATCCTCTTCTTCAGTTCTTATAACACAATAACATTTTATCACATATATGTGCCATAACTTGTTTAGCCATTTCCCAACTGATAGGCATCCCCTCAGTTTTCAATTCTTAGCCACCATAAAAAGAGCTATAACATACATTTTTTTAAAAGTGAGATTAAATTATGTTGCTTAGCATGAGAAAGTCCTTGTAAATTTGCTGTCTAAAAACAATCTATTTTGATTCAAAAAATATTCATTAGGGGTCTATCATATGTGACACTGCACTCTGGACACAAAGAATGAACAAAAAGTCCTGCCCTCTAGGAGTTATGTTCTACTAGAGAGATACATTTTTTTTTTTTTTTAGAAATAAATACAAAGAAATTTCAGAGGGAAACAGCACTAATAATGGGGGGGAAAGGAAAGGTTTCCAATTGGAGATGGAACCCAAGTTGATCTCTAAAATGAAAATAGAGATTCTTAGAGGTAAAGGTAAAGAGAGTTTACATTCTAGGCACAAAGGAACAGCCTAAGGCAGAGATGTTAGATGGCAAAGTGAGTTCTGGGAATCTTTTGGAAACCAGTTTGGAACATAGTTGTGAAGAGGAGTGATATGAAATGCTAGGATGTTATATGAACATAACCTATATCAACTTGCTTACCATCTTTAGGGAGGGAGAAGGAAAGAAAGGGAGGGAGAAAATTTGGAACTCACATTGTTCTTAAAAAATGAATGTTAAAAATTGTCTTTACATGTGATTGGAAAAATAAAATTCTATTTTCAAAACAAGGTATACAAGAGCCCAGTTGTGAAAGGCTTTAAATACTAAGGTGAGTAGTCTGCATTTTATTCTAGAGGAAAAAAGTTAAAAGGCAATCAATAAGCATTTATCAAGTACCTGCTATCTGCCAGGCACTGAGTTAAGGGCTAGGGATACACTGAAAGTCTGTACCCACCTTCCACAATCTAATGGAGATGGATGACATGCAAACAAACTTGTCGACTGATTGGATGTAGGGGGTGAGGGAGAGGAAGAAGCAAGAATGAGTCAGATTTTGAATATGGGTGATTAGAAAGGTTGCTATATCATCAATAGAAATAGGCTAGTTGGGAAGAGAGGATGAATTTGGATATAGGAGTTCTGTTCAATGCAATAAACAATCACAATTCCAGGGTATGGATGATGAAGTGTTCTGCCTACCTCAAGGTACAGAGACATACATTTTCAGACACAGATGTGAGAACTTGATTTGCTTGTCTACTATGCATATTTCTTCCAAGGGTTTTCTCCCTCTCCCCCCTCCCCCACCAGTTTAGGAGGGAATTGAAAAAAGATATAGCAACAGGTTTTTCAAAGAGGGAGAGAGGGAGAGAAAGAGAGAGATGATAGATAGTATTAAGAAAATTTTAAGCAATGGTAAATATATATAGTTCCATTTTGGACATAGCCTGAAAAGAGTTGATAATATGATACTGGAAGTCAAGAGCTCAATTAGAACTGGACATATAAATCTGAGAACCATATGCTTAGAAAATATTTAACCCATAGAAATTGGTGAAATCACCATGACAGAGTATAGAAAGGTAAGAAATGAGGCCAGGATATACCTACCCATTGTAGATATGAGGTAGATGATATGCAGGATCTTGAACATAATACAGGAATAAAAACCATGAAAAGGAAGTGTCAAAGAAGCCAGTGTATGAGAGTATAACAGAAAATGAATGACTGACTGTATCAAAGCTGCACAAAGCTCCCCATCCTTCTTTTCTTCCGCTCTCAACAGAACATGGGAATTTCACCTCCAGGATCCTGGATTCTGATAAGGTGTACTTTCCTCTTAATCTTGCCCAGAACTAAGATCTGCTTTTGGCAGGTAGAAGATAGAATACTCCCTCTGAAAAAAAAATTTTTTTTAATGTTTTGAGGTAGAGAACTAGTTATTATGTTTAATTTTCTATGTCCTGCTAACTGGGCTAAACTGATGTTCCATTTTTTGGTGAGGGCAGTATAGAGGGACTTGGATAGATCAGTAATTTTGTCATTTTTGGTTCTCCCTTCAGTGACATTAAAAAACTTTTATATTATTAAAATTTTTCCATCCTTCATCCAGTATGATTGTTGTTCATGTGTCCTACAAACTGTGCAGAATCAATTCAGCATCCAAGTTAAATTTCAGCCCTCTTCAAAAAAGAAAACTTTAGGGTACAAATGTGTCAATGATGCTATCTATTGTTTCTCACTTTATATGACCAGCTTACCTGTTTCAAGTCATAAATATCTTTTGTAATGTCTTTTCATCTCTTATGGAAATCACTACTAGCAAAAGCCAAAGCTTGCTTATACCTACCATTAGTTTTTTCATTACGTTTTATTCTTTAATTCTTCAAAGATAATAGTCTTTCATTTTCCCAAGGTACCATAGGGAATATATTGGTGTTAAAGGTCTACCAATCTATAAACCCTTGTTAAGAACTTAATTATACATGCCAGACATTGTTCTAAGCACTAGGGATACCAAACAAACAAGCGCTTTCCTCAGGAGATGTACATTCTAATAGGAAAGACAGCATACAGATTAGATCAAAGATACTCTTTTCTTCATGGCTCCATTTTGGGTTTTCTTGGCAGTGATTTGCCATTTCCTTCTCCAGCTTGTTTTACTGATGAGGAACTGAAGCAAACAGGGTTAAATAACTTGCCCAGTGTCACACAGCTCGTAAGTGTCTGAGGCCAGATTTGAACTCACAAAGATGTCTTCCTTGCTCCAGGCCTACCACTCCATCCATTGTGCTCCCTAACTTCCTGTAAGATAGCCTTAGGGAGAAGGCAAAATCAGATTATCTTAAAGGAAGCCAAGAATTCTCAACCAGAAGTTAGCTAGGAGAGCATTCTAGAGATGGGGGGCTGCCATTGCAAAAGCCTGGAGATGGAATAAGAGAGATAGAGCATCCTATGTGAGTGACCATACTCCAGTATGTTTGGACCATAGATTTTATATAGGAGAGTAATGTGGTTGGTTGATTTGTTTGTTTTTTGGGGTTTTTTTTTTCAATGACTTGTTTATTTACTTTTAGCTTACAAGATTCAGTTCCACAATCCCTTGAGTTTCAGATTTTCTCCCTCTCCCCCCCTCCCCTCCCCCCATGGTGGCATGCAATCATGTATAGGATCTGCAAATACTTTCACATGGTACAACAGTCTGGTTGTATAGAAGGGTTGTAACCAATGAGTGAACCCTGGGAAAAAAGAAAGAAAGTTTGTTTTTTTTTTTTAACTAGAAAATTAGAAACAGGCAACCTTGTAAAGAGTTTTAATTGACAAATAGAGTTTATATTTGATCCAAGATGCAAGAGAGAAACATTGGAGTTCATTGCATAATCTAGTCAACAAGCATTTATTAAAGACCTACTATTTTTTAAAACACTGTACCTGTTACACAAGTAGGCACTTAATACATGTTTATTGACCATTGACTGTGCCTAAAATATAAAGACAAAAAAAAAATCTCATTATCAAGGAGCTCACAGTCTAATAAGGTAAACAACATGGAAACAACAATGTACATACAAGATATATTCAGGATAAATTTGAACTAAATCTTAGAGGGAAGGCATTACCGTTAAGGAGAATCAGAAAAGGCTTCTTGCAGATGGTGGGATTTTAGCTCACTCCCTCAGGGAAGTTAGGAGTAAGATTGATATTACAAAATCTCAACTGAACCTTCGCTACCACTAGGCAAGCCTAAACTACCTCCTTCATCAACTCACTATCTCACTTTTCACAGTGGCTCTTTTCATACCTTTTCAACCTTCAACCTCAACCCCTGATAGCTCCCTCTTACCCCATACTCTCAACTAAAAACATTGCTTCACATTTTACAGAAAAAAAAAAAATCAAGGCCATCAGCCATGAGGCCTCTTCCTCATCTCCTGTCACTCATGTGCCTTTTGCCACTATCTCCTTCACTCTTGTCTCACAAGATAAGGTAGCCTTACGTCTTGCAAAGGCTAAGCTCTCTACCTGATCAAACAATCCTATTATATCCCATCTCTTCCAACAAACTGCCCCCGTCGGTCATCCCCACTATTATTTGTTTTCAATCTCTTCTTGTCTACTGGCTCATTCCCTACTACCTACAAACATACCCATATCTTCCTCATCCTGAAAAAATCTTCACTTGCTCCTTCCATCCCCATTAACTATCATACTATATCTCTTCTGAATGTTGTGGCTAAACTCCTGTTTACAATACATGCCTCCACATTCTCTCCTCTCACCCACTTCTTAACACCTTATAATACAGCTTCTG
Organism: Pseudochirops corinnae; assembly: GCA_028646515.1. Lineage (NCBI taxonomy): Eukaryota > Metazoa > Chordata > Mammalia > Diprotodontia > Pseudocheiridae > Pseudochirops > Pseudochirops corinnae. Next base: position 154,063,526 of record CM053586.1, on the reverse strand, counting down.
ACCTCATCATTCTCCCAAAACTGCTCTTTCCAAGGTAACTAATGATCTCTTAGTTGCCATAACCAATAGTCTTTTTTTGACCCTCATTCTCCTCAATGTCCTTGCAGTCTTTGACACTGTAAATCACCCTTTCCTCCTTAATACTCTCTTCTTCCTAGGTTTTCAGCACACCAGTTGTTCTTTTGGGTCTCCTACCTATCTGATTGCTTCTTCTCAGTCTCTTTTATTAGATCCTCATCCAGATTATACTCTGTAACAGTAGGTGTCCTACAAGCCTCTGTCCTAAGTCCTCTTTCTTTTTACCTCTAGATAACTTCATCTGATGATTTCATCACTTCCATAGATTTAATTATCATCTCTATGTTGATAACTCTTGATAATCATTAAATATCATATTTTTGACCAAAGTCTGAATTAATCAAATAGACTGCTTTGCCTTATTTTTAAAATGCCCTTTTAATCTGTGTCAGCAACTCCAGAGACCAGATAAGGCTAAAAGCGGGATTTCCCCTTATCTTGGGACATACTTCTTACAGGATGAGAACAGAGACATCCTGAGATCATAAAAGGGACCCATCAGCTTCTTTGTTCTCTTGCTCATTGGTTAGAAATTAACTTCTAACTCTTTGTACAAGTTCACTAGTCTTAAGGGAATACATGCTGTAACTGTATATCACCTAGCATGTTGTCTTGAGTGGTTAGCCATTTCCTTCTCCTGCTCATTTTACAGATGAGGAACTGAGGCAAACAAGGTTAAGTGACTTGCCCACAATCACACTGCTCACAAATGTCTGAGACCAGATTTGAACTTGGAAGATATCACCTTTTTTCCCCCATGATATCCCCATGATATCTATTAGCTAATCTAATAGATTATGTTATGCTAAAGTGGTCATGGAAAGTATTGATTGATGACACTGGCTTACACTTATACCATTCCCAGATAACTTTTTTTTTTTTTGTCTAGACCTATGATTTCATCAGGTTAAGTAACTCTGGTGAGGAAATTTATACCTCCTTTGCAATTTATAATTCTAGAGAGTTGTCTGGGGGCAATGGAAGTTTAAGTAAATTACTAAATTATCCAGCATCATATAGCCAGTATATGTCAGAAGCATGACTTGAACTCTGGTCTTCCTAATTCCAAGGCCAGATCTCTACCCACTATACACCATTTCCTCTTACTAATGTGGGGCGGAGCCAAGATGGTGGCCAAGTAGGAGCAGTAAGAAATCGCAGCTCTGACACAGCCACATCAAATATCCAAAAAATATGACTCTAAACAAATTCTAGGGCTCTAAAATGCACACAGATATATTCCCTGCTGAAGGCAGCTCAGCTCAAAGCGACCATTTCAACTCTGAGAGCAGAAACCAGCCCATCCTGAAACGGAGGTTTTTGCCCCAGGGATGGCTGGACAAGCTGAGCCCCGCCATGGCTGGAGCTTCAGGAGAGCAGATCTGCGACAGTTGTGGCAGGATCCAGAATTATCCAACCATAAGAAAAAAGGACTCAGGTTAGTGGAACTTGGCTAAAAACCGGGGAAGAAAAGCAGGTCCAGCCAAGCCGCCTCCAGGGCAAAGAAGCGGAAAGCAGAGGTTTTGCACCCGCCTCCACATTGCTGCTTCAGAGCTCCCAGCCTGCAGATAGCAGAGGGGCCAAGCAATCATTCAGAGGCCAAGTGCTCTTGCGTTGAGTGGCCTGGATCCAGATTGCGGTCTTGGGTGGTGGTCCTGAGGGTTTTTTTTCAGTGAGCCAGAGCTGGGGGAGGAACCCAGCAGCCTCCTAAAAGCCCCAGCAGCTGGGAAAACCCCAGTGATTTGGGACAGAGCTGTTCCCTCTGGAAGTAGAGTTTCACAGAACTAAAAAAAAAAAAAAACAATTGAATGGCAACCATGAATAAGCATAGGAAGCAAAGTAAGAACAACAACCAAACCCTA
>CM053586.1:154035163-154061086 GCA_028646515.1 Pseudochirops corinnae | reverse complement strand
TTATGCTGTCATATGTGTTATTTAGGTGGTTGCTATAAATAATCCATGTAAGTTTAACTATTACTTGAGAGGATTGTCATCATACTATAATTATATTATTTTCTGCTATTAATAATTCTGGACTTTCTTTTTTTCTTCAATGTATTAAATAATAAGGGACATAATTAATTTCCTTGTTTTAGTTGGAAGTTTATCTTCATAGTAGACATCTTGCTATGCCTCAGTTTTGGTATGGAAAAGCTTTGTTATGTATGGTAACAAGGTTAATATGATTATGATAATGGAATCAAAAGTTTTGCCTATCACTAAGTGAGATTAAGCTTTTTTATTTTATGTATTGTAATTACTTTACCATACTTAATGATGTTAACTCTGTTAGTAAAAAAACCTTTGAGTGTTAACTTGTTAATAGAGTTTTTATCACCTTCTTAATAGCATACATAGTATATAACCTTATAGAGTTGACTATAGTTGTTTAAGCAAATATTTTAAGAACGTTACACCATTGTGCTCCCTTCAAGACTACGTATACCATGTTGTCCCTTTGTAGTAGAGAGAATGTTTCCAGTGTTGCTATTGAGGGTCATTGTTTTCCATCGACACATGCACATTTCTTTTCTAATGATATCCACAGCAAAATTTAGTTTTATAGTATTGGAGAAGTAAAATACTTGCACCTAAAATCAAGTACTTGCATCTAAAGTAAAGCATTCAGGCAGCATCTTAACATGATGCCATTGCCTGTAAGAGTATGGAAACTACACTATGTTCTGGAGGCACTTACTTAGAGTCAATCCAGTAGCAGGTCAAGTGGGCCCCCCCTTTTTTTTAAAGAAAGGCATACACACATACACACACACACACACACACACACAGATACACTATGGCCCAGGTGTCAGAATCTGTGTGGGTTGATGCCTCTGTCACAAAACACTATGTTTTTGGATTTAGTATGTGCGCTCCAGTAATACTATAACCAAGGATGTTATAAAAACAGTGATTAAGCATTTTTGTCAGTATGAGTAGTAGGGCGCATGTATCCTGATTCTCAAAACTTCTTTCTACTCCTTCCCTAAGAGGGAAATTCATGGCTAATGGTGCACTATACAACTTCTGCCTGTACATATCCCTGGGGGAATCATGTAGAAGATAGCTAAGCTTAGCTTTTCTTCTGGGACTTTTGTTGTTCATAGAGGTGTAATAAGGTGATTGAGGGCAGGGCTTCTTAAACTTTTTCCACTCCTGACTCCTTCACTGTTGATCTAGGACACCTGTGAAATTTTCTCTTAAGACTAAGGCCTTGGGAAATCTCCAAAGCTTTTACTGCCTGCCCTGATACATTACAACCTTGATTGCCAATATCCCTGTATTTTACTGTACCTCTCTCTCCATCCCAGGTTCAATATTTATTCATAGTGGTGTGGCCTTTGGTAGATCAGTGATTTTATCAGTATGGGTACTTTTCACCAATACAAATCATAACCTTTCTATGCATTTTCATTTTATGTGACATATGATTTGTTATAAACTTTCCATAGTAGATCTACTTGATATTACAGAGGTCTTTCTCCTATTCTTTTACTATTTCAGGAATATTAACATTGATGTTAACATTCATGCTGTGCATGTGTTGTCATTTTATTTTCACCAGATTACCTTTTCTAGTTACAAATGTCTTAGATAGGATCTTTTATTCCATATCTTGCATGCAGATTTTATTGATTAACATGCTGAAGTATTCTTATGCCCATCATATGTTTTTCTTCTCTCCTTTTGCCTTATTTCTATTTGAACTTTTCTGAAATTCTGATGTTCCATGTGTCATGGCCTAATAGAGTTCCAAGGAGATTATTTGTGTTAAAAAGAGATGGGCTTTATCAATAGTAAGCAATTTTGAATCCTTGAAGACTGAGTGATTTGCCAAATTCTGTCTAGCCTGATCTCCCAAATTCTGGACTGAGATTGTTGTCCATTTGTTATACAATATCTAAGAAATAGATGTTGGTGTACTTATTCTGTGAGCTTTTTCTCTTAACTGCATAGTTTGTGCAGTATGCATTTTTTTATTTACCATAGCCTAACCAAGTAGATGTCACAGAGTAATTTGGAAGAGTTGTGGGCTTGATTTATTATTGCATTGTTAACTGAATAGAAATATTTTGATTACCTTGCCATCAATAAAACATTAATATTTTGTTTGGAGTTTGCACAAGACAATTTACATTATGCTACAGAGCATATTGAAACATTTAAGATTTGATGCTCATGAAAAGCAATATAGTTGAATAATTAGCTTTGCAATTACATTTGCATAATTTTGATTTAATTGTTGGACACATCTTGTCTGACGATAGTATTAGAAGGATGCATTTTACTCTTCTGAATCAAGTGCTTTCTTTGTGTCAGTCAGGAACTAACTAGAATAGTAGATAGAGCGTTGGATTTGCAGCTAGCAGCACTTACTACCTGTGTGACCCCCTGAATACGCACTGAACTTCTCTCTGCCTCAAATTCTTCTGTAAATTGAGGGAATTAGACTCAATGATCTCTAAGCTCTACATGTATAATTCTGTGAATAAAAAAAAGTTGGACTTTATATTCACATCTTTAAGTTGTGTAACTATGAAGATGTGGTATACTGTACAAAATCATTTGTAAAAGCTTTCTCTTTTATGTTTTCTTCAAGGATATCCTTGATGTGTTCTTAATGATTCTTAGAAAGATTTCAGTTCTTGATGACATCTTGGTCTATTCCTCCCACCCTTTTTTTTGTAAAAACATTATCCATGATCTTTTAAATTTTTTTGAAACCTTCTTTTTTAAGATAGTTTCATAATCAGTTCATTAGTGCCTTTAAGATTATCTTGGAGGGGGTGGAGTAAAAGCAGGAACTTACGTGAGCTCATCCCCTAGTTATCTCCAACACCTGTAAAAAATGACTAAACAAATTTTAGAGCCACAGAACTCAGAAAATTACAGAGTGAAACATCTCCTGCTGAAGGCAGCTTGGCAGGCCAACAGGAAGGGTCTACTGCAACAGGCTGGGAGCAGAGTGCAGTCCCTCATGAGCCATACAGGCACAGACTAGCCAGAGCAGACCTCAGGGGACTGAATCACTGGCAGCTGTGGCAGTTTCCAGACTTCTCAACCTTATAGACACCAAAGAGAAAGTAAAAGATCAGTGGGGATACTCTGTTGGACCAGGGTGAAAGAAGAACATGACCCAGCCCCTGACCCCAGGGTGGTGGAGGTGGTGGCAACTGTGCCAGCAGCTGCTTCCAGAGCTCCAGGCCCACAGATGGTGGGAGGACCAAGTGGCTGTCAGAGGGTAATTGTATGAATCTCTTTGCTGATGCTGAGGCAGAATTCTCTTTCCTTGCCCTGCTTGGATCTGGATCACAGATTGGGTGTCGGTCCTGGGGTAAGGAGTAATGGTGTGTTGTGGCAGCTGTGGAGAGGGTGGTCCCATCACAGAAGAAGCTCTGACAACGGCCTAGAAGAAGCTCTGACAACAGCTATGCAAAACTCCAGAAATTTGGGTTGCAGCATTCTCCATTCTAGAAGCAAGAATTCTACCATGGCAAAGAGTTCAAAGATCAGGTAGTTAACTGGGAAAATAAGCAAATAGAGGAAGAGAAATCACACTATAGAATCGTTCTTTGGTGACAAAGATCAAAACATAGAACCAGAAGAAGACAACAAAGTCAAAACTCCTGTATCAAAAGCCTCCAAGAAAAAATATGAACTTATTGTAGGCCATGGAGGAGCTCAAGAAGGATTTTGAAAATGAAGTAAGAGGAATAGAGGTAAAATTGGGAAGAGAAATGAGAGTGATGCAAGAGAATCATGAAAAACAAGTCAATGGTCTGCTAAAGGAGACCCTAAAAATTACTTAAGAAAATAATACCTTAAAAAATAGACTAACTCAAATGGCAAAAGAAGTCCAAAAAGCCAAATTGGTCAGATGGAAAAGGAAGTTCAAAAGCTCACTGAAGAAAATAATTCCTTCAAAATTAAATTGGAGAAAATGGAAACTAATGACTTTATGAGAAATCAAGATATTATAAAACAAATGTAAAAGAATGAAAAAAAAATAGAAGGCAATGTGAAATATCTCATTGGAAAAACCACTGACCAAATAGATCCATGAGAGGTAATTTAAAAATCATTGGACTACCTGAAAGCCAGAATCAAAAAAAGAGCCTACGTGTCATCTTTCAAGAAATTATCAAGGAGAATTGCCCTGATATTCTAGAACCAAAAGGTAAAATAGAAATGGAAAGAATTCACCATTTGCCTCTTGAAAAAGCTCTCCCCAAAAAAAACTCCTAGGAATATTATAGCCAAATTCCACACTTCCTAGGTCAAGGAGAAAATATTACAAGCAGTCAGGAAGAAACAATTTGAGTATCGTGAAAACACAATCAGGGAAACACAGGATCTAGCAGCTTTTACATTAAGGAATCAAAGGGCTTGGAATATGATATTCCAGGGATCAAAGGAGCTAGGATCAAAAGGAGCTAGGAGCAAAACTGAGTATAATACTTCAGGGGAAGATATGAACATTCAATGAAATATAGGACTTTCAAGCATTCTTTATGAAAAGACCAGAGCTGAACAGAAATTTTGACTTTCAAATACAAAAAGCAAGAGAAGCATGAAAAGGTAAACAGAAAGAGAAATCATAAGGAACTTACTAAATTTAAACTGTTTACATTCCTACATGGAAAGATGATATTTGTAACTCGTGAGACTTTTCTCAATATTAGGATAGTTGAAGGGAATACACACATATATTTAGTATGTATGCATATATATGTATATATAGGTGTGTGTGTATGTGTGTATATGTATACATAGAGGGCACAGGGTGAGTTGAATATGAATGGATGATATCTAAAAATTAAAATTAAGAAGCGAGAGGAATATATTGAGAAAAGGAGAAAGGGAGAGATAGAATAGAGTAAATTATCTCACATAAAAGAGGCAAGAGAGAGTTGTTACAATGGAGAGGAAGAGCAGGGAGGTGATTAGTCAACCTTACTCTCATTGGACTTGTCTCAAGGAGGGAATAATATACACACCCAATTGGGTATCTTACCCTACAGGAAAGTATGAGGGGAAGGGCATAAGGGGGGATGATAGAAGAGAGGGCAAATTTGGGGAGAAGGTAGTCAGAAGCAAACACTTTTGAGAAGGGACAGGGTCAAAGGAGAAAATAGAATAAAAGGAGGGTGGGATAGGATGGAGGGAAATATAGTTAGTATTTCACAGTATGACTTCTATGGAAATGTTTTGCATAATTATACATATATAACATATTGAACAAGACATATTGTTTGTCTTCTCAGTGGGGGTGGGTGAGAAGGGAAGAAGGGAGAGAATATGGAATTCGAAGTTTTAAAAACAAATGTTAAAAAAGTTGTTTTTACATGCAACTGGAAATAAGATATACAGGTAGTGGGGTATAGAAATACTTCTGTGGATAAGGGTGGGGGGATGTAGGGGATATAAGAGAGGGTAGACTGGGAGAAGGGGCATTCATCATGCTTGTCATCTTGGAGTGAGGGGTAGGGGGAAAAACTTGTAATTCAAATTCTTGTGGAAATGAATGTTGAAAACTAAAAATAAATAAATTCTGGGGGAAGAAAAAAAGATTATCTTACTGGTACAGCTAGCTGATATAGTGGATAGAGCACTGGCCATGGAGTCAGGAGGATCTGAGTTCAAATCCAGCCACAGTGTGACTTAATTGCTGTGTGACCCTGGGCAAGTCATTTAACCCAATCACCCCCCACCCCCCTGCTCCAAAACGACAAAAAGATTCTGTTACTGACTTCTGGTCATATGACTACAGTAAGACAGAGGACTAGACATTTTCTCTGATTCTCATGTCCTCACAAATCTCTTTGAAATAGGAATTAAATCCAACAGATAGATAATCAGTTTTAGCTGTCTCCACGGCCTAGGACATGAAAAACGCTGATGGAGTAACAATTTAGTGGACTAAGAACAGAAAAGGCTAATTTCTCACCCCTATGTGCTGACTTTGCAACACTTTTTATCACCATTAACCACTCTCCAGATAGTAGGGCTACATAAGTTGATTGTAAGCTTGCAATAAAATTTCATTCTATCCCACTTCCACCTTCTAACACCGTGGAAAACCAAAGGGTAAAACCTTGCTCATACTGGAACAGCAACATGGCAGTGCTCTGTGCTTCAACAGAGCTCAGCCAGACAACTGAGCGATAGGAAATGTGTATGGCTGTATAGCCCTTCATCAGACCTGCAGGAAAGAGTACAGCATGCCTTGGGAATGAGTTCTGTCTCCTCGTAACTTGGGGCAAAAAGCAAAGCAGGTGCAACCTAAATTACCCAGTATGAGAGAAGACTGACATGTGTTGAAGTCCAGCCCCCAGGGAAATTTCCTTCATAGGGGAAAGAAGTTAGAAAGTGAGCGAGCGATAGGGGAATGAATAGTAAGGCCTAAAAAAAAGACTGAAATTACCAAAGATCTCAAGAGGTAGAAAACTCAGTTAAAATACTTTGAACATAAGCAGATAAACCAACAGAGAAGATATAAGTAACAGAAAGTTTATGTCCAAATCAGGTGAAAGAATTCTGACATCTGTGAATAAATATTGCAAGAAAAAAATGAAAAAGAAGCAACACCTGATGAAATAGAGGATTCTGCAGAATGAGTCCGAAGAGGGGATGCAACCACAGCAGTATTTTTCTGAATGGTTTTAAAAAGAAAGAATGGTAAAAGAACTTATGATCTGCACAGCAGAAATAACAGCAGAATAGAAAGACTTGAATCTACTGTGACAATTCTCACCAGAGAAACAAAGGAAAATAACTGATCATCCTCCATTTCTGTGTATTTGCATTCTCAATCTGAAGAGAAAAAAAGCAATTAATGTTAAAAGAAAACATGATCTTCATACAATTAAAATATATTGGTCTCCAATACAGTATGAGTAAGAACAATTTAAGAATTATAGGTCTTTAAGGAGACTACAAGTCAAAAAATGTAAATACAATATTGGAAAATTTATTTAATATCTAAACTAAATAGTACCAATTGAAAGAATTCACATCACTTCTGGATAAGTGAAGTAAAGACCTATGCTACAAACTCCTAAATACGCATTGGTTACATTGAACAATTTCAATGACAAAAATTTCTGCAAGCCGCAAAGAAAACCTTTGAATATAAAGGAAAGGAAATTCAAGTAACACAGTACTGTTCTGCACTCATGAGAAGCCACAGGAAGGACCCAATAATGTGTTTTGAAAACGAAAGATGCTTGAGGTATTACTTAAGGTGGCCTCTTGTGGAAACTTTGTCCTAAACATAATGAAAAAAATGGATTTTTAGTAAAAAGAAGCATTTGAAATGTTCATGAAAGAAAATCAGACCAAAATGCATCATTTGCTTTTTAAAACACTGCAGACCATAGAAATAATAAGGAAAACAAACATATCAACCATGGAAAACAGCAAAATAACCATAAAAAGACCCTTAAGATATTTATTTCTAAAATTACACAAAGGGTGAAAGGAGAAGTAAAATGAAATGATGGTGGAGAAACAGGCCTGAAACATTATGGACTAAATATCACAACACCCCTGGAATCAGTTTTTTTTTGAGTGGGAATAAATTATAAAATGGGAGATTGCATAAAAGATGAGAGGAGAAGAAGAAGACAGAAAAGATTGTGATGTAATATAATCAAGTAACTCCTGTAATCTTTCAGGTAGAAGAGAGTCTACAAGAGAATGGGCAAGAAGACAAAGGGAGGGATTGATCCGGGGAAAAGAAAAGGGAAAAATCTTGTTAAGTGATGGAAGAAGCTGCCACTGATGATTGTTCCCATGGGGGATGAGAAAGTCTATTAAGGAGATATGGGGACTTTACAAAGGGTAAGTCTGATAGAATGATAAACACGAGGGAAAATATAGAACTGAACAAATTGCTGAAGAAATGAGTGAAAATACTTGTGCTAAACTTCTGAATAAGACTGCAAATGAATACACATTTCTCACCACTATGCAGGTTAAAGAACAAATTGTAGAAACAGTAATAGTGAAAAAAATTTACAATGATGAAGAAAACATACCAGTATTTATTTCTGGGATATAGCTAATGTAGTCATCGTTATAAAAAATCCAATCTCTGTAAACATACATGAACAAAATAGAGGATTCGTGAAGATACATGTAAAAATCATGCCCACAAATAAACCCAAAAGAGACCATTTTAATAATCAGAGGAGGAATAAACTGGAAACTAAAAAGCACTAGAAATGCAACTGAAAAATTAAAACTAGTTCATTGAAAAAATTAATAAAATTTATAAACTTTTAGCTAGTCTTAAAAAAGGAGACAGTAAATCAAATCAACAAAATGGAAAAGGAACAAGGTGAAATAATCAGAATAAAAATAATAGTACCTGTGCAATTATATGCAAACTAAAATTAGAACACAGAATAGAGGAATACCTTTTAAAATATAAAATGTCCAAGCTAATAGAAGACCAAGTAGAGATCTTATGTAACCCAGAATCAGAAAAGCAGGAACTACTAAAAGAATAAAAAAACTTCTGTTCCTGATAGATTCATAGGAAAATTCTGTCAAACTTTTAAAGAACAATTAGTACTGTATTACATAAATAATTCTTAAAAATTGAAAAAGAAAGCATCTTAGGCAGATTATGAGACAAATATCATCCTAACACCTAAAGCAGGGAACAATACGGCACAGAAGAGAATTACAGGCCATATCGTTAATGAATATCAAGCATAATATGCAATTGATATGTTAGAACTTTTCACAATATAGGAGTAAAGAAAAGATGTTCATTCTCAATATTTCAAATAATGTTGGAAATGCCAGCAGTAACAAGAGAAAGGGATGAGGGTAAGTAAAGAGGTGATAGAAGCATCCACGCAGATGATTTACTTAGAAAATTTTAGAAAATCAGTAAAGATTGAGACTAGCTTCAGCAAAATTACACACTACAAAATAACCCCCCCTCCTCAAATCAACAGCATTTCTATATACTAATAAACTTCAAGAGGCAGTAATTGAAAGGGAAATCCTGTTCCAAGTAACTATAAAAAGCAGAAAATATCTGGGCGTCAGTTATCAAAGTAGACAAAGTATTTGGATAAGTTCAGTTACAAAGTATTCATTGAAGAAATAAAGAGCAACTTAAATACCTATAGCTCATGGACTGCCAATATAATAAAAATGACAATACTGTAAAAGTTAATTTATACATTAATGTGCCAATCAAGTTATCAAGGGCCTATTTTATAAACAATAAAATATTAGCAAAATTCATTTGGAAGAATAAAGATCTAGAGTATCAAGGGAAATAAGGAAACATGGTAGAAATAGAGGGAGAATAGTACCTCTAGACCTTAAATTGTTATACACACCATTGGTATTTTTAAAATAGTTAAATCAATGGAACAGACTAGACAAGGGATAATCAAAAGCAATGGAATTCAGTAGCTCCTAGTGTTTAATAGACCAAAAACATGAATTAGGAAATAATTTTCTCCTTGATAAAAATGGTTGGGAAAACTGGAAAGTAGTCTAACAATAATTAGGCTTAGCCTAATGCCTTGGTACCGTATTCTGCAATATGTATTAAATGGATATGTGACTTTAATATTTATGCCCCTCCCCCCAAAAAAGAGAAGTAGATTGTATATGTCTTAAAGGTGTGATTAGATGTACTCTTAACCTAATAAGGAATTGAGGCAGTTTTAAAAGATCAAATGTATAATATTACATGATACTGAAAATATTTTATACATATGAAATTAATGCACCAAAGATAAGAAGGAAAATGGTTAAATTGAGCAAAAATATTTGTATCAGATTTCTCTAAGGGTTTATTTAAGATATGTAAGCAATTAACGTATTTAAACAACATAACCAAAAGGCATTCTCCAATAGATACGGTCAAATAATACAAACAGTTTTCAGGATTAATGGGCCGAATAGGTGCACTGATGGTATACTTGGTGGAGGTGTGAATCAATGTAATCATTATGGAAAGCAGTTTTAAATTATTCAAGTAAGTGACTAAAATGTCTATATGCATTGATCCAGAGAATCCAATACCAGGCCTATACCAGAAGGAGGAAAGTGATAAAGAAGTTTCTCACATATGTCAAAATATTGATAGCAATACTTTTTTGTGATAATAAACAATTGGAAACAAAGTAGATACCCATGGATTGGGAAATCTCTAAGCCAATCATGGCACAAAAGTAGGAAAATATTACTGTGCTATAAGAAAAGATAAATGTGATAAATACAAAGTATGTAAAGTCTTGGATCAGTGGTTCTCAACCTGGGGGTTGCAACCCCTTTGGGGGTCGAATGACCCTTTCACAGGGGTCACCTAAGACCATCGGTAAACATATTTCCCATGGTCTTAGGAACCGAGACACGGCTCCTCTATCTGTCTCCAGGCATGGCCGCCCACATGCAGATAGGCCCACATACAAGTATTAAAGGATCGCGGCATTAGGAAGGTTAAGAACCACTGTCTTAGATGAACTGATGGAAAGTAAAACAACCTGAGCTGAGAAAATAAACATACACAGTAATGTAACAATGAATCATGAAGAACCACACACACAAATGTTGGAAAATGACGAACCAAGTATGGCTTAAAAGAAGAGTTATAAGAAGACAGTTCTCCACCCTCTTTCCCCTATCCCCAGTGGTTTGCTCACTAGAGTGAATTTGTTAAGTTTTCAGGAATTTTGTGTTCTGCTTATTAAACAGCTATTTTAAAAACAAATTTTATATATATTTATAATTAAACGTGTTATGTGGAAAACAAAGATAAATACCCTAAACTCATTGTTTCTTAATAATTGTATTATTAATTTGTTATTGAGGTTATTTACATCAATTGTTTCTATATGGTGGGAATACTATACAGTTGTTTTACTATGGCATATCTCTTTCTTACTCCACATTCAATGACATCACTAATGTTGGTAAGTTGAAATCATCTGTGGTGGAAGTATTTATACTGAGGAAATTGGTAAACACTACAAATTAGGGCTTGATTTATTGTTTTGTTGATTGTCTGGACTTAAGAAAATAATGGAAAAAATGTCAATAATGTAGATTAAACTTAAAAGGGTGTTTAAAGAGAAAGATGGAGTAGATGCGGCAATTGTTTTATAATACAGTGCAGCATGAATAGCCAGACTTACTGTAAAAGAAATGTAAATGAAAATACTTAAGAATATTATAGAAGAGAATGCCAAAGTCTGTCATAATTAGTGAAGCATCTAATTTTGAAGACTAGTCCTCCAGTGATTTGTCTTCTAATATAGAGTTCAATTAACTCATATTCTAATGATGTTATTCAGTATTTTAAAATAATTAATGTCAACCACACAGATTACATTTTCTTTACATTATCATCTACTTTAAATGATTGTGGCTTTAGTAATGAATATTTTAAAGCAAACTTAATTGCATTTTGGGGAGAAAGTCTGAAATAGATAAGAAGTTAATAGAAAATCATCACTGCACTATTTAAATTGTTTGCAATTATCACTTGTAAATTTAATACCTGAACAAATTAATCATTTAAACAAGTTAATTATTTAAAATTATTTCTGGAAAAAATTCATTGTACTTACCACCAATCTAATAAAAACCTGAGCTAGAAATTATAGCTAAAGAATTTGAAATTGAAATTGTTAAAATTGATTCAGTGTTGGGACCAGTATGTGTCGTGCACTTTTAGAGCTGCTACTGCTGTATGATATGTATATCCTGCATTAGATGTACATTTTTCTTGTTCTTACTCTAGTATGGCAAAAGTATTAGCTAACATTGATTTCATGTGAGACTTCACCTTTAATGATTGACCTTCTTAAAGAATTTTCATTACTTTCAACTACATTGTCCTAATCACCTAAAATTCAGAAAGTCTAAAAAGTAATTCTAGTCACCACAAGCACATTGGAACTTTTAAAGATTTGTATTAGAAGCATAAATCTCAAGTTGAAAATTTAACTGTCACATATTTAAAGACATGCCAATTAATTAAAAATAATAAATTTAATGTCCTTAGGAATGTTAATTGGAAAACATTATTCAATATATCAATTTATGTCTTTTACCTGATAGAAACAAAGATGAAAGCATTTTAAATTATTTTGATTCATTAGAACTATCATTTGTGGCCTTATGAAGAACTAATTTCACTGAATAGCTGCTAAAAAATTGTTACCATTGAAGTGAAATTTTAATGAAAATAATTTGAAAATTTTTTTGGATTTTGTAGGTAATAATGTAGAACAGTGTAACTATAGGTAGTAAGATAGAACTTTGTATGGTAACTATACAAAAGGTAATAAGATTACACTACAATCAGTATTGTTAAAACTCAAAGACACTAAAAGTGCATATAATTTGTATGGGGGGGGAAGAAATAATTTAACAATAGATAACATTAAATTCAATGATGAATTTTGGGGGAAAGAAGTGTTAGATTATTGGAATGCACCTTCATTTGTGAAATCATAAATTGCAACCATATGGTGGCTCCAGATACAAGAGTTTGGCAAAAATCCATGATAATCAATTGGCTGTATGGAATTTACAATAAAGAGTACTGTATATTTGTAATATGTATAAGTAAAATTTATATTTGTGTATATGTATTTATATAAGTAAAATTCATAATAAACTTATGTGTATATATAGATTTTTGCATCTTTGGGGGAGACAAGCTGACTGTTAAACATTTACAAAAACACTATTGCCTCCTCCTCTGTCCTTTGCAGAGATGGGGGGGACTACAAATGCTGTACATTGCTCATGTTTTCTGGCTTTTTTGATATAGTAATCAATTATGCTGTTGCCTTTTTTTTCTTTTCAAAGAAATTATTGTCACATATGATGGCTTTTCTGGGAGGGGTAATGAGAAGGATTTTAGGGGAAATTACAGTGATGTAAAAAAGTAAAAGACATCAATAGAAACTTACTTTAAAAAAAGAAAAAAATATATATTGTCTCCAGATTTCTTCTCTTTTGATTTTAGTCAACTTTAGCCATTGTTTCTGGCTGGTTTCATTTTTTAAAATGTCATTGTCACTTTACATATGGTATACTTGATTCAGTGGTAGTAGTCTCCAAATATAATCTATTATTAATGTTGATAAGAGCGATTCATTATAATGTTGTCGGCATACTTGTTCCACTTCCCATATATAGTTGATGTTTTCCTTCTGGTATCAATTATGAATGTTCTCATGTTCTGGTGAACTAGATCTCATGAAGTGTGTATTGGTTCACGTTCTCTATGTATCTTCAGTTTTTTTTGTGAGATAATGTTGCTCATAGGTTTTTTTGTTTTGTTTTGTTTTAATTCTCTTCCGTAGTGTTTTGTAAATGTATTTATTTTCTAACTGCTAACAACCTGGCCTGATGTGTTTCTCCACTTGGCAAGTAAATTATATTTTATAGGCTGAGAGTTTCTTGGCCCTGTTAGCTTCCTTGTTATGGCAACTGTTTTGCATTGATGAAACCTCTTGGAAATGATAATAGACAAAAATAAAGGCACAGACTATTTCCTATTTTCCACATCTAAAGTTTAGATTAGACAGGTTAGTTTAGAGCTGCTAAAATTGTTTTTAGTGTCTTATTATCTTACCTTCTGGTTTGCTATTTATTTGGATGTTTGCTTTAACAAACAAGTGATCCAAGTATACACAGACAGTTAATTTTAGAATTACTATGTCTAGCAACTTGATTTCCTGTGTTTTAAAATATAAGTTTCCTTTTCTTCTCTTCTGAGCACATAAGCTTAAGAGTGCCCAAGGGGAGCAACTAGGATAGTCAAGAGCCTCAGATTAATTTCATGTGAGGATCAGCTGAAGGGATTGGGTGTGATTTACTTGGCGAAGAGAAGACTCGGGAAGGACGGGAAAATGAAGTATTTGAAAGGTTATCACCAGGACCTGGGTTTAGACTTACTCTGTTTGGTTCCAGAAGGCAGGAGGATAGACAGTGAGTGGAAGATGTAAAGAGGTTAAAATTTGTCTTATTGTTAAGGAAGTTTTTCTTATACTTAAATGAGTCCAAAAGGGGAACAAATTTCTTCAGGAGGTAGTGGTTTCCTCTTCACGAGATCTTGAAACAGGCTAGATAATTGTTTGTTGGGTATGTGATATAGAGCATTATTTTCTGCTTAAGAGTTAGAATAGATGACTTGAATTACTTTTTAAATCTGAATTTCTATATATCATTTTTCTATGAAGATATTTAGTTTCTCATAACTGATCTCTTCTTGATGAAAGTGTCCAGCACATGCAGGCATGGGTCTTTTCAGTAGTTTGCATGTCTTTGATTACTTGAAACTGATCCACATTTTCCAGCATAGTATTCTCCATCTTTCTTGTGCCTAAACTATATTAGTTTATTCCCTGTTTTATTCTTTACATCCCTTGATTCTACTACCTGGAACAACAAGAAGCACTTTGCATCAAGGTGTATGTTGGCTTTAGTTTTGTGGATCTTCTCAAATTCTTTTAAACCTTCTGCTGCTTGATCTTCTGTAATGGATATTGGCATGTGAGCTGTGAAGTAATCTTCATCTTTTTGTATTTACTCAACCGTATCATAAGCAGTATAAGGCAAGATGATCAGGTATTCCATGAAATAAGATTTTTCTTTTCTAGGTGAATAGTAAGCATAATACGAATGACTGTTTACAATGGTATGATGTGTAACTTTTCATTGCACTTTGTTGAAATCTCCCTGTGAGGCGGTGTGCGCACCATACTTGGTATTACACCCATTTACCAACAGAGGCACTGAGAGGTTAAATAATCTGCCCCTGATCACAAACTTGTAAATTGCCCTAGGCAGGATTCAAGCACAATATTTTATTCTCTACAACATGTAGTCAATTCCAATTAGATAGTTTTTAGATTACCCACAAATATTTATTGTTGGATATCTTAATGTTTATTCTTTTTTTTATTGCTCAGCAAGATAATATGCTATTAGAAGAATTGAATCATTTCCATGTTGACATGTAAATGAAACTGGAGGACATATAGAAGCCCTAGACAAATGGAAGGATGACTCAAAGTTCTCCTTGTAAAAGCAATAAAAAATGGTATACACTAGGGGGAAAAATGACCTACTGTGTCCCCTATATCAAATATCCTAAGGCTTTAGAAGTAAATTGCTTTTTATATGAAAGATTTTCAGCCTCTGCAATCTTCATGAGCATGTTTTTATATTACAGACTGTAGGTTTATCACTTTGACATAGCTTTCTTCGCTGTATAACAAGTCAAGCTATCCTTTATCCTTCCCTCTGACCCCGCTATCTGTGAACAAGCAACACTTCAGACCCCTGAGCAGTGTTTCTGAAGTTAAATTTTATACAACCAGGATAACTGTACCACCTTTCTGGCCATAGCAGAATTTAATTTAAAAATTATATTCTTGGGGTGGCTAGGTGGCATAGTAAATAGAGCACTGGCCCTGGAGTCAGGAGGACCTGAGTTCAAATGTGACCTCAAACACTTAACACTTACTAGCTGTGTGACCCTGGGCAAGTCACTTAACCCCAATTGCCTTGCCCTCCCCCCTACAAAAAAAAATTATATTCTTAGCCTGAAAAATTCCTTCTCCACATAACATGGTTCTAAATCCTGGTCCTTGATTTTATATTTTGATCTCTGCCTCTGAATAGGTGAATGTCTGGAGGAGCAATAAACTACTCAGTCAGGCTTGTATGGGATGATGTCACCCCAGGCTGCCTATTATTGGACAATTGGCAAGCGTCACCACATCATGGGTTGTTGGGTTTTTTAAAAATTGAAAAACAAGTTTTGGAACTTTATTTTAAATTACTAAAACTTCATATTTTTTGACCCAGTTGTCCTCATTATGGGACATAAGAAGAAAGGGTACTGTGTATATTAAAATATTTATAGCACTTTATGGTAGCAAAAAATCTGGAAACAAAGTGGGTATGGCCATTCATTAGGCTGAACAAATTATGCAGTGTGAATATAATGGAATTTTATTAGATCTAAAAACCTATAAATATGAGAAAATCAGAAATGTGATGACTTGTATGATCTCATAAATAACGAAAAAGCAGAACCTAATTATATAAATGAATGTGAATTATGTAAATAAAAAGAATACCAATATTGTCACTTGAGAAAATGGTAGAAACATGCCTTTTTCCTCTAATAGAGAAGTGGAGGCCTACAGATGCTAGAGGTTACTACTGATAACAATAGCTTTGCTGTGCCACTTTATTATTACTGCTACTACTATTACTATAGTTCCTGCCCTCAAGAAAGCTAGGTTCTTTTCTTAAAAATTAAATTAATTGTTTATATTTTTCAGCATTCACTTTTTTAAGATTTTGAGTTCTAAATTCCACAAGATGATATGCAATCTGATAAAGGCTATACATGTATGATCATATTAAACATATTTCCACATTAGTTATGTTGTGAAAGAAGAATCAAAATAAAAGGGAAAAACCACAAGAAAGAAAGTAGTAGGCTTTGATCTGTATTCAGACTCAGTAGTTCTTTCTCTGGATTTTCCGGCATGAATCTTTTGGAATTGTCTTAGATCATTGCATTGCCTAGAAAAGCTAAGTCTGTAAAAGTTGATCATCACACAATATTGCTGTTATGGTTTGCCATATCCTTCTGGTTCTGATCAGTTCATGTAAGTCTAGATTTTTCTGAAATCCTGGTCATCATTTCTTATGGAACAATAGTATTCCATTACATTCATATACCACATCTTCTTCAATCATTCCCTGATTGATGGGCATTCCCTCAATTTCCTATGCCTTACTACCATAAAAAGAACTGCTGTATTTTTTGTACATGTAGGTTCTTTTCCCTTTTTTATGATCTCTTTGGGATACAGACCTAGTATGGTAATACTGGATCAGAGGGCATGCAGTTTTGTAGCCCTTTGGGCAGAGTTCCAAATTGCTCTCCAGAATGGTTAAATCAGTTTAACTCACAATAATGTGTTAGTGTTCCAGTTTTTCCACATCTTCCTCAACATTTATCATTTTCCTGTTTTGTCATGTTAGCCAGTCTGATAAGTGTGAAGTGATACTTCAGAGTTGTTTTAATTTGTATTTCTCTAATCAAGAGTGATTTAGAGCATTTTTTCATATGACCATAGATAGCTTTAATTTCTTCATGTGAAAAAACTACCTTTCCAGATCCTTTGACCATTTATTAATTGGGGAATGACTTGTGCCCTTATAAATTTGACTCATTTCTCTATATGAGGCTTTCATCAGAGACATTGGCTATAAACATTATTTCCCAGCTTTGTGCTTCCCTTCCAGTCTTGGTTACATTGGCTTTGTTTGTGCAGAAACATTTTAATTTAATGTAATCAAAATTATCCATTTTCATTTCATAATGTTCTCTATCTTATTTGGTCATAAATTCTTCCATTCTCCATAAATCTGAGAGGTAAAGTATTCCTTGCTCACCTAGTTTGTTTATCGTATCATCTTCTATGTCTAAATTATGGACCCATTTTTTCCTTATCTTGATATATGTTATAAGATGTTGGTCTATGCCTAATTTCTGCCATACTTTTTTCCTGTTTTCCCAGCAGTTTTTGTTAAATTGTAAGTTCAGAAGCTAGAATCTTTGAGTTTATCAAACAGTAGATTACGATCGTTATTGACTACTGTGACTTAACCTATTCCATGGATCAACCACTCTATTTCCTTTTTTAATTTAAAAAAAATTTTTTTTGGAGGGGGGAAGGCAGGACAGTTGGGATTAAGTGACTTGCTTAAGGTTACATAGCTAGTAAGTTTTAAGCATCTGAGGTCAAATTTGAACTCAGGTCCTCCTGACTCCAGGGTGGGTGCTCTACTCACTGCGCCACCTAGCTGCCCCAGCCACTCTGTTTTTTAGCCAATACCAAATAGGTTTGATAAATTGCTGCTTTATGATACTGTCTTAGATCTGGTACAGCTAGGCTACCTTCCCTTGCATTTCTTTTCATTAATTCCTTTGATATTCTGTACCTTTTGTTCTTCTGGATGAATTTTGTTGTTGTTTTTTTTTTACTAGCTCTATAAAATAATTTTTTGGTGGTTTGGTATGGCACTGAATAAGTAGATTAATTTAGGTAGAATTATCATTTTTATTATGTTAGCTCAGCCCACCTATAACCAACTGATATTTTTCCAGTTATTTAGATCTGACTTTATTTGTGTGAAAAGTGTTTTGTAATCGTGTTCATACCCTTCCCGGATTTGTCTTGGCAGGTAGTGTTTTGACTCACAAATATTTTATATTGTCTATAGCAGTGGTTCTCAACCTTCCTAATGCTAATGACCCTTTAATACTCATATGTGGGCACATCTGCATGTGGGTGGACCCACCTGGAGACAGATAGAGGAGCGGTGTCTTGGTTCCTAAGACCATCGGAAATAGTGTTTTCCAGTGGTGTTAGGCGACTCTTGTGAAAGGGTCATTCCACCCCCAAAGGGGTTGCGGCCCACAGGTTGAGAACATTTCTCTTTTTATCTCTTGCTGTTGGGCTTTGTTAGTAATATAGAAAAATGACGATGATTTATGTGGATTTGTTTTATATCCTGCAACTTTGCTAAAGTTGTTAATTATTTCTAAGAGTTTTGTAGTTAATTCTCTAGGATTCTCAGAATATTCCATCATATCAGCAAAGAGTAATAGCTTTGTTGCTCCATTCCCTATTCTGATTCCTTCAATTTCTTTTTCTTTTCTTGCTGCTAAAGCTAACATTTCTATTACCATATTAAATAACAGTGGTGATAATAGACGTTCATGTTTCACCCTTGATCTTGTTGGAAATGCATCTGTCTAGCTTATCCCCATTACACATTATGCTTGCCTGATGGTTTTCATGGATGCTACTTATCATTTTAGGGAAAACTCCATTGATTCCTATGTTCTCTAGTGTTTTTAGTAAGTGTTGTATTTTGTCAAGCTTTTTCTGCATCTATTGAGATAATTATATGTTAATATTGTAATTGATATGGTCAGTTATACTGATAGTTTTCCTAATACTGAACCAGCCTTGCATTCCTGGCATAAATCCCACCTCATCATAGAGTATTATCCTCATGGTAAGTTGCTGTAATCTTTTTGCTGTTATTTTATTTAAAATTTTTATATCTGTATTCATTAGGAAAACTACTCTGTAATTTTCTTCCTCTGTTTTGGCTGATCCCAAGGACATTTAAGTATCAGCAACATATTTGTAGCATAAAAAGAATTCGGCAGCACTCCTTTGCCTATTTTCCCAAGTAGTTTATACAGTATTGGAATTAATTGTTGTTTAAATGTTTGGTAGAATTCACTTGTAAATCCATCTGGCCCTGGAGATTTTTTCTTAGGGAGTTCATTGATGGCTTGTCCAATTTCTCCTGAAATGGGGTTAAGTATTTTATTTCCTCTTCTGGTAATCTGGGTAATTTATATTTTTGTAAATATTCACATTTCACTTTTATTGCCAGATTTATTGACATATAGTTGGGCAAAATAGCTCCTAATTATTGTTTTAATTTTCTCTTTATTGATAGCGAATTCACACTTTTCATTTTTGATACTGGTAATTTGGTTTTCTGTTTGTTTTTTTTTAATCAAAGTAACCAAAGGTTTATCTGTTTCATTGTTGTTGTTTTTTATAAAACCAGCTCTTAGGATTTTTTTTTATTATTTTAATTTCAATTTTATTAATTACTCATTTGCTTTTCATAATTTCTGTTTTGGTATTTAACTGGGGATTTTTAATTTGTTCTTTTTCTAGCTTTTTTAGTTATATGCCCAATTTATTGATCTCCAATTTCTCTATTTTATTCATGTAAGCATTTAAAGGTATTAAATTTCTCCTAAGAATTGCTTTTACTGCATCCCATAAGTTTTGGTATGTTGTCTCATTATTATCATTCTCTTTGATGAAGTTATTATTTCTATGGTTTGTTGTTGACACTCTAATTCTTTAGGATTAGATTATTTACTTTTCATTTAATTTGTAGTCTGTTTTCCCATGTATGTCACTTTATTACTTAGAAATGTTCTATATTAAAAGGAAAGGTTTTGTGAGGTTGGCAGTAAGAAAGGAGGTATACATGGAATGACTATAGGGTGAAAAAAAGGCATCAACAAAATAAAAAAATTGTTGGAGAGAGCAGTAAACTCTCAGTCTTTTAGGTTGTCAACCATGTGGCCATCCAAATCAAGTTCTTTCCTGGTGGGGGTATGTGTATCAATTCTTTCTGAAGACACTGGGCAACATCTCACCTGTACCCTGGCTAATCTCAGTGATAAAAGAAAGAAGTTTTAGAATCTCAAATCCTATGTGTGGGTAGCTTTAAGAACTGATGACCTGTGAAGAGACCACTAGCCCCCAAAAGATATATAGCGTATACAACTTGTCCAGAACTTGTGCCAGAGCTATTCTATGTGTTTTCTAGTAACACTTTTTAAAAAACTTAACTTGCCTAAAAGAAGGAATGTCATCAGTGCCATCTGAGACCTTTCAGCCTATATAGCATGGTAGTGGAAGCCTTGAAAAGGTAATTACACTTCCTAGCAATCCTAATAAACAAGCATTTTCTTTGTTGCTGCCATTATACAGACTTGGACTCTGTAGGGTCTCGAGGGGTTTCTCTGTGGCAGAGGTTCTTAACCTGAGATCTGTGAACGTTTAAAAATAGATATTTTGATAACTTTCAGTATGATTGATTTCCTTTCTAATTATATGTATTTTATTTTATGCATTTAAAAACATTATTCCAAAGGAGCCTTTCTGTATTCTTCGCCAGACTGTCTTTGTCAGTGATTAAATTCAGTTCAACCAATATTAATTGTGTCAGGCATCGTGATGAAAAACCTTTGCTCTGCCTAGAAAATCAGTTGACACTCCTGTTCTGATCTTCTCATAATGTCATATCCTCATTCTTCTCTTTCTCTAGAGTCCTGGCAATGTACACATGGTAATTCCCTGACTTAGTGGCTCACTATTTCTTCTGTTTCATAATCTTTTACTTGTCTACCTTGCCCCACTACCTTTTTCAGAGAAATTTACAGGTACTACTTGTATACTGATTATGGAGAAACACATACTTAATTTACCTAAAAACATTTTTGCTCTTTTGTATTTCATTGCCTTTTCTGATCATTTCACTTTTTATTTTCTTAGAATTATCAAAAGGGATAGTTTTTTCAAATTTATTATTTTGAATAAGTTTTTTTAAATTTGTTCTATTTTATAGTCATCTTCTGTGATTATCTTTAATTTGGTTTTCAGTGCCCTCTGTTTATGTATTTTCTTTCTGACTGCCCTAATAGTGATATAGTTGTTAAGGGTTACAAGTATTATCTTCCCATAAACAGACTCTATTGAATCTCTTATGTTTTCTCTTGTTTACCTTTTAAAAATCTCATTAGAGATTATTTCCATTGTCTACTGAATACAGCTTTTTATTTCTATCCTTCCTCTATTTTTCCTATTTTCCTTTTCTCCTTTTTTAGTGGTGTAGTCAAGTATATGGGATATTGTTAATGGCGGACTAGCACCTCTGATGTGAGGGCTTGCTGAGCCCTTTTCAGGGCTACTTATCCACCTTTGGGGTCCACCTGTCACCCAGCTCTCACCTGTGGCTCCAAGAAGCTGTAGTATGGCCAGCAGCCATACCCATACCCTAAAGTCATCTTGGCAGATGGGCTAAACCAGGTGAGGGTAACAGAGAGGCCTCAGACATGTTTGTAAGTTAAGGGGGTGTCTAACCCAAGTATGGTCAGACATCTAAGACACCATGGTCATCTGCTGCATCCTGAGCCATCCTCAGTTGTCTTGACTTTTGTCTTAGACTTTGGATTTAGACTTGGACATAAATGAGTGGAAGAAAAAGTGAGGCTGAAGACTGTGCAGTTCTCTCTCACTTAAATCCAATTCATGAGCAAGTCAAGACATCACACTGTGATGTCATTGGTCATCTTAGATAACAAAAGATGAGCAACAGCCACCTGTGTGGTACTTAGGGCAGAAGAAAGTACTGAAACTAGAACTGGATATGTTTGATACAACATATTAGAAGATAGTGAAAGATTCTCTTTATGGGGTCCTTTTCTATAGTATTAAATTTTTTTTAAAGGAATAGGTTGAGCAAAGTCATTTAGTAAAGAATTTTCCCTAAATAAAAATTTGTTAATTTGTCTTAAGAGAATACTGATAGACTCTCATTTTATTTAACAAGTTTGATAGCACATTGAGATTACAATCCAAGCATAGTTTGTTAAAATTAAAGTCTGCCTTGATACTGTATTGGATTTTATGTTGTTTTACAATACTTGTTTCCATAAAGCAGATGCTCTCTATTTTATTTGTGAATAATAATAAATTCGAGGTAGGACAGAGAAGTGTTTTAGTTCCAGAACTGTGGTGGAGAGGGGAGTAGGGATGTGGAAATATTCTATCACTATCTTTCTGAAGTTTTTTGGTTTTTTCTTACTAGATTTGAATGCACTCTAAAGTTCTTTTGAAGATACAGTTGTTCCTACTTAGAAAACATTTATTATGAACTTAACAATGAAAGAAATACAAATAAATATTCAGAACTATTTACAACAAAAGTATACTTCTCCATTCTGACTCATTTGTTCATTTACACATATGTACATATCTGTGTGGGACATTAGAGTTTTTTGTGTAGTTGTATGGATGGGATATACTCTGAATTATTGGAAGGAATGCTCACATAGATGAAATCCTTTGGAGTATTGAGACTACATATAGATGGAGTTAGTATATATACTTATCTTACAGTTGTATTTTTTCATTTTGTATTATTTAAAGTTTTTTCCATATTTCTCTATGTTCTTTATATTGTGGTGGAATAACTTCAGTTGCACTAATCTGTGTATTAATATACCATAATTCTCCAACCATTGAATATAGATTTTTTACTAACAAATACTAAAATTTTCAATATTTTTGCAGTTTTAAAAATATACTTCCTTAGGATTTTATTTATTTATTTATTTTGTTGTCCCTGGATTGCCAAATTTCTTTACATCCATTTAAATTCTGTCAGCTTTACATTTTTTGTTATTTAAAATTGTTTTTTGTTCATTTGGTGAGTGAACTTGTATTTGAAAACTTAAATTTCTTATTATTATATTCATTTAACTTTTTTCAAATTTAAAAAAAATTGTTTCCTTGTTTTGTAGATCCTATGGTTTTGTCCTCATATCTATATGTGTATATGGATTCCTTGTGTATTCTAAACAGTATGTTTTTATCCCATAGAATTTTTCTGCAAAATTTCCAATCTTTTTATTTTGGTTATATTACATTGTATAGGTTTAAGATGTTAATTTATTTTTGGATTTAGTAATAATTTTATTACTTATGATGGAGATAGACTCATTTTGCCATATTATAATCCAATTTTTCCAAGAATTTTAATGAAATTATTTCATTCCACCAATGTTTAGCATTCTTAGGCCTATTTTGTGTACATTATTTTATTTTATTTTTGAGATATCTATTTTGTTCCATTCTTATGTTGTTATTTTCCTGTTTTCTATTTTGTACCATATGGTTTTGATAAATACTGTTTTTAAAATAAAATTTTAGGCAGGTGAACATCTGTTTATTACTTTATCCCTTTCAAAATACATCTTGACTGAGTTTAGCCCCCTTTTTCTGTTTTCAAAATACATTTTCTTTTTTTTATTATAAATTGAACAGACATGAACATTTCTATATGTGTGTGTGTATAAAATATGATAATACCACCACTACATTCCTTGTCTTTTTCTACTTTGGAATCTCATTACTTTTTCTATATGTTTTAAAATGTTTCTTTGATGTTTTCTTCCCTTTTGCCCATTTAAAAACATTTTAAAATTCAGTTTCACAAAATAATTTAGATGCTATTTGGCATTGCATTGAATTCGAAAGTTGATTTTCCTAAGTATTAATATTTTTGGCAATAATGTTAGACTGCTTTACCCCATGTGTAAGGAATATACCTGTAGTTCTTTAATCTGTCAAAGTGGTTTTGTATTTTTCTTTCGAAAGCAAATTATGTCTGTCTTTGTAAATTAATTTTTAAAAAATTAGTTATGGTTTGTTTTTGTTGTTGCCGTGACATTTAAATCAGTTCTTTTTGGTATATATTGGAAGTGTATTAGGATGTGGATGTTAACTTCTTAAAGTTTATTTTACATTCCTGCCACCAGTATAAGTAATTTCCTTCAAGTTGTTGTTGTGTCCTTTGAATTTTCTAGTTAAATAATCTTGCCATTTACAACTTTGAACTAGTTTGACCTCTTTATTATTTCTGTAATTTTTAAATGCCTTATTTAGATAGTAATTCTAAAACCATATTAAATAGTAAGTAGGAGTAGACAGTGTACTTATTTGAGGAGAGGGTTTCTAATATTTCCCCATTGCATATAATGTGGCCCATTGGTACAAGATGTTCTACCTAACTCCCTTCTTCACCTCTTCTTTCCTCTTCTTGTCTTTCCATCCTTTCCCGGTAATATAGATATAACAGGATCTATTAATAATGATTGACATCTTTTGTAGGGAATGAAGAGTTGCAAAAATTCACTTTCTTATTCTCCCATCCAACCTTCCAATTGAGGAATAAAAAACAAAATAAAATGAAAACCCTGTTACAAACATATTTATTCCATTAAAACAAATATTTATATTTAGCTATATCTAAAAAAAACCATTGCATTCTTAACTCTGAGTCGCCACTTCTCTATCAAGTTGTAGGTAGCATATTTAATCATTAGACCTCATTAGAAGAATGGTTTATCATTACACCAATCATTGTTCCCAAGTCTTCAGAGTTATTTGTCTTTATAGTGTTATTGTCATTGTATAAATTGTTTTCCAGATTCTGTACATTTCACTCTGCATTAGTTCATGGAAATCCTCCTAAGTTTCTCTAAAACCATCCCTTTTCTTATTTCTTTCAGCACAGTAGTATTACATCACATTTATGTACCATAATTAGTTTAGCTATTTCCTAATTGCTCAGTTTCTAATTCTTTGCTGTCAAAGAAAAAAGTTATAAATTTCTTTGTACAGCCTTAGAGTTTATTGTGATTGGGACTAATTCCTCTCTTAATTCAATCTTTCTTGTTTTCCCTTTTTTGTTCTCCCCTCTCCCTCTTTGTTTCCTTGTTGAGTGAAATGCATTTTTGAACCAAAGTGTATGTATTCTTCTCTTCTTTGATTAATTCAGATGACAGTGAATTTCAAATGTTGGCCACTGCCTCCACCTCTTCCTCCTTGTTTTTATAGACTTCTCCTCGCACACTCCAAATATATGAGATTATTTCCCCTCTCTTTTGCCCTCCCCTACAGTTTTCCTTTTCTCTTCCCTTTCCATTCTTCTTTGAAGATCCTCAAGACATAACTGAACCCACTTACAGACTTTCTTTCTAATTAGATTCCCTTTTTGACACATGATGATTGTAAAGTTCTAAGGGAGCACATCACATTTCTCCATATTACATTGTAAGCAGTTTATCCTTACTTAACCCCTAATGATTGTTCATATTTACTTTTTTTGTGTTTCACTTAGCTCATGTATTTGAACTTAAAAGTTTCTATGTAGTTATGGTCTTTTCATCAGGAATGTGTGGTAATACTCTTTTTCATTGAAGGTTTATTTTTTTTAGACCTGTGTAACAGTAAGCACCCTAGCATGCCTAGGGCAGCTACTAGCACAGGTTCTTAGATCTGCTTTTCTAAAGGAAAGCAACTCAAAATGGGTTAACAATCTTACTTTAATCAAACATATCATTTACCTAGCTCAGGGGGAAAA
>CM053586.1:154018347-154034663 GCA_028646515.1 Pseudochirops corinnae | reverse complement strand
TGTCAGAAACTATTAAAATCCAAAATACCACTTAACTTATGTACTTAACTGAACAACATCAGTAAACCAAAATTGAAACCCGTAAAATTACAGATCCTTATCAGCTAAAAATAGATAAAGTCATAACATGAAAAAAACTGTTTCATTTTCTAATGACTATGTGATAATATATCATGTAAAAATATGGTGTCAGCAGGAACAAATTCCACCAATAACTACAGGAATATATAAAAAATTAGTTAGTGGAAGTAACCAGGTGTGACCCGATATGACTAAATTCAAATAATACATTCAAATAAGATACCATGAAATTAGAATATAGAAATTGCTATCTTGGGACCTACTGTAATACCAAGAAGTTAGTATAAATTTTAAAACATCCAATTTCTGATAAAATTAAAATCATTTTATTCTCATAGATGTAGGAACATATTATACATCAACACCTCTGCAAACAGTAAGGGGCAAGGAGAAAGCAAAGCTCAAAATCCAGACATCTTAAGGTCACATACATATCGGGAAGCTATATGAATCCCCAAAACATTATTATCTGTAGTTCCCTTTAAGTGATAGATGTTGATAATAAAAACAAAAGATGAATGTTCAATGTTGGACAAATAATCACACCTCCTGTATATATCCCCTAGAAACTAGATGCTATTTTTAGCAGCGTTAGATGTGTTAAGAATAGTAGATATAACTAAAGGAAGTAAGGAAGTAAAAGGAATGACTTAATTATAAAATTCAGCAAATTAAAAAAAAACAACAGGGAAATATAAAATAGCATCCCTGCTCATGAGAGACAAGAACCAATAACAAGGCCTCAGGATTCATCACAGGAATGGAAAATTCCACAAAAGGAAATTCTGAACTGTTAAAAATCCTTGGTACATCTGGAAAAATAGCAAAAAGATTTGTGCTGAACAACGACCAATCCATTAGTTACAAGGCATGAAGTATTAAGATCAATTCATAACTCAATTTTAGTCAGATAATTAGGTCAATGATATATAATGAATCTGGAATAAATAGATATGACATATATTACCTAAATAAAACAAAAGTTATCTGTATAAATAACCACTGGCTAGAACTAAATCAGAGAAAAATAAACTTTAAAGACCCAAAATAGGAGATTAAATTATCAGGAAGAGATAGTGCTTCATTTTATACGACATTAAAATGTCTATTATAGTACACTAATATCTCTTAACTTTTTTCTACAAAGATGACTATAACTTCAAACTTGTTAACAGAGCTGCTAATTTAATTCATTTTATCCCCATTATTAGGATTCTCATTTTTACTATACAGTCGTTCAGTCTGAAAAATCACTGAATATCTAATCCATATTTAGAAAACTCATCAGTTCAAACTCTTAATTACAATATCACAAAGGCTGCCCTAAATGAATTAGGCTGCTTGGGAAATTCATTATCAAGTTCACGACACACTAAAGTACTATGTAACAAATGTTAAGGTTGCTATTTAGTATACTAATGAAGTGGTCAAAAAGTATCAGTACTTCTTCCAAAGTAGCTCGTACAATATGAGTAAAACAGAATTATAGTGATAAATTAAGATTTCATAAGTTCAAAACAATTTTCTTTCTGGCAAAATTTTTCCCTCTAAATCTATATTTTTTTCTTAGGAAGTAAACAAAGCTATTTACCTGTAATCTAACAATTCAAGATAATGTTATTACCGCATGAGAGGATAATGTTAAACTTGTAAACCAACTGAATGAGTTAGGCAATTTGGTGCATACTGGTATTTTTTAAAAGCTGCCTTGAATGTCCAGATAACTGTGCCAATTAAATAGCTCAAGGAACATAATTAATTGAGAAAAACATACTAAATCCTACTTAAGTTAACCAGGGTAAAGCATGTATGAGAGCAAAACAGTGAAGAAAAAAAACCTAGATCTAACAATTCTTTGGGAGACTTGTAGACAAATTCTGAAATATCAAAGCATGGTCCATGGAGTTTAACAAATAAAAGCAATTCAAACTACATTAAATCCTTAACTGAGTGGAACTTGAAATGGCAATATAAATCACTGTCTCTGCACACAATATGAAGACCTCATACTGTTTTTTATATATGTCTTATATCTGTCATGAAAAAAATCTCTAACTGCAGGGCCTTAAAGATAATTCTCTTAAGAATAATACATCTAAGATTATTGTTAATCTATTCACTTCTGAAGGATGTGGAATTACAGCACTTAAGAGGCTAACTTTGTAGAGTCCAACTCTGGGTGACTTCACACAGTGGCCAATAAACACTTTAAACTTATTTACTTACTGACCAACTACAGTCTCCACATACTGGCCTATGAAAATCTAACTCTCCTTTCTAAGTTTTTGAACTCTGCTTAATTCAACAGAAAGAAAGAAGAGGAAAAAGCTGTTTTGTTAACATGAAAATAACAATGTTGTTGCTTTACAAACGCATAAGGGCATTTGGGGGTGTGGGTATAACTGAACTTTGTCCAAGGACCTTTAGAGACGTGTATGTACATGCATCTTACCTTTTTCAAAAGGTAATGAGGACATGTCTTCAAGTTAGTGACGACAGAGGATTCCTAAATTTGCGGGGAGGGGTCAGGGAGAGAAGGATGGGTATAGTATATGTGTTACACACACCGGAAATTATTGCTGGAATACATAAAGACTCCGTGTAGCAAGTTAAGAGATACTATAAGAATATGGCAAGTTTTATTCTGTGTCAGGCCTGCACAACTTGTGGCCCTTGGGCTGCTTATGGCCTTCTGCTCTTTTGGCTGCCAGGCCACTTGATGCCAGGCCAAAGAATTTCAGGAGACTCTTGTAAAATGTAGAGGAAAACATCCATTGTATGTAGAGGAAATCCTTGGCATGCTGCAAGCAGCCCAAGAGCCATAAGCAGCAGCAAGCTGTGCAAGCCTGGCCTGTGTAGACTCTCTTTCTTAACAGAATTTGAATGTAGAAGTCATAATGGAATGAGTCATGGCTTTTCCCTCCAGGTAGAAACTGGGTGTTTTCAGAGCAAAGACTGAGACAGATAGATAGACAGATAGAAGGATGGATGGATAGTCACATGTATATGAGGCATATATGTGTATATACACATGTATGTAAAAACACAGACTGTCATGAGGGTTCCTAGAAAACTCTTCGATGATCAAATTCATTTATATCATGGGCGTCCAAAGTCCTTAGTTCTCTCTATCTCACCCCCATTAGGGAGAGGGAAGAAACCCTATTACAGATATGTATAGTAAAGCAAAACAAACTCCTGCATTGGTCATTTCCAAAAAATACATGTCTCATTCTGTACATGGAGCACTTCTCTATCAGAAGGTGGGTAGCTTGTTCCATCTTCAGTCCTTGGGAATTATGGCTGGTATCATTACATTATTCAGCGTTCATAAATCTTTCAAAGTAGGCCAATTTTACATTGTTATATAAATTGTTCTCCTTGTTCTATTCACTTTATTCTGCATCTGCTCATTTAAGTCTTTCCATGTTTCAATCAAATCATGACTTAAATACTGAGCCTATGAAGTAAAATAATACAGAATGAGAGTTAATGTCTGCAAGGTTCTTGGGATAACGGCAGACAGATATGGAAGCCATAAAGACCACAATAGATTAAATTACTAACAGAATACTAGAGGTACAGAAGAACACCAGGATAAATCAGAAGGATTTATTTAGATGCTTAAACTTAGAAATTACAACCTTAACTTTTTTTTTAAAGAGATTACAAATATATCTTGAGGATATTCTGATTCCTAGGGAAAAAAATGAAAACTCACTCTACTTGGACAATTTTTTCCTCAGGAAGGACCTTGAAAACTAGAATCCCAAGGAGTGGGCACAGGACCTGCTCAGTACCTAGGACAAGAGATGAGATACTGTGCAAAATCTCAATGATTAGCTTTAGTGAGGCCAATAAGATAGCACTAAGAGTAACTGCCAGCTGGTTAGTACCTTCCAGATTAATAGAATTAAAGCAAGGATATACCCAGATTCCTGGCTTTATTTACGAAAATCAATGACAGAGAGAATTAGACAGCTAGCAGAACTGAGCCAGCTTGTGGTTATTCTTATTTGCAGAGAGACTGACCTGGAGCATTACAAAGAGGTTAATCTGGAGCGGTTTTATTACAACATTAAGAAAATTTTACTAGTAAAATATCAATATCCACATTCTAGGACCCACAGGCCTTTTTTGGGCTATGATAAAATTAAGATCAAATTAATATGGCATTTATTAAAACTGAAATCAAGTTCGGTCTTGTTTAGAATATTTATTCCTAATATTTTGGATCTGCGTACCTGAATGTTGTGAACAATATCCCTCATTTCCAGAGTTCCTAAATGTGTGCCTGTGATCACTATGTGTTTTGTAAAGACTTTAAATGAGTTAACCAGTCTAATGGAAGTAGCTATTTCTGGAGTGGGTTTCTTTTAAAAGATCCATACCATGAGAAGTTTGCAGTCAAGGATGAGAGATTATTGTTGCAGAGCTTTGCAAAAATCACGTTATTCACAAGTAAGAGAGTGATGGAACACAGCACATTTAAGGACATTCACTCATATATAGCTACCTCAGTGATACTGGCTACCATTAAGACACCATGGCAAACAATCAGGATTGTAAAGACTATTTTAATTTCATGATACATATTAAAGATAGTGTCAAACTCAGCTCTTGAAATCCAATCATTGCACTCAGGTCAGTCTGGCAAGATTCAAACTGAGTCCCAGTTCCAAAAACAGTTTCATGTACTGGAGAGTGAGACAAGCCCCTGGTAATCTGATCGTAAGAAGACATGGACTCTCTTATGGTACCAAGTATATATTTCATGAAGTCCTAGGAAGCAGGGCTCAACTACTTACTGGTTACTTGGAAGCGAAATAATTTTCCATGGTCTCAATGGAGTGATAGATGTTTCCACATGTAAAACACATATGTAATCTTCTAGGCTTGTAAATGTAAAGATTTCCTACAGAGAATATTTTAAACCTTTCTTCTGTCATGCTAAAATCCTATCTCCTAAAGACCATTATGAGTTTAGCCTGCTCTTAACTTCCTTGGGATTAGAAATTAACCGTAGTAGAATATCACAGAATCCTTTTCCTAGACTTCTCTAAACAAAAAAGAAAAAAAAAAAAGAAAACCACTTAGAAAATTAGGCATGAATATTCTAAGCAATGTATTTCACTCCAAATCTAGGTAACAGCAAACTATTTAATACTTGGGTCATATTATATTTAGAATTCAACCAACCCTCAGCTGTGTCATTGCTCAAAATCCTACATAAAACTGTGATGGAGAAATAGGATAGGGGTTTAGAATCTCCACTAAGGATGTCCCTGAATTTAGGGTTCTTACACCCATAGTACTTCTGGAACTCTGTATTACACAATTTTGAATCTCCTTCAATGTGCTTTATGATCACAGTTACAGCAAAACTGAAGGCTGCTATAAATAAATCTATAGAGTTTACCAGAATCTTCTTTGGCAATACAATATCACCATCTAATTCACAATGATGGTATTTATTCTACCATCAAAAAGCTATATATAAAAAGCTACAAGTAAGATCTTTTGTATTTTCTTGCAGAGTAATACAGATTAGAGCCAAATCTGTCATCTATAGCTTCCAACAGGTCAAAGAATTTGTTGCAACTTTGATAGTACAAAGTTACCAAGAGTCCTGATTCTTTTTATTCCATTTGTTCTCCATTTTACTCCATTTATTCTATCGGCAATGATTTTTTTACTTTTTGTCTCAATAAACTCTGGGTCTAATAACATGTCTTCCTAGAATATGAAATCACACAGGTCATATAGTTAATAGAGGATGTCACAATGAAAGCAGTTTCATTAGAACCTGCAGCCCATGTGCAATCCATTTCTTTTGAGGTAGAATCTAGCTTGAAGATTATGTTCCTTTATTTGTTGTCCACTAACATCTCTATAATCAAGCCCTCTGCTGAAGGGTCAGGTTGGAAAAGTAAAGTGTTAGAATAGATAGGATAGGGTATCCAAACACCTGCTGATGGCAAATTCTTAACTCCTAAAATCTGACTTCAGGTCATACAGCTACCACCTTTATTTAGGCTCTTGGATCCATTCTCTTTATTCAACAGGTTTGCAAAATTAGAAGAGTAGAGGGAAAATAATTAGCCCTCATCATCACAGTAAAGGAAATTGTAATAGGTCTGAATTTTCATTTCATTTTATTTTTTCCCCACCATGAGAAGTGATGTTCCAGAAAACCAAAGACATCTCTCAATCTCTAAAGATGGAAAACTTAAATTGCTTCTGAGCTTGAGTTCCCGAATCAGGACAATTTAGTCATTCATATCCAAATATGCCAGATGAATTTTGTTCTTTTTGTAAAATTCTAAAAAGTAGATCTCCATCCCCCACCCCACCTTCATTTCTAGTGGATCTAAAAAGGTTCTTGTGAAGTAAGGTACATAGAGGAAGATAGGACCACATAACCTAATGATGATTATATATGCCTTAGCTGTGGGTAAGTCCATTTCTGAATTCTGTTACTGACTGAATTTCTAGCACCTGAGGCTCTCAAAAAAGAAGAGATAACTAATATAGTTTATTACAACAGTTCCTGTGCAGAAGCAGCTATGTTTAACAGGGGTGAGAACTACTACAGCTGGAGAAAATTCCTGTGTGCTTACTTGAAGAGGATGGCACTCTTTATTCAAGCATTCTTTAGCAGAGTCACTTGACCAGGAAAATCAAAGAAGGAAAAAAAATTAAGTTTCAGACAGACAGATGCACATCCAGTGAGCGAACAGATACCTTAACTCAAAAAAGAATTACTAATACCAAAAGATGAAATTCCCTTGATAAAGAGATTATGGAGGCCCAGTTCATATGATTCAGTCTCCCACACCTGGTCTCCACTATTAATTGTTAACCAGGGGCCCTATCTCTTAAAGAGAAGGGAGGGAGGAACAAAGAGATGCTGCTAGGCTGCTTATGTTTGTGCCAATACTACACATCACATTTTTTTGTTTGCCAAGTACAGATCAAAATGGGCAATTTCTTGGCCCACCACTGAGTTGGTCCCATGTTGGGAACAGGTGAGGCAGAAAAGCCACTGGCACACAGAAAAAAACCCCAACAACTCCTTCGCTAAGAACGGGGGAAATGGCAGTAGAAAAGACTTCACTATTTGACGTCACTTTTGCTTTCCTTTTTCCCACCTTAAAAAAAAAGTGGGAAGGGTGTGGCCAGCTCTTTAGTCCTATAGAAGAAATGGAAGCACAGAGCTTTCTTTCAACTACTGTAAGATACTAACAACTCTCTTTTAATTGGTGCATTCTTCCCAGTGATGTCATGAGATAGGCAGTATAAGCACTGAAGATTCTATTACATTTTATGCATGAGGAAACTAAGGCTCAGAGAGGTGAAATGACTTGTTCAGGTCACACAAGAGTTCTCTCCTCAATCCACAAAAAAAAGGGAGCTGCTGGTTTAAATAACAAAGCTAAGATATAGGTTGGTGCCTTAGCTCATTACAGGAAATCTACCTAGCAAAGTTAACACTTGGGTCTAGTTAGTCTGTTTCCCCAAAACAAAACCTTAAACTCATTTCCCTGGGTAGTTCATAGATTGCACCATAATAGATCCCTGCCCAAGCTCCACTTAATGGGTATATATTGGGCCCTCCTGCCTTAGAGTGAAGGCAATGGTTATTGATTCTCTTTGCAACAGCAACCCTGAGGGTCTTCCCTTCCCAGCTTGATTTTTTTTTCTTTTTTTGTAATTAAAGGGGCTATCACTAGACTCACTTCTTAATGAGGCCTATTCATTGAATGGGCATTACCTCACTCAAAGTGAGAACCTGAAAAGGTACTTTGCCTAAAAGGGTCATGGTCTCCCATTGCACTCTGGGTCATCTTCAGTCATCCTTATATTTGGCCACTGGACCCAGATGGCTCAGGAGGAGAAAGTGAGGCTGGTGACCTTACACAGCCTTCCTTCACTCAAATAAAATTCAACTGCAAGTCATGTCATCATTTCCCTGATGTCATGGTCCTCTTCAGAAACAAAGGACAAACACAACCCAATAGAGGGGGTTGAGTGACATAACTGGGAAGTCATAACTGACAACTGACTAATACATTTGGGAGGGGGGATTTATGGAATTGTTGACTAGTCAAGTTGTCAGGGAATGAATAACAATTTATAGAACCCCACTTCCTAAAGAATACTTATGTCCTTTCCTTCTTTACTGAGAAGAAATAGATGAAATGTGCCTGCCCTGCCAAAAAAATTTCTGAAGTTCTAGGACTGGAGGCCTCAGTCTTACAACAAGTCTGATGAAAACAATGAAAAAAAAGATGAATAGGAATCAAAAAGCTTGAAGACTTCAATTTTCTTTTTATTCATACCAATTTCAAGACCTTCAAAGTAGGACTTACCTTAATCATTTTGAAGTCTTCTCATATTCTTACTGGAAGGGTGGCAGAGGAAAACTAGAAGTAGAAGTTTAGTTTCTAGAGAAGATTCTGGGTATATTCCTCTCCCATAGCCCATTTGAGTGAACTACACAGGCAAATTTCTGAAGGTTTCTAACACCAAATCCTCTGAAGCAGAAAAACTATTAACTAGCTTAATGACTGGATCTGCCCTTATTCTTGGAAAATGCCATTTCAACTGAAGAACTGGAAAATATCATAAATAAAATGCAACGTACTTACATTAATATGAGAAGTACTAGGTCCTTCATCATCACTACTAACCAGATCGATGTATTCAAGGACAGGTCTCAATGGCCCTTCCTTAAAAAAAAAAAAAAGAAAAGAAAAAATTTACAAATCACTGAACCATTCTTTAAATCAGAGCTTCTGCAATTAACAAAATGCTTTTTGGCTAAAAGGAGCAAGGGACCAGCATTATAAGAAGGAAAACCCACAGATGCCATGCAAGTCACCAGTAAGAGGTCATGAACAAAAAGATATTACAAAACCCAAAGAGAATAAGTAGAATCTTTATAAAATAAACTGAAGCCACGATGATCCCTTTCCAAGAAGGGAAGAAATTGGTACCAAATTATTATGTGGATTTATTTTTTCATCAGGCATGAAAAGCTATATTGTATTGGAGGCCTGTCCTTGATACCACCAATCTCAACCATTCAGGATCTAAACCTTAAGAGTCATCTTCAACTCATCCTTTTTGTCACAAAATCTATACAATGGGGGTGGGTTGGACTACATAGTCCCTAAAGTTTTTTTAGTCCTAAATCTATGACAAACCTATAACTTTTTTCCCCAGTTTACTTGCAACACTAATTCTCAACTCTTAAAATGACTTACCAAGGTTGATTAATCATCCTCATTGTAAGAAACACTGTGAAAAAACTGGTTCCTAAGGCTTAGGTAAACATGTAATCTCCATTATTGAAGGGAGAAATTACTGTGGAGAAGTTTGCCTTCCTCATCACCATAAGCAATAACTGCTGATCATCTGCCACCAACAGCAAGATAAGTACAAGAGTCATAGGAATGACAGCACCCCACCCATCTCCCTGCCCCAGATCTCTAGTCCTATTTCCCTTCTCATAGCCAGCACGCAGGAAAGGAACTCCTCTGCAGAAAGAAACTGCCATGCCCAATTGCCAATTAAGTGTCACTCAGAGGGCAGGCAAGCCAGCCCAGTTAAAGTAGCCCAGGACCTTGCTTTGGGAATACCAATATTTCCAGCCTACTGACTGTATGTTTTATCCTAAGTAGCAAACCCTACAGAGATGTGGCCTGGCCACTGCTCCCGTGGGGGGCCACAGCCACTAAAGAACCAAAAAAGAAATTTCTTATCACCAAAGTTCTTAGGACAGTTAAATGATTCAACATCACAAAACGATAGGATTTTATCAGTGGAAATGGTATTAAAGAAGAGGTATTACTGTCTGCTTTAACACTGTACCCTAAGGACCATTGGACCTATCCATCTGACTTGCAACTGAGACCTTCCATATGTATTATCTCTTCCATTAGAACATGTAAGTGCATAGTAAGTTCTTAATAAATGATTCATTCAGTCATTCCAACACTACTAGAATGACAGCAAGTTATAAGTCGTAGCAATTCATTTATGACTCTTTCTAGGCCCCTGAGAGAATTCTGAAAACTCTTTAAATAGATACTGGAATCCTGGCCTTTTAATATCTCATATAGACCTGATTAAGGACCATTGAATTAAACTACTCAAGTTCACAAGTATCAAGTCAGCAAGAATACTAACACTTTATCAAGAATTTCTCCAAGGAGAAGTTAACCAAGATAAGAAAAGGTAGGAGATTTTCTAGATAGAAAGTAGTGTAATAGAAGGGAAAGCATATTGGGAAAGTAGATAGTCAGAAGCAAAACATTTCTAAGAAGAGACAGGGTGAAAGGAGAGAGAACAGAGTAAGTGGGGTAGGAAGGAACAGGATGGAGGGAAATATAGTTAATAAAAGTAAATGTGGAAAAAAAATTTTGAAGCAAGTTTCTCTTATAAAGGTTTTATTTCTCAAACATATAGAGAACTTTGTTATATTTATAAAAATAAGAATCATCCCACAACTGATAAATGATCAAATGATACAATCAGTTTTCAGATGAAGTAATCAAAGCTATTTACAGCCATATGAAAAAAATGCTCTCACTCACTACTGATCAGAGAAATACATATTAAAACATTTCTGAGGTACTACCTGTTCCTATTAGACTGGCTAATAGGAGAGAAAAGGAAAATGACAAATGGTGGAAGGAATATGGGGAGGAGGAGGGAAAGGGAACATTAATGCATTGTTGGTGGGGGAACTGGTGAGAACTGATTCGACCATTGTGTAGAGCAATTTGGAACTATGCCCAAGAGGCTAGAAAACCACTGACCTAAGCAATACCACTACTAGATCAATATCCCAAAAGAGTAAAAAACAAAAAGGAAAAGGACCTATATGTACAAAAACATTTATAACAGCCCTTTTCTGGGGGCAAAGGATTAGAAATGGAGGGGATGCCCATCAATTGAGGAATGGCTGAACATATTATGGTATGTGATTATGATAGAATACTATTATGCTATAAAAAATAATGAGCAGATTGGGAGAGGGGGTATACAGTAGATTGCTGTTTTGGGGTGGTGGGTAGGGAAAGATGGGGAGAAAATTTGTAACTCAAAATCTTGTTGAAATGAATGTTGTAAACGAAATAAACATAAAGTTTAATTAAAAAAAAGAAATGAGAAGGATGCTCTCAGAAAAATCTAGAAAGACTTAACAGGAGCTGATGCAAAGTAAAATATACTGTGTACAAAGTAACACCCATATTTGTAACATGATCAGCTGTGAATGACTTAGCTATTCTCAGCAATAAGAGAAAGAACTGAGGGTGTCTGAATACATACTGAAGCATACTTTTTTTTTAATTTTAATTTTCTTGAGGGTTTTTTTTGGTCTGTTTTCTTTCACAACATGACTAATATGGAAATGTTTTGTATGACTACACATGTAGAACCTGTATCGAATGGCTTTTCTTCTCAATAAAAGGGAAGAAGGAAGAGAATTTTGAGCTCAAAAGTTTTAAAAACAAATGTTAAAAATTATTTTTACATGTAACTGGGAAAAAATACTAAGTAAATTTAAAAAAAAATATTCTTCCTTCTAATCAGCAAGAGCCAGCAAAATTAAGAAATACCAGATAGTTTGGAAGCAACTGTCCTGGAAGTCCACAATATGTTGCAACATGCTGATACAGAGGGTCTTAGGAGGAGAAGATCCAATTAATAACACTGTGCTACCTAAATTAAAGATCAGTCTGAGGCATGCTTGGGTGATAAAGAATTTGACAGTATGTAACTCACTAGATGGAAGAGAGATATCCATATTAACATATAACAGGAGTAAAGCAATATACAGAATGAACTCTTGATAAAAATATGTTAAAAAGTAAATTAATTACCTTATTAATTTATAAACAATGTCATTTCTTTATGATCTATTTTATGACTGAAAAGTACATATCTATATTTAACTCTTGATTTCATAGCGCACTTTTACTATTATCAGGTATTTGATTTTTAACCTTATAAAATGGGTATGTGTATGTACACACACACACACACACACACACACACACACATACACACACACACCCCTATATTTATTTTTCAAAGCACAAAAATAAGCCATCTTATCTCCCTCACCCAATTCCCTTCCTTCTTCACTTAAATATTAGTTGAATAAAGTAAAAATATCTCTTATGAGTTGATGATACATGTATCAAGCTTTTGAACTATACTATCATCTCTGGTCATAGAGAAATTCTAACTCTAATTAGACAAGACTTGAAAGTGCTTCTATTGTCTTGAAACTCTAAAGCAGTGGTTCTCAACCTTCCTAATGCCTGACTCTTTAATACTCATATATGGGCATATCTGCATGTTGGCGGACCCGCCTGGAGATGGATAGAGGAGCCATGTCTTGGTTCCTAAGACCATTGGAAATTTGTGTTTCCCGATGGTCTTAGGCAACCCCTGTGAAAGGGTCATTCGACCCCAAAAGTGGTCGCAACCCACAGGGGTCTGCTCTAAAGAGAAGAAAGGAAAAAGGAAGAGAAATATATCGTGGGTCTGGGAGGACAGAAGGGAAAGTAAAGCTATGGAAAATAATCTCACATAATCAAGACAGCAAGCAAACATCTATACAAACCAGGGGAGGGGAAAGGAGCTGACGCTTCAACTTTACTCATACCTGAATTGATTGAAAGCAAAAAATACACAGACACACATTCTATATATCTATATATTCTATAGAATAGGGTACAGAAATACATTTCACTCAAAAGGAAATAGAAGGGAAAGGAGGAAAAAGAAAGTGGCAGAGTTAAGAGGGTCAATAGATTAAGGAAAGAAATTAATCCTAAGTAAAACAAGCTCTAAGGATGTGCAAAAATACAGTTCTTTTTGAGAAGGTAGAGAATGAGAACCTGAGCAGGTATACATAAATTGAGGAATGGAAAAAAGGATAAAAGAGTGGTGGCACATAAATATTAAGATACTGGAAGAAATGAAGGCAAAGTGATGGTTTTTGAGAAACCTAGAAAAACTTGTCTGAACTTTTATGACGCAGAGTGAACAAAACCAGGAGAACAATTTATATAATAACAATATGGTAAAGGCAAACAATTTTTAAAGTATTAAGAACTCTTATCAGAATAACGACCAACTATAATTCCAGGACTAATAATGAAATATGCTACCCACCTCACGATCGAAAGACTCAAGAATGCAGAATGAGACAAAATATTTTTTGGACATAATAATGTAGATATCTGTTTGACAATACATAATGGATTTTTTTCTTTACTTTTCAATGGGGTAACGGAACTGGGTGAGGGAGGATAAGATGGCAGATTTGTGCACTTTGAAAAATAAGTATAGATGTGTGTGTGCACACGCATACACATTTAATTTTTTAAAAGCCGACTAGGCTGTCTCAGGATGTGGTGGGTTCCTCCTAATTAAAGATCTTCAAGGAGAGGTTGGATTGCCACTTGTTGAGATACAGAATCAACAATGTTTGCCAAAGCCCCTTCCAACTTTGCAATTCTTTGATTATATTGAAATAGATTTAAAGAGAAGGTCATGAAAGTTGAAATTTAAAAAAAAACAAAGGGTTGGCTAGGTGGTACAGTGAATAGAGCACTGGGCCAGGAGTCAGGAGGCCTTCAGTTCAAATCCAGTCCAATACTTCTCTCTCTCTCTCTCTCTCACACTCACACACACACACACACAGCCATGTGACCTTGGGCAAGTCACTTAACCCCAATTGCCCTACGTTCCCCCCTCTAAAAAAAAAAAAAAAAGAAAGTTGAAGTTGAGAAACTAAAAAACCAGGATACTTAAGAGAAAGTCAACATATATATTGAAGCCTATAAATGTAAAAGTAGGGGATAAAACGGAGAGAAAGACTAAGCCAGGTACTGAAAACTCTTTTAAGTAAGGACGGAGAATGAAATTGGTGCTAACAGATAACTGTCACGATGATTTGATTAAGGTGACATATATGGGCAAAATCTCAAAGGAGAGTCTACCAATGCCAGAATAGGAAAGGAGTGCAGGATATTTGAAATAAGGGGAAATTTGTTTAGAATAGAAAAAACAGATTCAAGAGTGCATAAACGAAAGGTAGAACAGAACTGGATAGAGACTGGAAGAGAAATGGCAGAGGTGGTCAGCAATGTATTTTGCCATCTTTGATCATCAGGCTACTGATGTTTATAATCTTTATGTTTAGCTAAAATTGGGCTTCATGTGGTCTATTGTTGGAAAAATATCTGAAACCTTTTAAGCATGGTAGAACCTGGAAAGGCTAGTACTCTGTCCACAAGAGAACTGGAGAACTCACACTAGAATGTGGCTTTGGAGCAAGGCTTTTGTTGAACTACTCATCTCTAGGGTTTGGTGTCAGAAGACTTTAGTTTGTATGCCTACTAACAAGTGTGATTTTTTTCATTCAAGTCTGATTCCTTTCTTGGTCTCAGTTTCATCATTTGTAAAATGAAGGAACTAGACTATCTGACTTCAAAGGTCTCTTCTAGCTCTAAACCTATAATCTTATGACCTCAGTCTCCCAGTGTGCTGTAAGCTGAGGTACAAAAGGTATTCAAGAAAACAAAGGTAGGAAGAAGAGCTAGATCAAAGCAAGTAGAAATAAGAGTTCCCTGCAGGAAATAATGATTTTAAGGTCACTAAAAGGTTAATTCTCAAGATATCCAGAGAGAAAGATACTGAATGGTAGGAAGACCACTACCAACTAACCCAAAAAAGTGATGGAGAGGACATCATTAACTACCAACCTATATGCCTCCTTTCTCATGGTTAGAAAATTACATAAATGTTCTACATATGACAAAATAGGAAAAGCAGGCTTTTGTAAAAAATAGCGTAGATCGGAAGCATATCTTTATTGTCAAACAATCTCTAGAAAAGTACAGAGAAAACAAATTCTCACTGTGCTTATGTTGACTATAAAAAGTGTAATTAATTCAATAGAACAAAAAGCAGACTTAAAAGGCTCTCCTCCAAAAGGAGCTACTCATATAAGTTTCATTGATAGCTTGAATAAAATTAACTTTGTCTAATGATAATTATCAATAACTAGGACATAAAGTATAGAGACATATACATACATGTATATGTATATATACATGTATGTGTGTATACACATATATTTATTTATTTGTTTGTCTGTTTATTAAGGCATGTTTCTCATTTTCATGGTGGACAACCAGCACAAAGTATAAATGGAAAAGGGATTCTTTATAAAGTCCTTCAGATGCCACTGTGCTAATTAGAAGTACGACTGTATCTCTTAAATAACATTCAAAAACAAC
Organism: Pseudochirops corinnae; assembly: GCA_028646515.1. Classification (NCBI taxonomy): domain Eukaryota; kingdom Metazoa; phylum Chordata; class Mammalia; order Diprotodontia; family Pseudocheiridae; genus Pseudochirops; species Pseudochirops corinnae. The sequence goes on along the minus strand of CM053586.1, from coordinate 154,019,253 downwards.
CAATAATTCAGTCAAAAAATCTACACCGGGGGGGGGGCGAATCCAAGATGGCGGCATAGCAGCAGGAACATATCACAGCTCTCACATAGCCACCCCAAAATACTCATAAAATAGGACTCTACACCAATCCTAGAACTCCAAAACGTACACAAAGATACTTCCCACTAAAGTCAGCTCGGCTACGAGGAACCATATCAGCACTGCGAACCGAAACCAGCCTGGCCTGAAGCTGCCTGTGCTCCAGGGATGGCTGGACGGGAGGAGCAGAGGAGTTTCTCTGGTGAGCGGATTAGCGGCAGCTGTGAGCAGCAAGCAGCGTTCAGAACTAGGTCAGTGGAACTTGCAATTGGCGGAGAAAAGCGTCCGGCTGAAAGGCCTCCAGAGCGGAAAAGCAAAAGGCAGAGGCTTTGCACCCGCCTCCGCGTTGCAGCTTCCCACCCACGGCCAGCAGACAGCAGGGGGACTAAGCAATTGTTCTGAGGCCAGTGCTCTCCCACTGAGCAGCCTGGATCCGGATCGCTGTCTTGGGCCTCGGTCCTGGAGTCTTCACTATCAAGTCAGCCTGAAGTAAGGAGGAAGGGTCCCAGCACCTTCCTGAGAGCTACGGCAGCCGGGAGGACCCCAGCGATTTGGGACACAGCTTTCCCTTCTGGAAGCAGAGCCCCACAGAGATTTAAAAACAAAAATCACGGACTGAACAACCATGAGTAAGAATAAGCATAAAAAGCAAAGTAAGAACAGCTCCCAAGCCCTAGATTCCTTCTTTGGGGGAAAAGAAAGATCATGGGAGAGAGAGGGAGGAGGAGAGTGCAGCCAGAGCGCCCCCACCAGGAGCCTCCAATAAACATGAAGAATGCCTTAAAGCTAGAGATGAGCTGAAGAAGGATTTTTAAAACCAAATAAGGG
>CM053586.1:153996724-154017847 GCA_028646515.1 Pseudochirops corinnae | reverse complement strand
TTTCCAGGTCAGTGGTTTTTTCAATGAGATTTCACATTGCCTTCTATTTTTTCATTTGTTTGGATCTATTTAGTAGTATCTTGATTTCTCACAAAGTCATTAGCTTCCATTTGCTCCACTCTAATTCTGAAGGAATTATTCTCTTCAGTGAGCTTTTGAGATTCTTTTTCCATCTGACAAATTCGACTTTTTAAGGCATTCTTCTCCTCATTGGCTTTTTGGGCCTCATTTGCCATTTGAGTAAGTCTGTTTTTTAAGATGTTATTTTCTTCAGTCAGATTGTTGACTCTCTTTTCATGATTTTCTTGCATCATTCTCATTTCTCTCCCCAATTTTTCCTCCACTTCTCTTATTCGGTTTTCAAAATCCTTCTTAAGCTCCTCTATGGCCTATAACCAGTTCATATTTTTCTTGGAAGCTTTTGGTGCAGGAGTTCTAACTTCATCATCTTCCTATTGTTCCATGCTTTGATCTTTTTCATCCCCAAAAAAGGAATCTAAAGTTGGATTGGTGAACTTGCTTTGCTTCCTTTGCTTGCTCATGTTGCCACTCAATTACTTGACTTTTGAGTTTTTTGTCACAGTAGAACTCTGCTTCCAGAGAGGAGAGCTTTGTCCCAAATCGCTGGGGTTTTTGCAACTGCTGGAGCTATTAGTTGGGTGCCCTCTCTGAAGCCTCCACCGGCTCTGGCACCTGGGCACACACCCCAGGACCTCCGCCCAAGACAGTGATCCAGATCCAAGCAGGTTAAAGCAAGAGCAATTACCCCTCAGAGTGGTAGCTTGGTCCCCCTATGATCTGCAGGCCAGAAGCTCTGAAGCAGCTACTTGGAGGCGGCTGCACAGCCACCACACCCAAGCTGCTTCTCCCTCCTTGGGGCAGAGGCCAGACTGTACTCTCAGCCCCTGTTCCCAAAGTCCACACTGACCTTTTACTTTGCCTTTGGCATTTATGAGTTGATAATTCTGGAAATGGCCACAGCTATTGGTCATCCACTCTCCTGAAGTCCCTCTAGCCACAGCTGATTGGAGGCTGCACTGTGGCTAAAATCACGGGTTCATGCAGGGCTGGGCTTGGCTCCCAACGCTCTGCAATGGACCCTTCCTGTCCGCCTGCCGCGCTGCCTTCAACGGGAGATTTGTTTCTCTCTGTCACTTTGTGGGTTCTGTAACTCTAAAGTTTGTTTAGAGTCATATTTTATAGTTATTTGAGGTGGTTATGGGGGAAGCTCATGGAGTTTTTCTGTTTCTAAGCTGCCATCTTGGCTCTGCCCCCCTGGGCCTTCCATTTTCAAAGTAATGGAATATGGTATGTAAATTCCTCATGAGCAGGGACTATTATTTGTTATTTGTTTTTTGTCTGTAGTCCCAGTGACAAAGGTTCCCAAAATGATTGCCCTACCCACCCACAGTAGCAGCCTCGGGCCTGGGGTGCAATTGGTAGGCGCTCAATAAAAATAAGGGGATTGTGGAAGCATAAGAAGAGAAGAAAATTTTGAAAAACCATTCATATATGTTTCATGTGTGTAACAAAGTTAAAGTCATAGTGATTACATTATTTTCAAAGTAAACACACAAAGTGCAAGTTATCACTCATCAATGGTCAAGTCTTAACAATCAAGTGTTTAGCAGGCGAGCATGTCGTGCATTGTTGAGAAGTCCAGCATGCACCTGCAGGAATATGTACATGTAATTACTTGTTTACACTACGATACTATATGGCTACATGACGCAAAATTGTGTCATCAAAATTTCAATGCAGGAAAACACCACAAATTTACAATAAATTATTAAATGAGATACCTCATTTAAAAAAATATATATTTTTTGAAACAATGCAAACTTCAAAAAAACCCAAACTGTTAAAGGACTAAAGAAAGCAGATTTCCAGGGAGTTGAGATGGCAGCGTAGAAGCAAGAGAAAACAGATTTCCAGGGGGTGCTAATTTTTTTTTCTTTTGAGAAGGGGGCAGTAGGCCAAATAAGTTTGGGAACCTCTGGTCTAGCACATCATCTGGTACAGAGTAGGTATTTAGTGTTTTTTTGAGTTAGAAGTGCTTTACAGTCAATCATTTTTATTAAAAATCCCTGTACCATTTGAATAATAAACCAATATTCTTATTTAGCTGCACATATGAAAAAATAGACTGCTACAGGGCTCAGATGATTTGGAAGTAGAGATACATTATATAGATTGTTAAAGGAGAATATTCTAATATTTTCTAAAGTTTTAATGAAATGAAAAGTGTTATGTCCTCTACATTAGAATATAATCTCTTGAGAAAAGATGTTAAAATCAATGAAGCATATCACTGCTTCAAAAATTTAGGGAAGCTATCAATATATTAATCAGAAAAATTAATCAAAGAAGAAAATAACTTATCATGTCTTGTGTGAATTTTCTGAAGAGCTCTTATTAAAGAGACTTTAGTTCAATCCTTTCATTTTTCATAGGAAAACCAGGGCAGTTAAGTGACTTCCCTAATAGGGTCACTCAGACAGTAGATTCAAACCAGGACTCAAAATCCACTAGACCAAACTAATGCTAGGGCCATTTATGAGCTTTAAAGAACATGGAGGTGAAAGCAAACATGGGAAAGAATGCAAATGTTGCACATACGCTCTAAAATCTAAGGTAATCAAAACTTTTTTCTTAAAAACAAACAGGGGCAGCTAGGTGGAGAAGTGAATATAACACTGGCCCTGGAGTCAGGAGGACCTGAGTTCAAATCCGGCCTCAGACACTTAACACTTACTAGCCCTGTGACCTTGGGCAAGTCATTTATCCAATTGCCCTGCCTTCCCCCTCCAAAAAGGAAAAACAAAATAAAAAATAAAAACAAAAAAACAAAAAACCTGTCCTATCCTATGTCAAAGAATACCTAAAGCCAGGAAAAGGAAGGAGCCTTGGTTTTCTCATGCTGACCTCAATTGGGAATCAAGAAATTCTATATTCTTTAATTTCTCACTTCCAGTTAAAATGATTGTGTTACTGGCTGCAGGAAGTCTCACACATGTACTCCAGCAAAGATCTAAAAAAGATCAAAGATCAAATAACGGTAAAAAGAAAATAAATCCAACAGTAAGCACCCTCATCCAGCCCACAAATGCACAGAGGGGACTAGTACAAGACAGGTACTTCCTGGCTGATCAGAAAATTCAGGAGCACCTGAAGCCTCTATACCCAGAAAGCAAAAAAACAAGAATGCTTGAAGAAGCTCAGTAGAGGATGAGATGCTGAGGCAACAGGGCAGGAAACCAGCAGTACTGACTCAGACAGAGACAGAAGCAGTTCACAACACTCTGATCAGACTGAGCTGATCCATCCAGTACTATACAAATCCACAGGGCTCTGAAACCGGACAATGCAAGGGGGTTTGAAACCTGCCAGGGCTCTATATAAGGAGATAAATCAGAGAAAGTAGAAGAAGCCAGCAGCAAGAAACCGAGCTTAGACTCAAGGACCAACCATCCACTCAAAAACATAAGAAGGAAGTGAAGCTGAGCTTAGTCCTGGCACAAAGGTCCAAAACAGCAACAGGGAACGGAAAACACTGATGAAAAAAAATCACAGTTCTAGGTGTCCAAGAGACAAACTTAAGAATAACTCCACAAAAATGACAAAACAGAGGCTTAGAGAAAAAAATGGCTTTGGCATAAGGACTATTAAAGAGTAAATGGAAGAAAAGAAGCAGGGGGGCCGCTAGGTGGTGCAGCAAATACAGCACTGGCCCTGGGGTCAGGAAGACCTGAGTTCAAATCCAGCCTCAGACACTTAGTTACTAGCCATATGACCTTGGGCAAGTCACTTAACCCCAACTACCCTACCTTCTCCTCCTCCCCCCCAACGCAAAAAACAAAAAGATGAAATTATAAGTGATATTAGAAAGCTCCAGAGAATCAGGAGAATAAATAACTTTGAATAGAATTTAGAAAACTTTATTCAAATATTAGACTACCTGAAAATTAAAATGGACCAAACAGAAATCAGTGATTCCACAACAGGAGAAATATAACAAAATTAGAAGAGTAGAAAAAATAGAAGAAAATGTAAAGTATCTACTACCAAAAATGACTGACCTGGAAAATAAGGTCAAGGAATTAAATTTAAGAAATCTTCAAACTCCCTGAAAAACAACACCCAAAAATAAATAAATAAATAGATAGACAGATAAATAAATAAATGAGTAGAAATGCAGATAGATAAAATCCTGGATATACTATGTTCTTTAAGATGTTCTTAAAACAGCCTCCCTCTCTAGAAAACTCCCTTGATTATATGCCTACAATTTCAGAAAATTCATTCCAAACTATAGTAGAAAACAGCAATATTTATCAAGACAAAACAATCAAAAAGTTAAATGGGCTAGTGACTCTTGAAAATAAGTAACATCCAGACTTCCATCCAACCAACAGCCTAATTTTTATGCTTTCTAGAGTGGAAATGTAAACAACCATATCACACCTACTCTTGCTTAAAGTAATTTGGGAGATAAAAGATATTCAAAATAGATATGAGTCTTAGAAAACTACCATGATGATATCCCAACAAGGTTGCAGCCCACCCTCCTGACTGGTGTGTCTCTAGCTGGGTCCCTACTTTATAAGGGGCCTCACTCCCTACTAGACTTCCTCTCTGAAATTCCTTTCTATCTTCTCATCAGTAGCCTTACCCTCTTACAACAAGCTTCTCCCATCCAAGAATCTAAGCTCCTTGAGGATAGAGGATGATCTTGTTTTCACATTAAGTGCTTGCTAAATGCTTGATTTATGACACAGACATATGCTGAGAAAATCTACAACAGCTTCTCAAGCTTGATCAATTAATCTTTTAATGAGTGTTCTAACTTTTTTAGATTCTTACCTCATTGCTGTTGAGTAGTTTTTCTCTCTATGACCCCATTTGGGGTTTTCTTGGCGAAGTACTAAAATGGTTTGCCATTTCCTTCTCCAGCTCATTTTACAGATGAAGAACTGAGGCAAGCAGGGTTAAGATTTACCCCAGGGTCACATAGGGTTTAATTTTTTTCCTCTAATTCTCAGTACTAGGGTTAAGAATAAATGATGCTGTGATCAGGTTAGAAGTATATGTATGACGTCTGGTAAGCATTCTTGCTCACCTGAGTAAAAAAGGAGTTATGATGCAACAACTACTTGTTTTTTAAAAAGCTACTACCTTCTAAGAAGACAAGCTAAAAATATTAACTCCTCTGCACCACCCTATTGAGAAGTTATACTCATCTCTCAGATTTAAGCAGATTTGCACATATTATACTTAATATTAATTAGGTCCCACATGTATGTTCTAATCACTCATAGTAAAAGCATAAATTTTACCTCTAGAAGATCTTAGAGAGATCGGCTAGTCCAAACCACTATTTATACAGAGGAGAAACTGAGGGTCAGAGAGGATGACACATGATGCAGACTATAAACTAGCAGGACTACAATTCCAATCCTGGCCCTTAAGACTACAAATCTAATATTCTTCCCACTGTAACCAAACACAATTTATGTTTCCAAGTACTAGGGACAGACATCCTACCCTGAATTAGTAAGAAAACAAGGGGTTTTAGTGAAGACTTTCCAAACAACCTTACTAAATTACTTGAATAATAACGTGACCAGATAATGGCCGACGGGTCAAACAACCCTTTCACAGGGGTCACAGGGGTCGCCTAAGATCATCAGAAAACACGTATTTCCAATGGTCTTAGGAACCAAGATACTGCTCCTCTATCCATATCCAGGTGGGTCCGCCCACATGCAGATATGCCCACATATTGAGTATTAAAGGGTCTCGGCATTAGGAAGGTTGAGCACCACTGTTAAGGACCTAGGGAAACCTATGACCTTGAGGCCACATGTGGCCCTCTAAGTCCTCAAGTGCAGCCCCTTGACTAAATCCAAACTTTACAGAACAAATCCTTTTATTTGAGGGGAGTTGTTCTGTGAAGTTTGGATTCAGACAAAGGGCCTCACTTAAGGGGAGGTGGAGCACTGTCTCTGGCCTCCACATCACAGGTTCCCCACCCCTGCTCTAGGAAAATCAGAATTACTATAAAAGCTTAGCCAAATTAAGTTGTTCTGGATGACTGAGGATTTAATACAGTAACAGTCATAGTAGCATAGTTTTCCTTACGACTTGAGAGTTAGCATAACTAATAAGTGGCAGAGCTTTAACTTAGGTCTTCTAAATCCAAAATCTGTGTTCTTTCAACTACATAATGGCTTTATTTTTAAACACCAAAACTTTCTCATCTTATCCACTTTAAATGTAAATATTGTCTAAAATATATACTCAACATAAACGAACATTCTTGATAGCACAGGATTATTGACTATAAGGGGAATTCTGCCCCAATAGGAAATGATCCTAAAACAAGTTGTGCTTTTGGGGGGTTTGAGATCTGCTTTCTATTTAACTGAAGATGCAGTTCTTGTGCTTAACTACATTCTATGGTAACTCCTTTCCAATCCAGTTGACTGAACTTAAGAGATCACTAATACTTGTTAGTGTGCCCAAAACAATAGCAAATAGGCTATGATCCCGAAACTCAATATGCCCAAAACTAAACACCAAATCTCATTCCCAAAACCTCCCATTCCCCCTACTTTACTATCTGTTTTACTTCTTTTGTTCTCTATTGATGATCAACCTCCTGGGTCACCTAGACTGATCATCTCCAAGTCATTTTTCACTTTCTTCTCCCTCACATCCCAACTGCTGCCAAAATCTGTGTCTATTTTACCTCTGTAATATTTCATCTATATTCTCCTGTCAATTCCCACTGCAACCACTTTAGTTCAGATATTCATTACCTCTCTTGAACTTGGAACTAGTATAAAGAAAAGGTTTCATTATCTGGTCTTCTTGTCTCCAATCTATCCCCTCTCCAAATTACCCAATGTACAAACTTTTATCATACTGTTGTCATCATGTTATTCCTCTCCTCAAAAAACCTTTGGTGACCCCTGCAACTATTTCTAAGTTCCTGTCCCTGGTATTTTCAAGGTCATCTATAAATTCTCTCAAACCTACCTTTCTAGCTTTTTTCCTCTGGACCTTTTTATTCTGCCCTCTACTATCTATCTCTGGGCTTTTTACTCATTCTGTTCCCGTACCTCTAGGTGCTAGAAGTCCACTCTTGAAAATCTCATGGCTCAACTCAGGGTTCATCTCCTCTATGAAGCCCTGGGGACCACTCTTCTTCCACCTGAAATATGATCATTCTCAAATTCCTCACAGCACTTTAGCTCTCTCCTTTGACCTTTTGTATTCCACTCTGCATATGCTTATTTATGTGTATGTTTTATCTCCATGGTCAGGTGGCAAAATCTGAAGAGAGAAATTGCCTTGTTTCATCTTTAGTAAGTCTAGCACCTAGTAGTGTCTTTCAAATAACAAATGGAAGACAAATATTTGGTGAACTGAAGTGTGCGAACTTTGTAATATCTACTTTAGCTTCTTAGATACTTCTATGCTTCTCAACTGCCACGCCTCTTCCAGAAAGGTGAAGTTGCTTAATGGCTGAAATGCAAACTGGTGAAGCATTACAGTGTAGAAAAAACAGCAAGGCACAGAAATAAGGAGGAAGAAGCATGCATGCTCAGTTCCCTACTCTGCCATTTCCAAATTGTTACCTTGAATAAGTCACTTATCTTTTCTAAGCCTCACTTTGAGGAAGTTGGTTCAGATGTCCTCCCAAGTCACTTCTTGTTCTAAATAGACTTTATACAGTGTGAGGCTTGGAGTTAGGAAAAAAAAAAGCAAGAATCCTAGATTTGACAATTCCTTGCTGCTAGTCAATTAACAGGTCCCGTTATTAACCTCTCTGGTGCTTTACTTTCTTCATCTGTAAAATGGGAATAATAATTTTAATATAAACCTCACTGGGTTGTTTGTGGCTCAAAACAAGTTAATGCCTGAAAAAGCTTTGAAACCCCAACAGAGATACTAGCTATTATTATTACCGTGTACTGACGGTTTAAAGGCATCAGTTATTATGGTAAAACTGAATGCAATAGCTACTTACACTAACAAACTGAATGTCATCTTCAGTGTCTTCCTTTGGTGACTCAGTCTCAGAGTCAGTTGAAGATAATTCCATTATCTGCACAACACAAACCAAAACATTCTTTATTAACTCTATAGCAAGGTCGTTCTTCACACCACTTTCTTTCACTTCCTCAAGATGTACACTGCAGGAGCAACCGGAACTAATAATAGCAAAGGGAGGAAACCCACTATAGTATTCAGGGAAGCCCGATGTTGAGATGGTAATCAAACTAAAGAACAGAAACGGCAGGGGCATGCCCCAATATTTTCAGGTAAACTGGGGGTGCGGTGAGGGGGTCGAGACAAAAAAGTGAGGTGGGTTTCCCCATCGCCCGAGTTACTGGGTTCCAAATACCTCCCCAAATAAGGAGAGAGGCGCGCGCGGCGCTGAGCAACTACACTATCTCACAATGCTCGTCTCCTCCTCCTTCACAATGCAGCCGCGGGCCACAACAGAGCCAGTTAACAGCTGCAGAAAACTCTGGACTCCGTGCAAGGCGGCCAAGGCTTAGCCCCGCCGCCGGCCATTGTTGCTGAAGCAACAAGCCCAGTTTGCACCAGGTAGGCCCCCTTCCACTCCACGCCACGCCACCCTGCAGCGGGCCCCACGGGCTCCTGAAACAGCTCTCCTGATACTACCCCCCTCCTCCCCACCCCCACCCAGGGCTGGGGTGAATGTTGCATCAGGGCCCTTCAGCATCCGAAGGAAACAGAACCCACCCTCCTACTCCGTCCCCCGCCGTCCTCTCCGCTGGGCGGCTGCTGCCTCGGGGCGGTCGCGGTCACGGGCTTGTGCTTTTCACCCACCTCGGAACCCGGCTCTCCCTTTTTTTCAGGCTGTTCCTCTGACATCTTCCCTTCTCTGTCGCCACAGCCACTGTTTCTGCAGCTACTATTAGAGTGGCTGCCGCCGCCGCCGCCGCCTGGGCACCCCTCGCAGCCGCGGCTCCCTTTCCTTCCCCAGTCTCTTCCCGCCTCTCCGCGCCACCGCCACCGAGCGGGGACCCGCCCCCGCGTGACCACCTACACGCGGGGGGGGGGGGGGAGGCGGCGGGCCAAGGGGGTTGGGAAAGGAAGCAACGGGAGCTCCCTCTTCAAAAGTAGCCCCAGGCCGAGGCGCTGGCTGGCCTCCTGCTGCCGCCGCTGCGGAAAGAAACCAATCCCAAGGAAGTCCTTATCCCCCTCTTCTCTCCCGTAACTGCCCGGTTCTACCCCCGGGCCACCGCACGGGCTTCTGGGATTTGTTGTTCTCCCCCAGTCCGAAGCGGGCCCCGGAGGAGACGGGGAAAGAAAGACCACGGCCGGGAGAATCTAGAGCGAGCGAAGCGCGGAGGAGCATGCGTAGTCAGTCCCGCTGACAGGGCATGCTTGGTGGGAGGGGTGAGCGGTAGGTGGAGAAAAAGGGGGGTTTGAAACCGGCCGCGGAGTGAGGAGGAGTTTTAGAGTTTTTGTATTAACTTTAAAGTAACAGGCTCTTCCTTCTCTTTTCCTTTTAGCCGCATCGTAGCTCTCCTTGTTTTAGTGTGACCCTCACTTTGTTGCCCTTTCTCACACCCTCCCCCCACCTAGACTCGCCCCACCCCAGCACCCTCCCGTGTGGTGTGGCAACAAGCAGGGCCCCTTTCAGGAAGGTTAATGTGGGTGGAAGTAGGCAACTGAATATGAAATATGTGCATCTTCTTATGATTTCCACGTTAGGCCTTCCTGTCCCTAGTAAACGTTGGTCTGGAAATCACTTTGTCTCTGCCCTTGCCTTTTTTCCTACAATCCTATTCCACTCTTTCCTCGTCTCCTACTAGCACTGGAAGAACAATGCACAAATCCATGCTGGTTCCTCAAGAAACTCTGCACAGATGATTGCTCTTCAAGTATGGCAAATGGAAAGATGGGTAGAGCCTTTAAATTCGTGTGGCCCATAGCCCAGGCATTTCCATGACAAGGATGGTGAAAGAACGGAAATCATGAGGATGTGTCATTAGAGAGGTAATAAAGGGGTTTGGACCTTCATGGGCCTTTCAAAGTAACTGTAGTGACACACAAGGCCAAATAATAACAGATTATCCTGTCAACCATAAGCCAGTGGTCTGATTATTTGGATTTGGGAGCCTAACAAAACTTTCTCTACTCAATATCCAGGATTAGCTGACAAATAGTCATACCTAGTAGTATCCAATCCTAGATGTCCAGTGACAGTCTTCTGGCCATTTGTAGGCTACTTTGGCATATTCTCATAAGTCTTGTAGTAGCAGAAATGAATGTATACAAAAGGGAGTGGGGAACAAAATATATCCCTCGAGAACCTTAGGAAAGGTGGCCTCACAATAGTCATGCTAGATGTCCTGTATAAATTCATCCAATTACTGTTGCCTTTAAGGCACTTGATAGGATAACCATCAACCAGCCTCTCACCATTTTTAGCCCTTTAGCTCTTGAGCCAAGAATAATTCCAGGGATGAGGGAAGATTGAGAAGAAACTTTGCCATAAGGAATACTATTAGTAATGCTAAAGGGTCTTTTCCAGCCCTAACGTTTGATAAATTTATGAATTAAATGCATCCTGACACTGTTCTAAGTGGAGTAGCAGATTGTAAACCCAAACCTCCCCGGCTCCCCACAAGCCACACCCCCACTGGAGGACTGTCAAACTGTAGTAGAACAGAGAATACACTGGAGCCACCGAATGAATGACTCAATGGTGGGGTGGGTGGGAGTAGAGAGAAACCGCTGTAATTGCGCCCAATAATTTTCATTCTAGATTTCATTCGCTGACTCTGTAGCCAATAAGCATAAGCAGCAGGTACCCCGTGATTCCTGTAGTTGTTTAACAGCACCCTGCAACCATGTGTCTTTGCGCGGGGGTGTGGCTTCCAGCAAGTCCACATGGTTGTGTTTACCTTCCTCCAAGAACCACGTGTGGGAAAATGTGGCAGCCAACCAAGGCAGAGGGTAAGATACGTCACTTCAGAAGCCCAGCCCCCAAATCTCGCTTCCGCAGTCAATATTCAAAAACATTTCCTCTCCAAAACTAATCTTTTCCCAAAGGGTAATTCCTGGAGTAAGAAAGAAGAAATGTAGACAAGGGGGAGAAGCAAGGATTAAAGTTTATTATACCCTTTAGTAGTTACTTGTAAGTCTTTCTAGTTTGGACTGAGCAACACAAATTCACCGATATTAAGCTTGGTTTGGTTCCCGATACTTGCCAAAATATAACTTGTAGGCAAAGGCAATTGTAGGTCAACTGCTGTACAATAGAAGAGGATCTATTCCATTAAACAGTTAGATGAAGGATGGATTCCTCCAGGACCAGCTTAGTAACTTTTTTATTCAGCGGCAGCAGCAGCAGCAGCAGGGGAGGGTGAGGAGAGGGGGAAGGGAAAACTTGTCTCAGCGGTTAGTTCGGATTGGTGGGTAGGAGAGAAGAACAACTCAGGATTCCTTGATTAGTTTTCCTTTAGGAAAATCCACAGGGCTCCCATCCTCCTTCGGTTGTGACTTTCAAAGTGGGAACGTAGGCCTGGGACAAATATCTTACAGGAGTTGAGAGAAGAGTGGTTCCCTTCCAAAAGGGAGTGAAAGAAGGGGAATGAGAGGAAACGGCAGAAGAAGATAATAGTTGGCATTTTATTTGCGTGCAAGAGGAAGAACTACTATTGGATCTTTATACATTTACTCTCCAGTGATGCAGCCTATGGTTTTACTTAACTCAGACATCAAATGGATAAGATGCCTGATCTGACCTGAGCTGCAGATAGCTCAGGCAAAAGTTCTAGTGCATACTCTGATCAGTGGAAGGGACGATGATTTTATTGAAATCCTGGTCAGGTAGTGTAGGATAAAGGAAATTTCAGTCTGTTGGCAGAAATATTTGGAGGTTCACATTCCCAAATAACTTTCTTCCATAGGGGAGAAAAAATTACTACAGACAAAAAAAAAAACCAAACAAAAAAACAAAAACAAAAATAAGCAGGCCTGGGGAGGTGAAGATAACAAGTCCCCAACTGTTTTATTCTTATGTCCCTATAATAACATTTCAGCTAACTTTAAATGAAACTTACTTCTCAAGCCAAATCTGAAAAATAGAGCCTTTCGATTAGATTGTCAAAGAAAGTGATATTTCCCTGCATCTGTTGTAGTCAGGAGCAATATTCATGGAAATGCAAGTGAAACTCAGAGGAAGAAAGATATAAAAATTAAGGCACTGGAGTAGTTTAAGGGGGGGAAAATGCATCTTCTCTAGTCAGGCTTAGAAGCAAATTGGAGTTTCCCATTATCTCCTTAATATGTAAATTTGTAGAAAAGCTACATTGATCTAACTTGGGGGTACAACAAACCTCACTATCAACTGTTTATTTACATTCTGGATAAATTATATCTAATGCCTTCCTATATTGACTTATATTCATGTGACCCGATGTCCTTATAATCTCATTGAGTCCCTTTTCTGGCTACATTGAAAGATGCGGTTTATCTATATGTAATGGCCCACATCAGGGACATCAGTCACAAAGAAACTGAAGACAGGTATTTGAATTAGGGGGAAAATATCTGCTCTAAATAATTTGTATCTCAGTTGCTAGACTCAATTACAAAAGGTCACAATGGTGTGTTTTTAATAGAATGGTATGACACGTGAAAACTAATTGTAACTATGCTTTTATTTCACTTGGATTGAAACAGGCTCTTTGCTTTTTTGTATCATAAGTCTGGTGAAGCCTATGGACTCCTCAGAATAATAATGCTTGCCTTTTTCTGATGGCAAAGAATTGGAAATTGAGGGGATGCCCATCAATTGGGGAATGGCTAAACAAACTGCGGATTTATGTGGATTATGATGGAATACTTTTGTACTATAAAAAATGATGAGCAAGATGCTCTCAGAAAAAACTAGAAATGCTTGCATAGGCTGATGCAAAGTGAAATGAGTAGAACCAGGAGCACATTATACATAGGAATAGCAATATTATAAGAAGATCAATTGTGAATGTCTTAGTTATTCTTAGCAATCCAATAATCTATGATAATTCTGAAGGATTTCTGATGAAAAATGCTGTCAATCCTCAGAGAAAGAACTGATGGAATCTGAATGTAGATTGAAGTATACTTTTTTCTTTTTTCTTGAGGTTTTTATTTTGCCCTGTTTTCTTTTATAACACGACTACTATGGAAATACTACATATGTATTAACCTATATCAAATTGCTTGCCACCTCAATATGAGGCTGAGAAGGAAAGTAGAGAACATGAAACTCAATTTTGAAAATGAATGTTGAACATTGTCTTTACATGTAATTGGGGAAAAATAAAATACTAATAAAAAAGAATAATAATGCTTTTAAATGCAAACAATTGCATAGTATTATAAAGAAAACCAATTATACTGAAATAAATATTTACCCACTTTTTTTTTTAAGTTCAGGGACTCCAAGTTGAGAATTACTGGATTAGAAAAACTAAAGGCATAAATGGAAAATGGAAGTTTCATATTCAGTACTCATGACTGGGCCATGCCAATATAATAAAAATTACAACGCTAGGAAAGTTAGTTTATACTTTTAATATGTTGATCAATCACATCGTCAAAAGAATACTTCATAAAACTTGATATAGTAACAAAATTTATTTGGAAAAATAAATGATCAAGAATACCAAGGCAAATTTTGAAAAGAGATAAGAAAGAAGGAATAGCTCTTCCAGACCTCAAACTATATTGTAAAGCAGTAGTCATCAAAACCATGTGGTATTGGTTTAAAAAATAGATCGACGAAACAGACTAGACAAGGGAGAATCAGAAACAAACTCGATAACCCAGTATCTGAAATACTGTAAAAAATAAAATACTTGGGAAAAATTCTCAATTTGAAAGAAAAAACTGGGAAAATTGGAAAACAATCTAGCAGAAATTTATCTTACAACAACTAGTCAAAAGATATAAACAAATAGCTTTTAGAAGAATTTCAAGGTGTTAAAAACCATGTGAAAGGATGCCCCAGATCATTAATAATAAGGGAAATGAAAATCAAAACAACCCTGAGGTTTTCTTTTCAAACTATGCAAATTGACAAAATTGACAAAAAATGGCAATAAATATTGGAAAGGCTGTGGGAAGATAAGCACGGTAGTGTATCCTTGGTAGTGCTTTGCAGCAGTTACAACCATTTTAGAATGCAGTTTGGACTTATATAAATAAAGTAACTAAAAAATCTTTTACCTTTTATCCAAAAATTTCATTACTAGCCCTATATTCCAATGAGGTAATTGATAAGAAATTCCCTATATAAACCAAAATATTTATAGCAGCACTTTTTTTGATAATAAAGAATTAGAAACAAAGTAGATTCCCATGGATTGAGGAATGGCTAAACAAATTGTGGTATGTGAATGTAAAAGAAAATTAGTATGGTGTGAGAGATGATGAATATGATGACTACAAAGAAGCATAGAAAGATCTACATGAACTGATTAAGAATGAAGTAAGCAGAGCCAAGAAAACAATGTACAAAATAACTATAACAATGTAAACAAATAAATCAATAATGAATGTTGTGAAATTACTGAGAACAAGCATGAATCAAAAGAGATATGAGAAGACATCACTAAGCCGTACCCTTCTGAAGAGGTAGGAAGTCAATAAATGTTTTACATATCACATATTTTCAGGCTTCAGGGATATATTGATCAACTAGCTATGCTTATTTTTCTCTATTTTTTTTGTCTTAAAAAATATTGTTATGTGGGATAGCTTTCTGGAAGTGGAAGGGCAAAAGGGTACTAGGGGATTACTATAGTGATGTGAAAAATAAAAGACACCGATAAAAACTTATTTAAAATAATAATAAAAGAAAGTGAAATTTTTAGAAAGACAGGGAGGAGGGGATACAAATTTCTCCCCTCTTGAAAATTTGAAAGGTGCTTAGGGAAGGTATGTATGTGTCTATGTATGTATGTACACAAACATATGTGCTATGAGTATGTTCTGACCCTTTTCCTGGAGCCAAGTCAGTTACAACAGCTTTTCAAGATTATAGAGTAACCGAGACATTTATGGTTTGTCTCTTTTCTCTGCCATAGGCTCAAACCCATAGTGGCTATGATCTCTTTTTGTTAAGGAGGGCAAGGTCTAGTACCCCAGCTTTATTTAATTATTTAATATCAGTTGGTTTTTACAAAGGTATTTTTGTCTCATAGATATGGCAAGAGAAAATGTACAAATACACCCAATTTATTATTGTTCAGTCATTTTTCAGTTGTATCCAACTCTTCCTCACCTTATTTTTTGGATTTTCTTGGCAAAGATACTGAAATTGTTTGTCATTCCTTCTCCAGTTCATTTTACAAATGAGAAAACTGAAGCAAACTGTGACTTATCTGGGATCACACAACTAGTAAGTGTCTGAGGCCAGATTTGAACTCAGGAAGATCAGTCTTACTGACTCCAGACCCAGAACTCTATCTACTACATCACCTAGCTGCCCCTAATTCCCCCAATATCTCCAGGCAATACTGTTCCTATACTACTTTGGTTTCTGGGGCAGTAGGCTCAAAATTTAACTCAAGTTCTACTAAGTTCACATCCAAAGGCAGTCTTGCTGTCAGATGAGCCAAAAATGCCCCTTGCCCCTCCAGGCATTGATGTTGGCCTGGCTTCAACAATCAGATTGGGACCCAAACTCTAGAATGCTAGGACTCCAAAGCACCTTCATGATGACCTTTCAAACTCGCTAAGTTATACAGCTCTACTCATCATCTCTAATAGAAAAGGAACAAGTACCAGGGCCAAGGATCAAGGCCAGTTTCTTGGGGCCTACTGCTTCCCTTGTAGCATGATTTCTCACTAGAAGCTAGAGCAGAGTCGTCACTGAGCTCCCCCAAATATGAATGAAGGCAAAGAGGCTGACTCAGACCTTTTTGAAGACTCCAACAGATAGTTCTGCCCACATGCCCAATTAAAAAAGCTTCCAACTAAACCTACGGTTAGCCAAACAGAATCAGTTATGGAACATCCCTCTATTTTCAAGGTTCTCAGCCTCTTTGCTGGAAAGGTTGCATTAGTTAAGCAAGCTAATGAGACACACATGCACCAGACTCTCACATACATACATACATACATAGATACACATATACATGCATACCTACACACATACACAAATATGAACATTACATATGTATAGTATTTGCATAGTATATACAAGATAAATACAAGGCAGGTTTGGGAGGGAATATATAAGCAGATAGGGGAATCAGGAAAGGATTCATCTAGTGTTTCTCAACCTTCCTAATGCCGCGACCCTTTAATACAGTTCCTTATGTTGTGGTGACCTCCAACCATAAAATTATTTTCGCTGCTACTTCATAACTGTAATTTTGCTACTGTTATGAATTGTAATGTAAATATCTGATATGCAGGATGTATTTTCATTGTTACAAATTGAACATAACCCACAGGTTGAGAACCGCTGATCTAGGTTATTTTCCTGACAACTATGAACATAGCTCTTCTTTTTGAAGTAGCTCAAATTTGAATTATTTCTTTTTCTTTTTCTGCTTTTTTGGAAGGGAGAAGGCAGGGCAATTGGAGTTAAATTACTTGCCCAAAATCACAGGGCTAGTAAGTGTTAAGTGTCTGAGGCTACATTTGAACTCAAGTCCTCCTGACTCCAGAGCCAGTGCTCTAGTCACTGTGCCACCTAACCGCCCCTGAATTATTTCTAGTTTTTGCTATGGAAGAGGTTTTTTTGCTTGGAAAAGGTTTACTGGACCTTTTGCCATTCCAGGTATCATCATTTAGAATCAAATTGTCTGATTTTGTTTATTTATGTCATCCATTTTATCACATTTCCATATTATTTGTCACATTTTATTTCACCTTAATATTATTTCACATTATTTATTTGAGTTCATCTCACTTGATCATCTTATTCTACTCTTGCACAAGTAATGAGTTAGTATCTTCAGAAGCAAAATTTTTTTTTTTACTATTTCTTCACTCTTATTTTTTTTCATGTTAAAAGGCATAACAGAGATGATAGAACTGAACATATATAGCTGTATTTCATGCAGTGCATAATGGAATGATAAAGGAAAGAGGACAATTAGTAAGACTAGAAAAATAAGTAATTTCAAATTTTATTTGGATTTCATGTATGGATTCAAAGCTTATATAAGTCTATTCATACACATAAAAATCCAAGTAATTTTGAAATGACTGGTTTTCTAGTTTTGAGCATTTTAAACTTATATAGGGTTCTATTTGCTTTGTTTTTTTAAACCAGTATTTTAATTTTTTTTTAATAGGGAATTCCCGTTGAGGAAATTTCAATACAGAATACAATAGCAACAGCTCTACAGTTAATAGCCTATGAGACTTGCTTGAGTCAGTGAGAAGTTAAGCAACCTGGCCAGGGTCATACAGTCATTACGTATATAAGGGAGTGCTGTGCTGGAGTCAGCTTATGCTGGTGGAATAATTGTTAAGTATTTGCACCTTGAAAATTGCAAACCTTGCAAATCAGGGCTTGATTTATTCTTTTGTTGATTGTCTAGATTTAGAAAAATATTGGAGAAAATGTCAATATTGCAGATGACTGAAAAATGGTAAAACAAATTATGGCCTGTGAATATAATGGAATATCATTGTGACCCATAAATATGAGGAATTAAAGAAACAGAAAGACTTGAACAAAGTGATGCAAAGTGAAGAAGGCAGAGCCAAAAGGACAATATACAAAATTACAACAGTGTAATTGAAGACAATATTAAATGGCAACAAAACTTGAGTCAAATGCAGTGAACAATGTTGGTAGAAATAATTGTTCTCCAATATCTCACACCATATATAGAGAAAAAGTCAAGATGAGTACATGATTTAGACATAAAGGATGATGACATAAGCAAATTAGGGCAGCATGGGAAATTTTACTTGTCAGATTTATGGATAAGGAAGAATTTATGACCAAATAAGAGATAGCATTATAGGAGGTAAAATGAATAAGTCTGACTACATCAAATTAAAAAGGTTTTGCACAAACAAAACCAATGCAGCCAAGATTAGAAGGAATGGATGAAACTGGGGGTTAGGGGCAGAGAATTTACAGCAGATTTTGCTGATAAATATATAAAGATATGAAAAATATAAGGAACTGAGTCAAATTTATGATACAAGTTATTCCCCAAAAGATAATTTGTCAAAGGAGATGAGCAGGACATTTTCAGAAGTAGGAATCAAAGCTATCTATAGTCATATGAAAAAAATACTCTAAATTAACTACTGATTAGAGAAATGCAAATTAAAATAACTCTAAGATACCACCTCACACTGATCAGATTGGCTAATATAACAGAAAAAGAAAAAGAAAAATAGTGGAGAACATGGGAGAAAATTGGGAAACTAATAAATTATTGTTGAATTTGTGAACTGAAATAACCATTCCAGAGAGCAATTTGGAACCACGCCCAAAGCTATAAAACTGTGCACACCCTTTGATCCAGCAATACTACTACTCAGCCTGTATACTGAAGAGATCAAAGTAAAGGGAAAAGCATCTATTCATACAAAAATATTTATAGCAGTTCTTTTTGTTGTGGAGGTAAAGAATTAGAAATTGAGGGGATAACTATCAATCAGGGAATGGGTGAACAAGTTGTGATATATGATTGTAATGGAATACTGTTGTGCTATAAGAAATGATGACCAGGATAGTTTCAGAAAAACCTGGAAAAATTTACATGAACTCATGCAAAGTAAAATGAGCAGAACCAGGAGAACATTGTACATAATAAATGCAATATCAAACCACTGTGAATGAGTTAGCTATCCTGAGCAATATAGTGGTCCAAAACAATTCCAAAGGACTCATAGTGAAAAATCCTATGCACCTCTAGAGAAAGAATTGATGGAGTTTGAATGTAGAATGAAGCATAATTTTTTGTTACTTTATTTTTCTTATTTTCCTTTTTATTTTTATTTATTTTTTTGCAACATGGCTGATATGGAAATATGTTTTGCATGATTTCACATGTATAATTGATATCACATTTCTTCCCTTCACAGTGGAAAGGAGGGAAAGAATTCAGAACTCAAATTTTTTTTAAAAGGAATGTTAAATATAAATAAATAATAAATTTTTTAAAATGAAAAGAAGCTATTGATATCTCCTAGATTCTCTACTTTCCTTCAAAGCTCAACTCAAATTCTACTTTGTAAATATAAAGGAAGCCTTTCTTGATCTCCCCAGCTTCCAATTCCTTCTCCCTCCAAATTACCTGGAATTCATTGTGTATATATAGATGTAAATACATATAGGGCAGGTAGGTGGTGCAGTGGGTAGAGTGCCAGGACTGGGTTGAGAAAGTCACATTGTAATTTCAAATCTGGCCTGTGTGACCCTGGGCAAGTAATTTTACCCTCTTTGCCCCAGTTTCCTCATCTGTAAAGTGAGCTAGGGAAAGAAATGGCAAACTACCCCAGTTTCTTTGCAAGAAAACTCCAAAAAAGAAGCCATGAAGAGTTGGACATGACTGAGTAATTTTACCCTCTTTGCCCCATTTTCCTCATCTGTAAAGTGAGCTAGGGAAAGAAATGGCAAACTACCCCAGTTTCTTTGCAAGAAAACTCCAAAAAAGAGGTCATGAAGAGTTGGACATGACTGAACAACAAATATAATACATGTACACGTGTCTCCTCTGATAAAATGTAAGCTTGAGTGCAAGGACTGTCCTTGTATCATCAGTGCCTAAAATAATGCCTCACACATACATTTGACAGATGTTTGTCGATCAATTTTTGAAGCAAAAGCACACTTTCTCCTTTCTAATAACAAATCGTAATCTACAAAGGTGGAAAGTGACATGTACCATCAGCCACACTCATTCTTCTAACCATTTTTGCTTAATATTTTGCAGCAACATACTTTGTGGGAAACTTTCTTGTGTTTTTGTTGGAATATTTGCTGTGACAAAAAGAAATGTATTAATAGAAAGAGAGAGAAAGGAAGAAAAAAAAGAAAGAGAAAGACTATGTGCCTGTACTTCATTCCGAATCTGACAATGGTTTATGAACCTTGTCTTCCACTTTAATGAAATTTTTTAGTATTGTAGATTTAACCTCAAAGGTATCTAAGAGTTTATTTAGTCCAACCCCAATATTTTATAGATGACGAAACTGATGCCCAGAGAGATTGTTATGTGTCCAAGGTTACACAGATAAAAGTGGCAGAGCTAGGATTTGAGTAAAAGTGCTCTGACTCCAAATCTAGCCTTTTTTTAGTGTTTTATAATACATCTATCTCAGAAAAAAAAATTAAAAGAAATGGAAGTATTTTATTCATGTTTGATTTATAAACATATCCCTAAATATTCTCCTTTTTTAAAAATTCTAGGCATTAAAAAAAACCTTGCCTCTATGTCTACAATTTGTTCCCAGAGGAGGATGATGTGGCTGCCTTTGAGTCATAGATCTGGCCAATACATATCCAAATGTGAGTATCCCAAAGACAAGAGAATTGTTTAAAGTGAGAAATTTTGATTTTAACCTCAGGGGGGGCGGAGCCAAGATGGCAGCGTAGCAGCAGCAACACATCGCAGCTCTCACATAGCCACCCCAAAATACCCATAAAATAGGACTCTAAACCAATCCAACAACTCCAAAACGCACACAAGGATACTTCCCACTAAAGTCAGCTCGGCTATGAGGAACCATATCAGTACTGCGAACCGAAACCAGCCTGGCCTGAAGCCGAGGCTGTGCCCCGGGGGTGGCCAGGTGGGAGGTGCAGAGAAAGCTCTCAGGTGAGCGGATTAGCACCAGCTGGGCGAGTGGGGATTGTGAAAGGGGAAGATAAGCGGTCAGGCCAAAAGGTCTCCAGAGCGGAAAAGCGAAAGGCAGAGGTTTTGCACCCGCCTCCGCGTTGTAGCTTCCCGCCCGGCCTGCAGATAGCAGGGAGACTGAGCGATTGTTTTCAGGCCAGTGCTCTCGTGTTGAGCGGCCTGGATCCGGATTGTTGTCTTGGGCCTCCGTCTTGGAGTCTTCATTATCCAGTCAGCCGGAAGTCTACGGCAGCCGGGAGTTCCC
>CM053586.1:153976741-153996224 GCA_028646515.1 Pseudochirops corinnae | reverse complement strand
GAAGAGTGAGGAAGAGAAAATTTAAAACTCAAAAGCTTATGAAAGTGAATGTTGAAAACTAAAATTAAGTTTTAAAAAGTAAAAAACAAATCAAGTTTAAGACTTAATTGGTTTAAAAAATCCCAAGTATCAGAAATAAATTCCAAATTACCATAAATAAAATAAATTAATGATTACTCCAAATAAATTCTAATTGCCAACCCCTTGTCATCAAAAAGCATTTGCAATAGGGAGAAGATTCAGTTTTCTAAGTGAAGCAATGCCAAAAATACACCCAATTAAATTAGCCTTATCATAATAATCCTTAGAAATTTAACCAATAATCTTATAATTTTCATAACTGATAGCTAAATAATTTTAGATGCCTCTTCTTAAATATAGGCAAACTTCAGAGTTTATAATTTCTTAAATTACTTTAGAATATAACAATAGTTGGTCAGCTGGGGTGATAAAAATGACCTATTTTCAAACTTTTTTTCTCCTTTTTTTCACAGTACAATTTATACTCTAACAACATCCAGATTATAAAAGAAATTGTTTTTCTAACAGCATTTGATACAACAGCTTGTTTTTGTTTTGTTTTGTTTGTTTTTTGGAGAAAAGAAGGCAGGGCAATTGGGGTTAAGTGACTTGCCCAAGGTCACACAGCTAGTAAGTGTTAAATGTCTGAGGCCATATTTGAACTCAGGGCCTCCTGACTCCAAGACCAGTGCTCTATTCACTGCGCCACCTAGCTGCCTCTGATACAATAGTTTTAAAAATAGTTTTACTAAATTTCACAATATAAGAACATTTAGAAACATAACAATACCATAAACAATATTATGTATTTAAAACTTGAAATAAAACCCATTATCAATTACATGGTCTCATTCAGTAGAATGCACTTCCAAATTACCTTACACAGAAAATCATTCATCTCATTACCACTGGCATTGTTTACTGATCACATCTAAAACCCCATGTAATGTTATCAAGTATGAAGCAATTACATCTAATTCAAGAAATAAGTTAACATTTATATAGCACTTGTCCCATGCCAAGTACTGTGTTAAGGACTTTACAATCATGTGATCCTGCATACAAACAAAATACAGAAAAAGTTGGAAATAATCTTAGCACTAAGGGGGACCTTCTTATAGAAGGTAGTATTTTAGCTGAGATTTGAAGAAACCCAAGGAAACCAGGATACAGAAATTTGTAAGGAGAGAATTCTAAACATAAGGGACAGCCAGGGAAAATGCTTGGAGTCAAGAGATGGAGTGGTGTGTGCAAGAAATAGCAATGGTGACAGTGTCTCTGGCAGGGTATGTAAACAGGAAGAAGATATAAGAAGTCTGGAAAGATAAAAAGTGGCTGGGTTAGGAAGGCTTTAAAAGCCAAATGGAAGATTTTACATTTAAACCTGAAGGTCACAGGGACCCTCTGGAGTTTATTGAATAGGAAGGTGACATAGTCAAACCTGCACATTGGGAAGATTGCTTTGATAGCTAAATGGAGGATGGATTGGAGAGAGAAAGGACTTGAAGGAGAGAGACCAACCAGTAAGCTACTGGAATAGTCTAGCCAAGAGGTATATATAAATAGTTGATACAGCTATGGATATAGCTTATCTAGTTATTTGCATGTTGTCTCTTGCTTTATTCTTTGTATCCCTAGAACAGTGGTAGTAACTTGACTTACGAGTTTAATTCATTCATTCTGTTACTGAGCTCAACTCAATTTGCTCATATATCAAATCAGTTTTCCTCATTTAAATTAATTGAAATGCCATTTATCCGTTCCAGTTCCCAAAATGCCACCCTAATTACAAATATTGTATAAAAACATAATAAAAGAGAATGTAAAGAAATAAACTGGTTTTATAAAGTGTATATTTATCTTGGATATCAGATGACTTGAGCTAACAGAAGATACTGGCAGAGGTGGAGGGTGGAGGAGATAGATGGAGGAGGTTAGAAGAGTTTTGTTTCCTGCTCTTTCAGTCACTTTTGTTCACTTACTTGTTGCATTCTTAATGCTATACTTTATCCCTGAACTTAATTGCTACAATAACTTTTTTACTTTTGCTTAACTTAATTTTCTTCACTGGCGAGGTAAGCACGTGGACTGAATGAATGAAGCACAGGATGCTGAGTGGGCATTGGGTTGTGGATTCATTGCGCCTACTAGTGGTGGCTCATTCCTCAAATTTTGGCTTGCAATTCAAAGCAAAAAATCCACCAAGTGACAACTCATATCTCAGAAATCTGTAAGTTGGTGCACTCGTACGTCAAGGTACCACTGTATTTAGCACAGTGCCTAGCACAAAGTAGGTACATAATAAATGTTTGTTGACTGACTCAAGTGATGAGGTCCTGCACCAGGGTGATGGCAGTGTCAGAGGAGAGTAGGGAGTATATATGAGATGTTATGAAGGTTAACTTGATAGGACTTGATAGCGAATTAGACTATAGGGGGAGAGAGTGAGGAGTCAAAGATGACACTTAGGTTGCGAACCTGTGTAACCAGGCATATGGTAGAACTCTTTACAATAATATTAAATTTAGAAAGAGGGGAGGATTTGGAGGAAAAGAATAATGAGTTCAGTTTTGGACACATTGAGTTTAATAAGAGGACATCTGATTTGAGATATTTAGCAGACAATTAAAGATGTGAGACTGGAGATAATGAGAGTCTAGAACTATATAAATAGACCTGAGAATCAACTACACAGACATGATAATTGAATTGATATGGGCTGATGAGATCAACAAGTGAAATAGTATACAAGGAGAAGAAAAGAAAGCTTGGACAGAACCTTAGGAGATAACCACATTTAGTGAGTACTGGATGAAAAACCAGCAATGGAGACTGAAAAGGAATGGTCAGAGAGAAGTAGGAGAGAACAATGTCACAAAAATCTAAAAAGAAAAAAATATAAAGGAAGAGAGGGTGATCAGCAGCATCAATGGCTAAAGAGAAGTCAAGAAGGATGAGAACTGAGAAAAGGACACTACATTTGGCAATTAAAAGATCATTGGTAAAATTGAAGAGAACAGTTTCAGCTAAATGATGAAATTTAAAGAAACAGACTGGAGAGAGTGAATAAGAGTAATAGATGTGAAGGTACTGATTGTAGTCAACCTTCTCAAGTAGTTTATCCATGAAACGGAAGAGAGGTAAAGAACAATAGATAGTGGGGATGGTTGGATCAGTTGAGGATTTTTTTAAAGATTGTGGAAAGATGGGCATCATGAAGCAGCCAGGAGACAAAGAAGGTCTGAAGATGGGTAATAAAGTGAACATGATAAAAGGCACAATCTGCTGGAGAAGATGAGATGGAATGAAATCACTTGTGCATGTAAAGGGGTTTGCCTTGGCAAGGAAAAACACTATCTCTTCAGGTAAGTCATAGGGGGTAAAGAGGAGATAGTAATATAAGGAGGTGGGGAGAAGAGTGAGGAGACAGAGGGAGAACTGATAAGATTTGGCAACTGATTAGATAGGTGGAGAGAGAGAGAGAAGAGCCAAAGACAATAACCACAAGGTTGTAAACTTGGGTGACTGAAAGGATGGTGCTGCTCTTAACAGAGGAAGCAGCTCAGAAGAGGAGTGAGTATGGGAAGAAAGATAATTAGACAGCTAGGTGCTGCAGCAGATAGAGCAGAATGCTGGACCTGGAGTCAGGAAGACCTGAATTCAAATCCAGCTTCAATCACTTTCTAGCTCTGTGATCCTGGGTGAGTCATTTAACTGCTATCTGCCTCAGTTTCCTCTGTTATAAAGTGGGGATAGTAATAGTATCTACTTCCCATGATTTTTGTGAGGATCAAATGAGAGAATATTTGTAAAGGCACAGTGCCTGACATATAATAGGAGAGACAAAGAGAGAGAAAGAGAGACAGAGAGAGAAGCAGGACAATGGAAACCACTAAAGGAATAAAGTCTGAAGAAAGTTAACCCTGGCAAAAGGCCACCTATGATAGTTTTTTTTTCTTTAAAGCACGTGACTCCCATGAGCCTGGACTACATGGAGTAGTTCTTACCTGAAGCCCCAGTTTTACCTCACCTAGATCCCATCCAACCATTCATGACCAAAGCAGACATCTCCAGGCAGGTCTATTTCACTGACAAAGAGCACAGATTTTGCTCTACTGAAGTACCTTCTTCCAACAATTGACATCTGTGGGGTAGAATCTGAGTTTTTTGAGATAGAGACCTCCTTAGTCTCTATAGAGACCATTAAGGCTGCCTTTGGAAAGTGTCAACATCTGCTCAAGATTGTTCATCTTCTAGGGCAATTCCTCATGGGTCACCAGGACATGGAATATCTCTATGTCATCAAATGCTACTGATTCTGCCAGATCTGGTAGGTCCCATTCTTTGCATCATTCAGTTTCACCTAAGAAAGAACCTTGGGGTAATACTGCTGTCCCTCCTGTCCCATTTAGGGTATTAGTTCATCATGAAGAATATGTATTTCCCCTGGGCCTAGAGCTCTCTGATTGCAAGCTTTAAAGATATACCGTGATTCTACATTATCCATAGTAGGGTAATGGGACTGATGAAAAATCCTATTATCTAATATACTAGACTTTCTGATGGCCCACTGGCTGAAAAGATGTCAAAAACTAGAACATGTGACATAATCAGCCTTAATAACATCTAAATAATATAAATGTTTCATAATTCATATGTATGTAATAAATACACATGAGGTATACAAAGTACTATAAGAACTTCCCTAGGGGCTGCTAGGTGGTGTGGTGAATAGAGCACTGGCCCTGGAGTCAGGAGGACCTTTGTTCAAACCCAGTGTTGGACACTTAACCCTTACTAGCTATGTGATCTTGGGTAAGTCACTTAACACCAATTGCCCTGCATTCCCCCCTCTAAAAAGATTTAAAAAAAAAAAAGAACTTTCCTATAAGAACCCTGTGAGCTATACGGTATAAATATTATTCTCATTTTTCAGATAAGGAAACTGAGATTTAGTCCATAGACTTAAAGCTGGAAAAAACTACACAAAGATCACTTGGCTCTGGTCATACAAGAATAAGTTAAGGTTCAAACCCAAGTCTCCTGACTCTAAGGCCAGCACTTATTCTACTACACTATATTGCCTCTCCACAAATATCCTGGAGTAAAAGTCTGAAATTGCTAAAGGCCTTGAAATAATATACCCTCTAACTTCATGATTGATCAGTTACCATGCATTCATTAAGCACCTAATATATGCAAGGCACTGGAGATGCAAAGACAAGTGAAATAATCTTTACCCTTAAGAAACTTATACACTAGGGCAGCTAGGTGGCACAGTAAACAGAGCACTGGCCCTGGAGTCAGGAGGACCTGAGTTCAAATCCAGCCTCAGACACTTAACACTCACTAGGCATGTGACCTTGGGCAAGTCACTTAACACCAACTGACCTGCCTTCACCCTTCCAAAAAGCAAAAAGAAAAAGAAAAAAGAAGCTTACATCCTGTGATCAGTCTGTCCCCATCTTATATCTGTAGAGTTAGCTCAAATAGATGTCAAGGCACTTGCAGAGGTTCACATAGCTAGTAAGTGTTTGACTTGAACGTGGGTCTTCCTGACTCCAGGCCCAGGGCTCTATCCACTGAGCCACCTAGTTGCCTCCCTATCTTGCATTCCATAAAACACAGGTCATATTGAAACATAGTTTTCATTTTCACAGTTATCTCCATATTTCAAAAGTCCTTAGCTCACATACCACCCTCCCTTCACCTTCTCTGCAGTATCCTCATAGATCTACCAGAAATCTACATTTAACTTTTCCCAGCATATACCCATCAGAATATAATTAATAAGAAAAAGAGAAGACACTTATACAGCAATTTAAGGTTCATTCAGAAATTTATATGCATTATCTCATTTGATCCTCACAACAACCCTATGAGGTAAGTATTAGAAGCATTCCTAGCACCTAGTACAGTGCACAGTAGGTGTTAGATACTTTATAAATGCTTTTTGTTTGATTGATTTTACAGATGAGCAAACTGATGTTGAGATTGTCTCATTATCACCCAGCTAGTTTGTGTATGAAGCAGAATTCGAATTTCAAGTCTCTTTAGATTCCCACTGTACAACACAGGGGAAAGGAGAAACCTGAGAAAATGCCTTAGTTGTTACCTCAAGTAACAATAGGACAACTAACTCACTCTATTAATTCTCAAAGATTTCTCCCATGACAGTGGCCCTAATGCCTCCTGGCAACATTGCAACTCCTGGCTTTTATTCCTGGACTCATGTCATCATTCCAAGTCCCTCATTGGTTCCTGCTGCTATCAGCTGTGAACACAGAATCACAGAATTTCAGAACTGGGAGGAACTTCAGAGGCCATCTAAACCAGCGGTTCTCAACCTGTGTGTCACGACCCCTTTGGGGGTCACCTAAGACCATTGGAAAACATATATTTCCAACGGTCTTAGGAACAGAGACACCGCTCTCCAGGCGGGTCCGCCCACATGCAGATACACCCACATACAGAGTATTAAAGGATCATGGCATTAGGAAGGTTGAGAACCACTGATCTAAACTGAGCCGTATGAACAAGAATCCTCAGGTAGTAACTCAGTTGGATGACCAAATAATAACCAAACTGACTTGACAAGTCTCATTCACCTTTTAGTGATGGTTCAGGATCAGAACTAAAAAATCAGGTCCATTAAATCATTCGTGTCAGAAGGTCCAAAGGTACCTCCATCGCCTAATGAAGCATCAGATCAAGGGACTAGGGACCACTAATAGTGGGAATCTATGCTGTAAATTTATAGCCTTGCAAAGATACAAACCTTTCACCAGACCTACATTAGAGCCTACATTGTAATCACAGCTGTAGGGCTTTGACACTCCCTGGATGCAAATACATTTCTGAGAATCCTTGTTCAATAAATAGTGCAGGGAATGTAAATCAGAGTACAGGGCAAAAGTGCCTTTGCTTAACATCAAAAATCACAATACAGATTATTCTCCCTTAACTTCTAGAATTACCTGGTCTTCTCTGCCTTTATTGACCTTCCTCTTCCTGGAATCTACTTGTCTCTGTGGACTGACAGTACTAGACTATATTTCTGTAATGTCATTAATTTTCTTCACCTTGAATTTGGCCAACTTTATCCAACCTGACGTGCTGTCCCTACCCATCACATTCCTCCCATTTCCTTGAATTCCAAGTACCTCCTTTACCTTGATCTGCAGTATTTGACATATCCACCACTAGGCGGCAGTAAGTCAACAGTCCAAAACAGGATGGACAGAGGCAGAACTATTCCTTATGACTGCAGACAGAGACGGGTCAGCAAGGGAGTGAAACTTAAAATGCAAAGATCTGGAAGTGTTGACAAAAGATTTTTTAAAAATGAAATTAAATTTTAATTGTGCACTTAAATGCCAAAAAAAGAAAGAATTTCCATATACAAAGCAAAACCAAAATAGATGATTTTACAATAAACCATGAATCTCTACTATATAGCTTGCTTTTAAAAAAAATACAATAAATTCAACATATTACTTTCAAATATTACTGTCCTGCTTGTCTTTATTTCCTTCTTATCTTTCTGATGTTCTCTTCTATGCATTTTGTTTTAAAAGCTTCAATGACCCTCTAGTCTGTCTTCTTTTTTCTGGTAACATTATCAGTAGGCCCTCTCTCCTACACAAATTCCACCCCCCCCCCGAAAAAAAAAAGAAAAACAAAACTTTTGGAGCAAATAAGCATAGTCAAGCAAAAGAAAATCTACATGTTGGCCATTTCCAGAATAAGTATGTCTTATTCTTTACTCCAAGTTCATCACCTTGACAAGTTAATTTCATCATTTGTGCTCTGGAGATGTGACTGATCGCTGAAATAATCATATTTCTTAAGGCTTTCAAAATTATTTTCACAACAATGTTGTTGTTATTACATAAATTGTTCTGGTTTTGCTCACTTCACTCTACATCACTCCAGATAAATCTCTCAAGGTTTATCTGAAACTATTCCTTTTATTATTTTTTCTAGTGCAATAATATTCCATTACATTCATATACCATAATTTGTTCAGCCATTTCCCAGATGATAAACACCTTTTTGTTTCCAGATCTTTACTATGACAAAAGGAGCTCTTAAAAATACATGCACACGTGCACACACACACACACACACACACACACACACACACACATACATACACACACACACACACACACACACACACGGGTCCTATTTCTGTTTCTTTGATCTCTTTGTGGTATAGGCCTAGAAGTGATATCACCGGGTCAAAGGATATGTACAATTTAATGACATTTTTAGTGACTTTCAACAACTGTCATTTTCCTTTTTCTCACTTCCACAAAAGATTTTTACAATAGAAATGACTTGACGTTGATAGGAAGAAGAGATATTACCCCAGCAGGTGAACTATGCCTCTCAGCCTGAAGGAGGCAACCAAGTGCCATCCTCTGAAATGACTGAATAATGTTTGTCTTTTAAAATCAATTCCTTTTTTAAAAATTTAGGTAATCAGGGTTAAGTAACTTGCCTAGGGTCAAACAGCTAGTAAGTGTCTGAGGTCAAATTTGAACCCAGGTCCTCCTGACTCTAGGGCTCATACTCTATCCACTGTGCTACCCACCTAGTGCCCCTAAATCATTTGTTTATTTTTAACAAAAGACAAATAAACAATACTTGTTTTTAAATGGCTTTTTTTACTGCCGTATTGAAGGAACATTAAGAAAGGAAACTTCAAGAACATTAAAGCTTTGTCAAAAATCAAGTTGGAAGGCATAACTAAGACTGAGGCAAGCTCAAGAACAGGGAACAAAGAATTTTTTGAAAAAAATAAATTTTAACAGGCCTTTGATTTCTTTGTTGTAGGAAACTACCTATACCCATGTAGTTCTTTATGAGCACTGCTACTCAGTCTTGGAGAGCTGCCTGGAATACCATGAAGTAAAGAGACTTGTCCACACAGTCATAGCCTTTTATGCAGGAGGTAGGACTTGAACCGAGGTCTTCTTAATCTTCCAACTGGCTCTTTATCCATTATACCTATTGCCTCTCTTTTTATTTTGATTGAAATAGAACACTGGAGGAGTAGTAAAAGAGAGTAAAGTGGAAAAGTAATGAACTTTTGAGCTGCACAGCTTCCTTTTAATAGTGGGCTCATGAATTCCAGTCATGTTCTCTTTGATCTCTAAATGAAATTGACTTATGGGAAGTTGGAAGCCAGACAATGATCAGATGTTCCTACTTGAACTTGACTCTTGGTTCTGGTCTTCTGATTTCTCCAAATGCCACCCAACCCCTGGCATTATACTACCTGAAGCAGAGAAGACAAGGTGAATTCTTCAATTGCTTTCCATCTATGTGATTCTATAGTTATATAGATAGTCAATTATATTTAAATGTCCTAAATTTATTGCAAAATATTTCTGAGATTTCTTCAATATTTTAGTGGGTTTTTGGTTCCTCCTCCAATGCAGATAAACACCCACCCATGCCTTCTCATCTTCTGCAGTCTTTGAATGTGTTCTCCCATAAGTCTTCCAAGGAGCCATTCAGTAGGCTGGAGGACTTTCTCCAGCGATTTTTACATTATGTGAGTATGAATGAAACACTTAAGCTCTGTACTATTATCCCTTGTTCTTATAATATGTGGCCCCCTTCTTTCCCCACATATAGTCCCTTTTTTTTTCTCACCTCTTCACATAGACCATTTGGGTATATGCTACAGCTTACTTGCACCAAACCAATTCTTCCTGTGTTTCTCCACTGTTCATGCCATTCTTCATCCTCCAAACCCTCTACCCTCAATTTTTTCCCAGGACATCAATCCTGCACTGCCTATGTTGTTTTTTACTTGTTTCAGTCATGTCTGACTCTTAATGACCCTATTTGGGGTTTTCTTGGCAAAAACACTGGAGTGGTTTGCCATTTCCTTCTCCAGCTCATTTTTACAGATGAGGAAACAGAGGCAAACCAGGGTTAATGATTTGCTCAGAATCACACAGCTAGTAAGTGTCTGAGGCCACATTTGAACTCAGGAAGATAAGTCTTCCTGACTCTAGGCCCAGTACTCTACCCCTTTACCACCTAGCAGCCTATACCTTTCTCCATTTCCCATCTTAATCCCTTGCTAACCCAGTTCAACTCTACACTAAACTCTTTTCTCAAGTACTTTGTGTCCTTATCCTATCAAGAAACTTGCCCTGCCAAACCCCACCCTTAGATTACCCCCCCAGATCTCACTGCCTTCACACCTGCCCACATGCTGCAAAATAAAGCCAGAGAAAATCATGAAACTATGTTGAATCCACTATAATAAATATGTTACATAATCTTAACTGGATCCTCACTGCAGCATGACAGTCCTTTTATACCTCCCTGATTGATTTACTAACCAATTCACCACAGCAGCTTTTCTAAATCTTTTTGTTATTTCTCAAACATTCCATGGTTTCCCCATTCTTCAGCTAGAAGTTTTGCCTTCCATTTCACTGAAAAAATTGAAGCCAAATGATCAAATGTTCCCTCTTCCCCCTCCTTATTTCAAAAAACTCAGATCCCTACCTGCCCCATCACACACGCACACACACACACACACACACACACACACTCTCTCTCTCTCTCTCTCTCTCTCTCTCTCTCTCTCTCTCTCTCTCTCTCCCTCTACCTATGTCTCACATATAGAGGAGATCTTTCTCTCCAAGGTAAACCCTTCTACATGTACCCTTGATCTCATTCCATCTTGTTTTCTCCAGCATATCCCTAATTTCTCTCTTCCACACCCCATTAAAACCTGTTGCCAAATCCTGTCAAATCTACCCTTAGATCATCCCTCATATATTCCCCTTTCCAACTCTGACATTGAAATCATCCTAATGCAGACCCTTCATCACCTCTCACCTGCAGTATTGTCTTTGCTGGTCAGCTCCCTTCCTCAAGTTACTCCCTGACCAATCCTTCCTACGCTCAGCTATGTGATCTAACTGAAGTATAAGTCTGACCATGTTACTCACCCCTCATTCAATAAACTCCTATGGTTCTCTATTACTTTCAAGATAAGATGTAAAATCTTCTGGCATAGCTTGCATTCTCATACTTTTCCAGTCCTTTTTCCATACCTTCCCTACCTGGTCATGATATGTTATCTTCTTTCTTAACCAGCCCTGCTCCCTAATCCCCTTGTTTTCCTATTGAGTTTGATGTATTTCTACACCAAACTATTTGTGGTTTTCTCCATTCGTATTCAACCCTCCTTTGTCCATCTGAAATAAGTGAGATCCACATGGCACTCACTTCCCCCCTCCCCAAGTTTATATATTGTTCTTTCATATTCCAATTATGAGGAATAGTAAGTTTTACCCCAGTTTCTTTATTATCATATTCCTTTTGCTCACCCTTCTCTTTTCCCTCTTCAAACCCTCAGAACAGAATAAATCTACTCCCAGGTCCTCTATTTTTTTCTTATTTGACTCCCTCAATACTCTTTTAAGACACTAAATTTCTGAAGCTTGTTACTTATTTTTTTCTTATTTCTTTTCTTCCTATTAGAATGTTAACATTTCCTTGTAATTGTTCAAATAAGTTTACCTTCCTAAGTCTTTTATTCTTTTATTTTTCAAAGTTCCTATTTGGCTCTGTTGTTTTTTTTTTTAATCAAAAATGCTTGAAAGCCTTCTGTTCCATTAAAGATCCATTTTTTTTTTCCTGTAGACTATTATTCACCCTTTAGAATAAATTTTTCTTGGTTGTAATCCCATATCTTTTGCCTTTTGGAATATTATATTTCAAGGTTTCCTTTTATATGTAGTAAAAGCTGCCATGTCTGGTGTAATCCTGATTATGATTCCTTGGTACTTTTTCTAGATACTTACCATAATTTTTCTTTGACATAGGAACTCTGCATTTTGGCTATGACACTCCTGTGACTTAGCTTTGGGAAGTTTCTTTCAGAAGGTGAGCAATACGTTCTGTCTTTACTTTGCCTTCTGGTCCGAATAAATCTGAGTAATTTTCATTTATGATTTCTTGAAATATACTATCCACAAATTTTTTAATCATAGTTTTCAGGGAGTCTAAAGTTAAGTTCTTTCTCTTTGTGCTTTTTATCAGGTAAATAGTTTTTACATCAGATAACTCGCATTTTCTTGGTTTTTTCAGTTTTTTAATTTTGTTCAATATCTCTTACTACCTCATGAAGTCATTAATTTCTGTTTAATCTATTCTAATTTTCAAGTAGTCTTCCAATTCTTCCAGACAGAGCTTTTATTTCATTTTTTAATCTCTTGCTTCATTTCTTTTATCCATTCATGTATTTTAGCTTTCAATATAAATGTAATTTTATATATCAGCGGCCACCCACAAGAAAGGGTTTTTTTTTACAAGAATTTAATTTTTTCTAAAATGTAGCTTGCATTAAGTTAATGTCATTTGGGCTTATATGTGTTTTTGCTGTCTATCTAGTACCTATCTAGTTTACTAACCTGAAGAATAATTAATTTATTTTTATTTCTTCTGCTCACCACATAACTGCTTACTTCATTTTGTCTTTCCTCATAGGTATTTTGGTTTCAATGGCTAAGTAAAAGAACAAATTTGAGTTAAAACATTTTCATAGGGATCACATTTTCACATTAAAAGCAGAATAAGTAGTAAATAGTTACCAAGGTGCTTTCAAAACTATGGTTATATTTAGATTTTAATACTATAAAAAAATTTATACTTGATATGTAAGCTGATTATGGTAATAATAACAACTCCCATGTATACAGCCCTTTAAGCTTTCTATCAACAATTCTTTGAGGCAAGAAGTATAAATATTATTTTCCCTATTTTACCGTTGAAGAGGTTTACTCCAGATAGATTAAGAGACATGATCAAAGTCACACAGCTAATAAGTAGTAGAGCCTGGGTTACATTGAGATCTGTCCTGACTCTATATTCAGTTTTCTTTCTGATACACTGACCTCATCTCAGGTTTAATTATTCAGCAACTTTGTCTCTCCAGAACAAAACAGATACAAGAAGTAAAGAAAAAAGTCTCTGAACCACGAAATGGATACCACACAGTTCATGCACTGAAGCTTAGATTTCTTATTTACAAAAGAGCTCTTCAGGTTTTCACTCAAAGACATGGTAACTGCTAATCTGACAGAGAAGGAGCAGAAGAACTATAAAAAGCAGACACAAGAATTTAAGAAGCACAGAAATCTTGGGCCATGTTGCATATCAAATATGCCAATAGACCTTGAAAAAAGCATTATTTTATAACAACAGAGTATAAAAATAACTTTCCTAATGATTACCATGAGGCTAAAGGGGTAAAATCTAACCTCTCCAGAAACCTTGGTTATTCAGAATTGATCTTCACCCAATGGGTCCCAATAACCAAAGTTCTATGATCTATCAAATTGCATCTGAGATCTAGAAAAAAACATATACAAGTGATCAAAGAAATATAAATTAGCTCTTCAGAATGATTGGATTCTGACATAATTGAAGCTCCTT
The DNA here is from genome assembly GCA_028646515.1 of Pseudochirops corinnae. Lineage (NCBI taxonomy): Eukaryota > Metazoa > Chordata > Mammalia > Diprotodontia > Pseudocheiridae > Pseudochirops > Pseudochirops corinnae. The sequence continues at coordinate 153,982,727 of CM053586.1, read as the reverse complement.
TCCTAGTTTACCCCTGTAGGTAAGCTTAAAGTTTCATAATTTAAGTTTACCCATCATCATGTCTCTGAGAGCTTTTCATAACAGACCCACAAACACCATACTCTCTCCTGCCCTTTTCCATCACATTTTATCTTAAAATCTTTGTAGGTGGGAAACAAGCTTAGCCCAAAGTTGAAACAAAAGGTATGATTGAACTAAACAGTATGATTAAACTAAACATATTATTGGGAAAGTACATAGCATTTTCAGTGATACCAATATGCTTACTGCTTCAAATCTTAGAGAATATTATATGTATATGTGCATACATATAGAATAAAGAATATTACAGAATAGAGAATACTATGTATATATATATTTACATACATGCATATAATATTCTCTCCTTGATAATATAGGGCTATGAATAATGGAATAGCACAATCTAGAAAAATTTGGCATGTCAGGTAACCCAAAGAGTATTGGTTGTTGCTTATTAGCTGGCATAGGAGACATCTTTAAGGATGTGAACAGCCAGAAAGGGAGGTGAATCTGTCAGTGTGTCAAGACTGAGAGATGATACTTGAACAGCTAGAATGCTACCTTCAAAAATACCCTTGAAATACTAAAATATCCAACAGAAGACCTCCAACACACTGGCTGAATCCCTTACTAAGGAGTTTTCAGGATTTACATAAGAACATGGATAAGAATTACAAAGGATAGGAAGGAATGACAGGATTTGATCTATACCAGAAAGGAAGAACCTGTACTGACAAAATCCTAAATCCATCTAAACACAAATTGTAGACTTTAACAAAGTTAAGTTTAAATTAAGTTCCTCATTTCTCACCTGGCTGCACTACTTTGGAACTTCTGTCACTCACTTCTCCACCAAGCTCTAGAAAGCTCATTATTGGAATAATCCCATCATCCTAAAACCTTGTGTACCTTCACACTCCAACTTATTACCACCATCTGTCTTTCTGATTGGAGGGTGGGACCATGAACTCCAAACCTCCATTTAAGGAAAGGGCTCAGCTCAGACATTTTGTTTCTCATGTGGCTTTACTACCTTGGGTCATCACTGACTGATTTCTCCATCATATCTTTGGGTTGAGTACCTTCCTTCTGCCCCTTCACTCACTTTACAGTTTGTGTGTGTTTTGTCTTCCCCTATCAGATTATAAACTCCTTGAGGGCAGGAACAATCTTTCTTTTTTCATATTTGTATGTACTTAGTACAGTACCTGACACATGCTAGGTACTTAATTAGTGTTTATTCCCTTCCCACTTCTCTTCCTCTGAGGCCCAAATTAGGTACCACTTTCCTTGATCTCCCAGGTGAAAGTAATGTTCCCTTTTAAAGTTTTCCCAGAATATGTGGTCTGGAGCTCCCCTTTGTCCCATCACAGTCTGCCTTATACTAGGCTTACTTCTTCCCGTATATATTATAAGATCTTTGAAGGCAAAAACTGTACCATTTTTCACTTTTGTATCTCCAACACCTTGCACACTTTTACAAAATAAATGCTTCATAACTGTACTTAAATTGTATGGGAGCCACAGAATCCATTTCCATAGTGTCCTTTCCCCTATTCTATGTCTCAATGACTTCACTCTTAATTTCCCTCCTTTTCCTCTCCACCTACTCTTATGGCAATCTTGATCTACTTTCACCAACCCCTATCTCACTCCAGAGTTTTAAGTCCCATCTCACCAACTGCCAATTAGATATTTTGAACTGGATGACATCTCAAAATGAGCATGACCAAAAGAAAACTTACTATCTTTCCCCTCCTAAACCCATCTCTATTCCAAATTTCCCTGTTGCTGTCAAACATAACAGCCATCATTCTAGTCACCTAGGTTCCACTACCTTAACATCTTCCCTCAACACTCACTCCATCACCTCACATATCAAATCAGTTATCATATCTTATCATTTGTAACCCCTCACTACCTTTATATACAACCCTTTCTCTCAATTTATATAGCACCACCTTAAATTCAGGTTTCTATCATCTATAGCTTAGACTATTGCAAGGCTTGTATTTGGTTTCCATGCCTCATTTCTCCCAGATCCATTTTCTTAAAGTGCATGCCTGACCATGTCCCACATAAGCTTTCTTGCCACTTCAATAAATTTCAGTAGCTGTCCTTCATACTTGAAATGTTTTTCCTCTTCCCTTTTGGAACCCCTGGTTTTCTTAAAAACTCATCTCAACCACCATTTTCTAAATGAAGCTTTTCCTGACTCACCTTCCCCACCTGTTTGTGCCCTCCCTCCCAAAATTACTTTGTATTCATTTTGTATAATCTATACAAATTTATATATGTACATGTTGTATCTCACATTAGGATGAAAGCTCCTTGAAGGCAGGTTCTTTTTTACTTTTATGTTTTTATTCCTACAACATGGGACATAATGCACACTTAGTAAATGCTTCCTTAGTAAATACTTAGTAAATTTATTGATTGACATCAGAGCCTCTGCCCTGTCTAATTTTTCTGCATCTGGAGCTGGTACTTGTGGCTTGAGGACCAAGAACAGAGAGCAGCTTAAAGTACCATAGATTAAATGCTTAAATGAAGAGTAATGGGATGGGAAAGGACTAAGAGGCCATATGGGGAGCTGTACTAGTGGAAGGGATGAATGGGTAAAATCCTTTCCTAAACTCTGGTTTCTGCAAGTTATAAGGCTGTGTATTACTCATGAATTGTTGGATTAGCTTGAAAGCAAGTTTATTTGCAAACTTTAACTAGATTATAGCATTTTTTTTTTTTTTGCTTATTCCATCTGTAATACTTGAAAAGATTTCTAGGTTTTCCCCACCCTATTACCCTCTGATTTACATCTCTTAGGCTGACTCACAGTCCGACATTCTAATCTAAGTAATGAATAAAGTCTGGCAACATCAATAGAATATTTTGAAATATTCTGATCCTCTTTTAATCAGGATATTGCTGTAACCATTTAGAAAATTGAAAATGAGCTTTATGCAATTTGAAAAAAAGTTGGACAGCTATATAATTGATTAAACTCCTGATTTTTTTTTTTAACAACTCAAGAACAGAACTGAAATGGAAATCAGGCGGGCGGGCTGGCAACAGATGGTAAACAAACACTTATTAGGTACCTACTGAGCCCCAGCACTGCTTTGGCTTTATTGCAATGCTGAACTGACTGGATGAAAAGATTCTTCATCATAGAACACAAACGAGTATAGCTGGTGTATCATGGAGACAGTTAGAACCCAAGTAGATTGTTAAAACTTCTGTGAGCATTTACACCTCCAAAACTGGCAAATACTACAAATTTGGGCTTGATTTGTTGTTTTGTTGATTGTCTAGACTCTAGACTTCAGAGTGATAGAGAAAATGTTAATAATTCCTATTAAACTTAAAAGTGTCATGGGCACATTTTCCCTCCTAGAGAGAACTGGTTGTTAAACATTTATCAGCATTCCCCTAGATATGAAGCAGACAATATTTCGCTTTTGGTCTTGTATTATTACATGATATAGTGGATGAGAGATATAGCCTTGAAGGCTAAAAAATTGGGTTCAGGTATTTTATCTGAGACATGCTGGCTGCTCAGCCTGCAAGAAAACACTTGAAGACTGTAAGTTACAGAATAATAATTATAATAATATTGATGAAGTGCAGGCTCTGGGAACCCCACTGAACTCTGATTGAATCTTTCCCACTTGATGAGGCATTTGCAGAGGCCATAAGCTCTGCCCAGACGTCTGTTACTAGCCTAGCTCTCCATTGTCCATCTGCTTCCCACCCTTGAGCTTATCAAAATATCAATCCACCCTTGAACTGGCCTAGCCCACCATTGTCTGTTGGCTCCAGGTAGCATCCAGCAACTTCCCACCCTTAATCATTCACTGACCTCATTAAGTCCTCTTGAAGACCTTCCCAAAACTGCCCCTCCAGACCACCCCGAGATTCCTCCCACAACCTTCCTGTACATAAGATCCCTTCTTCTCCCCCTCCATCCCCGCCGTCTGTGAGAGCGCCGTAGAATGCCCCCCCACAGATTTACTCTGTCCTGCTTGCCCAATGCAAGCATCACAGATACCCAGGCTCCTTGAGTCTACCCAATATGGCGAACTTTTAATGAACTTTTAATAAACATTACTTTTCTTTGGCTGAACTGAGTCGAATTCACTCAGCAGGACCCGGCGTGTTGGTATTTTGGGGTCTCCAGAGTAACTCTAACCCTAACCCTTACCACATCAATATCAACTTGAATTTAAAAGAAAACAGCTAATATAGCAAAATGAGATCTTTAATCAAGGCAGGTGAGTTGCAGCTTGGGGTGCCACACAGCAAATACTGAGCTGGAGTAGGAGGGGTCTGGGAACAGGGTTTATATGGGTTACTAAGGCAGAGAAAATGGCTGGGCTGCAAGTGGGAAGAGTTAGGCATCTCAGTTTCTCAAGGTAAGTTGTTTTGCACAACAAGCAAAAGTCCTTAAGGAAAGCTTGGGAATCAAGAGGCTGCAAGTGGAATAATAGGAAGGCCTGGGGGTTGGTGGGCCGGGGAGTGGAGATAAAGTTTGCTTCAGTTCCTAGTAAGCAGATAGTATTTATATAGCGCTTACAAAACTTCCAGGCTCTGGGCTAAGCACTTTACAATTGTTATCTCATTTGATGCTCACTATAACTCTGGGAGGTAAATTATCCACATTTTACAGATGAGGAAACTGAGGCAAACAGGGGGTTAGGTCAATTATCCAGGCTTGCCACAGGCAGTGTCTAAGAGCAGATTTAAACGCAGGTTTTCCTGACTCCAAGCCTGTTCTCTGTCCAGTGTGCCACCCAGCTGCCCCCCACAAAACAATTTACAGTTTTAAAGAGTTGCATCAGGAATTCTCTGTACTAATGAAACCACAAGTCCAGTCCCATCCTATCCCATTCCTAGTGCTTACCACAGTCCTTGGCACATAGACAGCGCTTGATAACCACTTGCTGATTTATTGATTGATCATTCAACTTGATCAAGATTTTAATTTCTCCCATCAAACTGGTCATAAGATTGCAAATTATAATGGTGATTTTTAGGAGATGGACACAAACTCATTCCACTCAGTAATCTGAAAGGGCTGATATTATACCAAGGACATTGTTGTATGCAACTAAAAACTGACCTTGCAGATCTCAGAGCAGTGAATGGCTCCAGGGCAGTCAAAACCAGTGAAAAGGAGAACTATCAGAAATCAACTGAAAAAAGAAAATGACACTCCCCTGATTTATTTTATAAAACAAACTTTACTTGACCCTCCCAGTGCTGCTACCCCCACCAAAAATGCTCTCTCCAATGTTACCTCCTAATTGCCAGATCCAATGGCCTATACTCAGTCCTCATTATCCTTGACCTCTTGGCTCTCACACTCTCTTCTCCTTGATACTTTATTTTTATGTTTTCAGGACACCGCTCTCTCCTGGTCCTCCTACTATCAGACCAATCCACATTTTCCTTTGCCAGATCTTCATCCAGGTTACACCCATCTGACCACAGGTGTCCCACAGGACTGGGTCCTTGGGCCCTCTTTTCTTTTCCCTTTATAAGATTTCACTAGGTGATCTCATTAGCTCCAATGAATTTCATTATCATCTCTATATTGATGATGCTCTAAATCTACCTATACTGCCCTAACCTTTTTGTTCACCTCCAGCCTTACATCTTGGACAGCCTTTCGGACATCTCAAACTAGATGTCCAACAGACACGTTAAACCCAACATGTATAAAACTGAACTCTCCCCCAAATTCTCTCTCCCTCCAAACTTACCTAATATTGTCAAGGGTACCATCTTCCTATGGGAGATGAAAGAGTTTGGAGTTTGAATCTAAGGTCAGAAAAGGTCTTTATTCTTTCTCATGAGAAAGGACTCTACCCCCTGTCGCCCAACATGGCGTCTGCAGGGAGAGAGCAACAGGTAGAAGGCAGCCCGTGGTTATATAATCTTCCAATGCAGAAACCCAACCCCACCT
>CM053586.1:153939474-153976241 GCA_028646515.1 Pseudochirops corinnae | reverse complement strand
ACAGGTAGAAGGCAGCCCGTGGTTATATAATCTTCCAATGCAGAAACCCAACCCCACCTTAGCTGGCCTTAACTCTCATTGGTAGGGGGGCTGTCCCACAAACCTAAGCGTGGGAATCTCTCTGAGACAAAGGACCCAGAAACATGTGGGTGTCCAATGAAAACAGTCTTAACTTTATTTGGCATATCTTCTGCTGTATTGGCTCTGGGGGAGGGTCTCCATTGCTCTAATGCTTGAAGGTCAGGTGACTTGACCTCAGGCCTAGTGAGTACTGAAGTCATTCTAGATTTGATTTTTCAGAATGGGGAAACTTCACTATAAATTATCCCTCACATTCCTAATCTCCCAGGTTCAAACCTAGTTGTGATCATCAATTCCTCATTGTCTCTCACCCTCCATATCCAGTCTGTGGCCAAGGTTGATAAATTTCACCTTTGCAGCATCACTTGAATATGCCTCCTGTCCCCTGATACTGCTGCTGTGGTCTAGAAGTTCTGGGAACCCCAAAATTCAAGCACAAAAGATGCAGGTCCTGCCTTGAAAGAATTTGACTCAAGCCTTCTTTTCAGTCAGAGAGAAGCTTGTGACACTTGTATTGACAAGAGGGCCAAACTCTTTTAAAAATAAAAAACAACTGAGCCATTGGCCAGACTCTTAAGCAGTGGTTCTCAACCTGTGGGTCGTGATCCCTTTGGGGTCGACCCATCCTTTCACAGGGGTCACAGGGGTCGCCTAAGACCATCGGAAAACTCGTATTTCCAATGGTCTTAGGAACCTCCTCTATCGGTCTCCAGGTGGGTCCGCCCACATGCAGACATGCCCACATACAACTATTAAAGGGTCTTGGCACTAGAAAGGTTGAGAACCACTGCTCTTAAGGAATCTGAGCAATTTAATGGGAGGGGCAAGATGTACCTCATATACAGAAAGACTATAAGAAGATCTGGATGTGATCAAGGAGTAGCCAATAGCTTGGGGTGACTGTGAGGTAATAGACTAGAAAGGACTGGGCTAGGTTAGAGGTAATAGAGAATTGGAGATTGGGGCAGGGTCAAAGTCACTATGTGAGGACAGTTGAAATGATTATACTGGGATGCACCTCAAGTAAATGCCAGGGTTATGTAGGAACTTAAAGGGGGGGGAGGGTGTTTCCAGGACCCATACCCAGTCACTGCCACCAGCCTGGGGCAGTCAGACAATAAACATTTACCAAGTGCCTCTTTTTATGTGCTAGGCACTGTGCTCAACTCTGGGGATACAAAAAGAAGCAAAAGACAATATTGCCCTCAAGGAGCTTATGAACAGGGAAGACAATAAGCAAATAAGAATATACAAGCAACCTATGTGCAGGATACATAGGAAATAACTAAGAGGGGAGGCACTAGGATTAAAAAAGGATTGGGAGGGCTTCCTGTAGAGGGCGGGACTTGGAGGAAGCCAGGAGGCAAAGATGAGGGTGGAGTGCATTTCAGCCATGGAGGAAAGCCAATAAAAGTACCAGGAGGCAGGAGAGGAGTGTTTTGTGTGAAGGAGTAGCAAGGAGGTCAGCGTCATTAGATCTCATAGTATGTGGAGGAGAGTAAGGTATAAAAAGGGGGGAAAGGTAGGAGCGGCCAGCTTGTGAAAAGCTCTGGACAACACATAGAGGATTTTATATTTGTTCTTGAAAGCAATAGAGAGCCACTGTAGTTTACTGAATGGGGGAAGGGGTGACGTGGTCAGATCTATTTTAAAAAGAGAGTGGTAATAAAGACTGCCTTTAAAATCTAATTTTAGGAGCTTTACCGTGAAGAGTAAAACCCAAAGGCCTCCTAATAATCAAATAATAACTCCTATTTAGCTTCCTTCACAACAGCACTAAATGGTATCTCACTTGCAAACAACAAACTATAAACAATAAGCTCACTTTATATAATAGTAGCTGACATTTGCATAGCACTTTGCATGCATTATCTCATTTGATTCTCATAACAATTGATAAGGTTAAGTATTAAAGGTATTATTCCCATTTTAGAGATATGAAAATGATTGCTTGGAAAAGTTAAACACATGTACAACCTATATTGAATTGCTTGTCTGCCCAGTGGGGGTGGGTGAGGAAGGAAGAAGGGAAAGAATCTGAAAATCAAAGTTTTAAAAACAAATGTTAAAAATTGTTTTTTACATGCAACTGTGGAAATAAGATACACAGGCAATGGGGTATAGAAATCTATCCTGGCCTACAAGATAGTAGGGGGAGATATGGAGGATGACCTAAGAGAAAACAGATTGGGGCAAGGGGTATTCAGTATGCTTGCTATCTTCGGGTGGGGCATAGAGGAGAGATGGGAAGAAAATTTGCAACTCAAAATATTGTGGAAGTGAATGTTGAAAACTAAAATAATAAATAAATAAGAAAAGTTAAGTGAATTTTCCATGACTACACAGCCTGTAGAAGTCAAAGGGAGGATTTGAACTGAGGTCTGTAAGGACCCCACATCCAGCACATTTTCCATTATAATTGAGTGAGATATACTCTCTGCACCCTCTGTGAAGACTCCTCAGAATGAGAAAGAAGAGAAACTATCTGGAAACCAGAGATAGACTTTTGTAAGACTGGACAGACCAGAGTCCTGGGTTTATACAACCTAGGACCCTTCCCCCTTCCCTTGCTGTCATCAGCATTAGGCCCCTTACAGGAGTTTTAGACCTCCACCCTTGTATACTACACCCTTAAAAGCATTAAGCCCTTTTTCAGGAGTTTTTGACCTCCACCCTTGCTTGTGACCTTTTCCCCTACCTTGCTTTGGCATTTACCAAATAAGGACATGGATAATATCTTGGCTTCCTGTCTCACCTCCCAGCCAATAGGAGATAGTGGCAGGTTTCTTTGTTATCCACCACTGGGTTAGATTTCTCACCAACACTGAGAGCCCGCCTCCCAGCCAGTGGGAGAAGGGGAAGGAGGGGGCTTTGACTGCTTTAGGGTATAAATTCTTGTTCTGTCTTTTATAATATGTCTCCTCTCCTTGATCCCCTGGAGAGGATCTCCCTCTTCCTGTGAGGGAAGAGAATAAAACTTCCTGTTCCTTCCTCAAGATACCTCTGACTTTTGATTTTTCTTGGGTAGGGGATTTTTGGAGTTCCCATACCCCACACATAATGTTGTTCAGTCATTCAGTAGTGTCCTACTACTCTCCATGACTCCATGAACCATATGGTCCATGGAGTCTTCCCAGCAAAGATGCTGCAGTGGTTTGCCGTTTTCTTCTCCAGTGGATAAAGGCAAACAGAGGTTAAGTGATTTGCCCAAGGTCATACTAGTAAGTGTCTGAGGCTGGATTTTAACTCGGATCTTCCTGATTCTAGGACCATCACTCTATCCACTAAGCGACCCCCCATTATAACAACCTCCCTTTCAATGTCTATAAAGTGGGAGAAGACCATCTTCTCATTCAACTCAGTAGTTATACTGTGAGATGTAAGAAGCATTACAGTAAAGGAGTGATGCTAGGAAGTATCCTTAGGAAATTGATATCAGATAATCAGTTACCTTGGACTTGTAGAAGGAAGTGTGGTATAGTAGAAACAAGATTGCATCCAGAGAATGTGAGTGCTTTTGAATACTTTGGGAAAGAGAATTCAACCCTGGGTGGTCTTTGTTTCAACATCTGTATAGTGAGGTAGGCAGGACTAGATGACCTCTATAATTCAATTTCTAAATCTATGATCCTACTAGGTCTTCATTACTGGAGTTTTTAATAAATGCCTTTTTGTAAAGAGCTATGAATTCAGCAAACATAGGCAATACTCTTCTAGGACATTGGAGGTTGTCCTTGCCAGCTCTATTTTTATAGTGACACAAACATTACATTTTCTGAGGTATTATTATATTTTTTTTTTATTGAGTCATTTCAGTTGTGTCCAACTCTTTGGGGCCCCATTTTGGAGTTTTCTTGGCAAAGATATTGGAGTGGTTTGCCATTTCCTTCTCTGGCTCATTTTACAGATTGAGGAACTGAGACAAATGAGGTTAAGTGACTTGCCCAGGGTCATACAACTAATAAGTGGTCTGAGGCCAGATTTGAACTCATGAAGATGGATCTTCCTGATTCCCAGCCCAGTGTTCTAACCACTATACCACCTATTTATCCCCATATATGAAAACCTAAAGTCTGTTTTTTAGAAGACTGACAAGCCATTTTGATAATTACTTCTCTAAAACCTTTATGCACATAATACAAACACACACACACAATCACCTTCTAAAAATTTATGTGGAACCCAAATCTCTTAAAAGGACTTTTTAGTGAAAAAAGCCAAGATCACTTCCTTATGAGCAATGCTATAAGGGGAACTAACTTCACAAAATCATTCTCTCTTCCCTCCAGTTCCCTTAACCATTTCCACAAATCTCATAATGTTTCTTCTATTTCTATTTTTCTGTTATCCTACTTCTAACCTTTCTGATTTGAGCTTTTATATATATTGAATGGGAGAGGTGAAAACTGCTCAGACAATATCCTAAAATCTAGTAAGGTTTCTTGTGGGAACAGGCCCAGGTTTCTGTTTCCCCCTTCCCCCTTTTTTACTACTGTCAATCAGCTTTAAACCCTTCAGGAATTTTAGGAATCTCTTAGGACCATCCCCCACCCCCTTCCCTTGCTGTCAATCAGCATTAAGATCTTAGGAATCTCTTAGAGCCCTGCCCTCTTCTTCACTTTGGCATTTGCCAAATAAGGATAGGTATACTTGGATTGGCTATACCCTATTTCCTTGTTCTTTGTTCTTTTTCCGCTCCCAGACTTGTAAGCCCACCTACCAGCCACTGAGAGATAGTGGTGGGCTTTTTTGTTCCTTATCATTGGAGGAGACTTCAAGCTCAGAATGTAAGCCTGCCTCCCAGCCAATGGGAGAAGGGACAGCTGTGGGAGGGGGGCTTGACTGCATTAGGGTATAAATTCTTGCTCTGTCTTCTGTAACACTCCTCTTTCCGATGGTTCATACTGGTGGAAGGGACGCCCTCTTCTCTTGAGAATTGAATAAAACTTCCTGTTCTTTCCTCAAGACACTTCTGACTTTTAATTTTTTGGGGTAGGGGATTTTGGGGGTCCCAACATCCCACACATACATGAACAATAAGCATTAATGTGAAACACATTTATGCCCTCGCCCTCCCTCTCTCCAAGAAAAAGAGTAGCTCCTGTCTATAGTTAACCATTTTATCAGCGTCTAAAGCTTGTCTCAGACACTAAACTGTGTGATCATAGGCAAATCACTTAACCTTGTTTGTCTTGGTTTCCTCATCTGTAAAATGAATTGGAGAAGGAACTGATAAACCACTCCAGTAGCTTTGCCAAGAAAACCCCAAATGGGATCACAAAGAATCGGAAACAACTGAACAACAACGATGACAACAAAAAACAACAAAAATAAAAAGTTTGGAAATTCCTTAAGAATGTCATAAAATAGACTCTTGGCTTAAACAGTTTCTTCCTTAGTTTCCTCCAGTATGAGTCATTGCTTTTTTTCTCCCCATAGGAAAATTCCTTAAAACCAAGACTTCAGTGTTGCTATGCAATAAACCTCAGAACTATTATTATTGATTGGTACCTCATATTGCAAATCTTGCTCTTAGCCAGATGTGCTATGATTCATTTTATATTTCCCTGAAGGCTGAGAAATTATTTCCCAAGTTAGGAACGCATAAATGTGTACTATTTCTTTTTCTTTTTTAGACCTATCCACAACTCGCTAACAAAAGAAATTTACAAAGATGAAAAAGTTTACACTCTTTGATTTCACAAATGACAACTCCCTCCGTGTAGGAGAGACTTCATGGATACAGGACCTTCCTAGTGATGACAAAGAAGCTGAAAGTCTACTAAAAGCAAATGAAAATGTATTAGTAAATTGGCCAGCAGAAGAGAAAAAGACAGAGCAACAGTTAGCGAAAGTAATTTCTATGAGTGGTGAGTGACATTATGAAGCACTGTTTCACTTTTTTCTTCCCACAAACATTTTGGTGACTTTGACTACCTATAGATAGTATCATCTGCACTTGCCATTTCCCTTTCCCCACAATCCCATTTCAGATGATCCTCAAGAGCTGGTTGAGATTATTCAGAAGATCTTAGAAGCAAATGAAAAAACAGAAATACAAGGGCTTCAAAAAGGAAAAAGGAAACAAACTGAAACACTAAGCTCAAAGAATGAAGAGATGGTAATTGATCAAGAACAGGTTGGTTTATGTTAATTTTGATAAAATTTTAATTCTGCAGCAGTTTATTAATGAACTTACCCTGCCTACATAGCTGTTCACAGTGGTGTATGCATGTTATAGAGGCATTAATTTCAAAGAGCTATTTTCTTACACTAGGTAGCAAAAACACTTGTATAAATGGGTGGTTTTATGAACAAGTGGACCCTTTGACTACTATTAATATTGAACTGACAACAGGAAAGAAGAATTGTTAGCAAATTCATAAATCAGAGCCCAGTCATATCAATTCCATTTCATCAATCTCTCTAGCACATATACCCTTCTTTCTCCTCACTGAGAACTGCCTCTTTTCTGTTGAAGCAACCTCCCTGACCACCCTTTCCAGCACTGGTTGTACTTTCACTTATTTTCCCTGACCCACTGATCTAGGAGGGGAAATTAGAATATTCCTTGTTCTCCATAGCCACTTCCAGGTTCTCTCTCTACCACCATCATTCAGGAATGTCTCTGTCTTTAAAGTTCATTCAATCTATGTCTATTACCCAATCCAAATTCTGATAACTGTTGTGAACAACCTCCAGGACATGCCCCTTCTTTCCTCAATGAGTTCAGTGACTGCCTCACCATCTTTTCCTTTCTCCTCAACTTCTGTCTTCTACTAGAGAACTTCAAAATACATATTGATATTTCCCCAAACACTCTTACCTTTTAGTTATTAAACTTGCTCATTTCCCATGAACTACTCCTCCATCTCACTTTAGCCACTCACAGAGATGGCCATACCCTTGATTTTATCACCCACAAATGCTCTACTTTTATGTTAATGAACTATGAAATTCACTTACAAGTCATGACATCACCTTCCCCATGCCATGGTCCTCTTTGAGAACTAAGGACAAACAACAACAAACAAACAACAATTGACAGGTTGACTGAATTAAGAGATTGTTAGTAACTTTGAAGACAGCAGTTTTGGTTCAATGATCAGATTGTAGAGGAGTAAGAAGACAGTGAGAGGAAATTCAGAAATAGAGCTCCCTAGGATAGATGGCTTTCTCAAGGAGTTTAGGTACAAAAGGTTAAAGAGACATGGGATGATAGCTGATATGGATGAATGAGGCAAGTGACGGTTTTTTTGAAGATGAGGGAGTCATGGGGATGTTTGTAGGCAGTAGGGAAAGAGACAGTATACAGATAGAGATTGGAGAAAAAAAAGTAAAGGGGTAATAAGGGGGACACTTTCCTGAAAAAGAAGAAATCAGATTGCTTGTGTATATGTAGAGGTGTTTGCCTTAGTAAGAAATAGGGCCAGGCAACAGGATATAGAAATCCATCTTGCCCTACAAGAAAGTAAAAGAGGGGAATATGGGGATATAAGAGAGGGTTGACTGGGGGAAGGGGTATTCAGTATGCTTGTCATCTTGAGGTGGGGGTAGGGGAGAGATAGGGAGAAAATTTGTAACTTATCTCATGGAGTGAATTTTGAAAATTAAAAATAAATAAATTATAATTTAGGAAGTAGGGCCACTCTTTGTGTGACATAGGGTGAAGGAAACTGGCAGAAGGCATCTGAGTGATATGAGCTGAGGGTGGGGGAGAAGGAGGGCTTCATGGCAAATGGTCTCTATTTTTCTCTGTAAATATGAGAAAAGGCTCTCAACTAAGAGGGTGGAGAGAGGAGGAGATATGGAAGGTTTGAGGACAGATGAAAAGGTTTAGAAGAGCTGCTGTGGCAAGTAGATAGTGAGGCAATTAATGAGGTATAGAAGGATTACCATGAAGCAATGAGGGTGCAGTTGAAATAATGTATCATAATTTGTAGTGGAATACGTCAGCAGTTTTGAGATTTTTTTTTTTCCAACTTCACACAGTAGCATCATGAGTAGGAACAAAGATAGCAGATGGTAATCCAGGGCTGAAGTCTGGCAGGACAAGAATTGGAAACAAGATAAAGGAGTTCAAGAGAAGGAGACCACATAGAGTTCAACTGGTTCACTAAGCAGTCAAAATGGGGAAGAGGGGAAGTGACCTGGAAAGAACTAAAGGGTTGAGGGATTCATGGTCATGGTGAAGATAAAGAATAGAGTTTGGGGGTGCAAGGCAGGAGAAAGTAGCATGATATTTCACCAATGTGATACCCACAGCAACTGCTATGAATATGCAGGCATATTCCCAGGTTTGAGTTGCAAGATATAACAGATTCTCTTCCTTGAAGATGAAACCAAGACATTTATTCAAACACCAGTAAACCAAATCCATCGAGTAACAAAGAAGTCTATACACATTGCCAATGTAGGGAGCACTGACACCCCAAGTGTTCTTTTTAAGACAAAGTCCATACATGTCACCAAGGCAGGAACACAAATATCCCCAAGCCTTCCCTCCATTAGGCCTCCCCACAAAACAAGTTCTCCAGGTAAAAATTCTCCCTCTCTCACTCATGCTAGCTGTTCTGCCTACTCTGCCTGTACTCTGTCTCTCTCAGCTCTGTCTCACTAACACCTCCTACTCCACCCTTCCTGCTCCAACTGTTTGGCAAGCTCCTCCCACCATGGACTCCATGTGATCACATAGGCTTATTAAGGGGCAGGGAAGGTCTTCAAATTCCCTTAATATTACACATGACAACGGGTTGAGTGTAAATAGCAATTGTATCTGTTTTGGCCAAAAACCCTGAGGGTCTTTCCCTCTTAGATTGATTTTTTTTTTTTAACTAGGTAAAAGAGGTCATTCTTTGCCTCATTTCTCACCTGGTCTTAATCACTGAATGAGCATTCTCAGACAAACTGAAACCTAGGGAAGATCCTAGCTTAAAAAGACCAAGGCCTCCTACTGCATCCAGGGCCATTTCCAGTCATCCTGGTCTATATCTTGCCACTGGACCCAGATGGCTCCAGAGGAGAGAGTGAGGCTGGTGATTTTGCAAAGCCCTGCCGCACTTAAATCCAATTTACTTGCAAGTCATGACATCACCTTCCTGATATCTTGGTCCTCTTCAAAAACAAAAAACATCAACCATCTGTATGAATAGCTACCCCAGTGGGGACCCAACTGACCAGTTCCAGTTGGGTAACTTAGCTCCTTCCTTTCTTCCTTCCCTCTTTCCTTCCTTCCTTCCTTCCTTCCTTCCTTCCTTCCTTCCTTCCTTCTTTCCTTCCTTCCTTCCTTGACAGATTGAAAAAGAGAAAGGGAAGGAAGAGAAGAAAAAAGGAAGGCAGGAAAGAAGGAAGGAAGGAAGGAAAGAAGAAAGGAAGGAAGGAAGGAAGAAAAGAAGGAAGGAACTGGCCAGTTGGGTAACTTAGCTCCCTCCTTCCTTCCTTCCTTCTTTCCTTTTTTCTTCTATTCCCTCCTTTTCTCTTTTTCAATCTGTCAATAAAGATTTATTAAGTACCTACTATGTGCTTGGCACTGCACTAATGCTGAATTGTCAAATCTAATGGCCTTCTTGGTCTCTCTCTAATCTGTTAATAATTACTGTTAATTACCTTCTTGTTGCTCTCTTCTCTCTAGGTTTCACGACACTGTTCTCACCTGGTTCGTGTCTGACCATTGTCAGACTACTTGTTTGACCATTCTTGCTCACTCTCTTTTGCTCAAGCTTCACCTAGGTCAAGCATACTAACCATAGGTGTCCCAAAGAGCTCTGTCCTGGGCCCTTTCCCCTTCTTCCTCTATACTACTTTATTTCATGACCTCATCAGCTTCCACTGAGTCAATTATTTCTGTGCTGATGATTCTCATATCTTTTTATCTAGCCCTAACTTCTCTGCTAACCTCCATATCTCACATCTCTAACTACGTATTGGGCATCTTTAACTGGAAATCTTATAGACTTATTGAACTAGATATCTTGTAGACATCTTAAACTCAACATAGGCAAAACTGAACTTACTAACTTTCCTCCTAAATCCTCCCCTTTTCCTAACTTTCCTACTATTGTTGAGGGTTCTACCATCCTCTCATCACCCAGGCTTACAACCTAGGTGTTATCCTCAAGTCTTCAGTATCACTCACCCTACCTCCACCCCCTGTCAACAGTCAAGATTTGTCCATATTACCTTCATAATGTCCCATATACCTTCTCTTCTCTTTTCTGATGCTGCCACTACCCTTATTACCTCAAGACTAGATTACTGAAATAGCCTGCTGTTGGGTCTCCCAGTCATTCCCATCTTTCCCCACTCCATTCTATCCTCCACTCAGCTACCAAAGTGATCTTCCTAAACTGCAGGTCTGATCATGATACCCATTCAGTAAACTCCAGTGGCTTTCTGTCACCTCCAAGATCAAATATAAAACCATCTGCTTGGCATTCAAAGGCCTTTAAAACCTATCCCCACCCTACCTTTCCAGTTCTCTTATACCTTACATCTTCCACTCCCTCAAGTCTCTGAAATCCATTCACACTGGTCTCCTTGCGGCTCATAGAACAAAACACTCCACCTCCTAAATAAGCATTTTCATTGGCTGTCTCCCATTCCTGTAATTCTTTCCTTCCTCATCTTAGCCTCCTAATTTCCCTGGATTTCTTCAGATTCTAGCTAATATATCACCTACAAGAAGCTTTCCTGATCTCCTTTAGCTCTAGTGCCTTCCCTCCATTTGGGGCGGCTATAGAGCCCTGGGCCTGGAGCCAGGAAGACCTGAGTTCTAAATCTGGCCTCAGATGCTTACTAGCTGTGTAACCCTGGGTAAGTCACTTAACTCTGTTGCCTTACTTTCTCATCTGTAAAATGAGCAATGGTAAACCACTCCAGTATCTTTGCCAAGAAAACACCAAGTGTTGTCACAAAGAGTCAGAAACAACTGAAATTCCTCTCTTGATCATCTCCAGTTTATCATATATCTAGATTGTATATAGTTCTTTGTTTTTTATCTCTCCAATTAGACTGAGCTCCTAAAGAGCAGGAATTTTCTTTTGCCTTTCTTTATATTTCCAGAGCTTAGCAGGGTGCTTTGTACTCAGTAACTGAGTAACACTGACTACCACAACCATCCTAGTCTACCTTTCACCTGAATAATAGCTTTCTAATTGGCCTCCCACAGCTAGCCCCTCCACTCTCCAAACCGTACTCCAACAAAGTGATTTTTGTAAAGTTCAGGTCCGACCATGTCATTCTCATCCCAGTAAACTTCAATGGCTCTCCATTGTCTTAAAGTTAAAATACAAGCTCCTTCTTTTGGCTTCAAAAGCTATTCCCAAAACTACCTGAACCTGTCTTTCAGGCTGATACACATTACTCTCTCCTCACACCCAAATTGAACTTCTTGTTGTTTTCCTCAGACATAATGTTCCAACTCTTGATTCCATGCCTTTGTACAGGCTATCCCTGAGGCCTTGAATGATCTTCTTCTTCACCTGCCTCTTTAAAATCTTTGAGGTTAGCTCTAAAATCACCTCCTTCAAGAGGCTTATCCTGATTCCCCCAGATGTTAGTGTCCATCATCCCCACTAGATCAGTATATATTTCTGCATATATCCTCTATTTCCTTACCTGAGAACATACATTCCCCTAATAGAATATAAGGTCTTTGATGACAAAGACTTATTTATTCACTTTTATATTTAGAAATCAATTAGGTGTTGCAACGGATAGTGGCCTGGAGTGAGGAAGAATTCAACTCTAGACAATTACTAGCTGTGTGACTCTGGACAAGTCACTTAACCTCTTTTTGCCTCAGTTTCCTCAACTGTAAAATGGAGATAATAATAGCACCTACCTTCCAAGGTTGTTGTGAGGATCAAATGAGATAATAATTGCAAAGCACTTAGCACAATGCCTCACACACAGTAAGTGCTATATAAATGTTAATTTTCATTATTGTCTCTGCATCTAGCAGCATCCCTAGAATATAGCAGGTGCTTCCTGAATGCTTATTGGTTGATTGAAAAAGAAATTCATTTATTTGCTACAGGCAAAGGAGAGGAGTGAAGAGAGAATAAACATTTACATAGCACCTTCTTATGTGCCAGGCATTGTTCCAAGTGTTTTTTACAGATATTACTTCACTTGATCCTCATAATAGCCCTGTGAGGTAAGCTGCTATTATTATCCCCATTTTGGACTCAGGGTCACGCAGTTAGTAAGTATCTGAAACTAGATTTGAATTCAGGTCTTCCTGACTCCAGGACCAGTTCTCTATCCACTTGGCCATTAGTGCTATAAGACATTGAAGCATTGACATACGAAAATAATGAGTCTGAGTCTGTTACAATCAGAACTGTTCCTAAGAGAAACTCAAATATAAATACTACTTTATAGTTTACCAATGCTTAAATCTTACTTTCCTGGGACATTGTATTTTTATCCACTTCAGAGAAAGAAGCATAAGCTTATTAATGAAACAAATCACCCATTACCATACAGCTACCAAGTAGCCAAGCCAATACCCAAACACCAGTTTACTGACTCCACATTCATTTTTTTTACATGACATTGTTATATATGTTATCACATAGTAAAAGCTAGATTCAGATAAACGATCAATCAACAAGCATGCTCTAAATTGCCTACTATGTTGCAAGCACATAGTAGTTTCTGGGGATATATTTATAAGAACTTAAATAAGGGTTATAGATGGTGACATAAATTTTCTAAAATTTGCAATTTAGATTACTTTTTAGTTTTTCAAAGTAATTTAATGAAATTTAAAGGTTTTTACCCTTGTTTCTAGACATCATGTGAGCTATGAAATTTAATGTGATAAACACTGTCAAAATACGTCTTTCAGGAACAAATAACAAAGAGTACAAAAAGAAAAAGGTCCCTACGGGATTCTTCTCCTGCTAACATATTGAATCAACTGGAAACACCTTTGATGGACAAACTGGTAATTCCTTCATCTTCAACAGTCTTCAGGAATAAAAGTGAAAAATCAGAAGCTTTTGTCCTGAGCATAGAGCATCAAGAATCCACCTAGAGGGGTACTAGAAGGATTCATGGTTTACAAATACGTGAATATTTTAAAGTTCAATAATGTTCAATGAGTTCAATAATGTTCAATAATTACACTGTCATTTATAGTTTCAAAGCTTTCATGGTGACTGTTCAGTAGGCTTATACATTTCTTTATTCGTTCATTCAAGATGAAGATGAGTAATACACAGTCCCAGGCCTATAGGCATTAACAGTCTAACAGATCAGTATTATGCATCAGTATTATGCTAGATGAAGAGAAGTAATTATATGAACTTCACTCTTACTATCCTCATTATTTGATGACTACTTGTGTGACCCTTACAGATAGATTTGAAAAACCTATCAGCCTGCTCAAATACCCACCAACCTGCCCACTATTGGCTATATCTTTAGAGACACTTCCTGTCACTATCACAGTTAAGAAATCCACACTCTACATGTTGTTTTAAAATACAGATGCAATTTGTGTTACACGGTTTTTCTTTTTCTTTTCTTTTTTTCAGTTGGGATATATGTGGAAAGGACAGAAAAGAATACTTGTCATTTTTTTTAAAATCTAAAAATTTTTTAATCTATAGATGTGAGAGGAAGCTTGGATAGCAAACTGAGCTTGAAATCATGCTAAATTGTAATAGGAGAGAGTTTTCTCACTCAGCATCTTTCTCTACGTTAATGAAATCACTGGTAGGAAGGGGAAAAAAATAAATAACTATGCCCATGCAAGTGTATACTAATAAATAGGAGAGGCACACTCTTTTCTAATCCCTGATGGAAGGAGCAAAAAACTCAAGTTAAAAGGAAAGTAACCAGTCTCTTCCCTTTTATTTCCTTCTTCTTTTTTACTTATTCTTCCCTCTTTTCATTGTATTTTTCCTAATAGCCAATCATTCACTTTTACCAGAACCTTATCCAATTCTCTAATTCATCCAACTCTTCTAACCTTCTTCTATATGAAGCAAGTGAAAGTACAGATGTCCCTTCCACATAGCAACTTTTATCATTGTAGTTTCAATATATCACAGATTGGCATACAAAATTAAATGGAAATCTTGGGGAAATTTTGCAGAAGCTGGAAATGACATGGAAAGGCCAGCAGATGAGACAGAAAAAGTTTAGAAACTCAGAAATGCATTAAAGTATATGTATAGTATTGCATCATGTCAGGAAAAAATGAGAAGGAACTCCATGAAGTTGGAAGACTTCTTCTCTGGTATGAAAGGAGGCCAAAAAATTTTACATGGATTTCTCTAAATTACAGAGGTACTGATCCTCTAAACTCCTATGATACAGAAGGTATAACTTTGAGTGTTTTTTTAAATCCATTTGTAAAGCTAACCAGACACATATATGAAATTTATAATTCCTCTGTACTTTCCCTTTTCTGATTCTTTCATCCTTTCAGCCTAGGAATTCCTTTCCTTTGCCTAGGAAATATAAACTCAAGTACCATTATTAATATTTTTGGAGTTGAATGAAAGATTTCCAAAATGTATAGGCCACACACACACTTTTACTGAGATTCATACACAAAAGTGGTTAGTAATAGTGACTTATTTCTTCAGAACTTGCTTGCTAGTCTTAATAGGAAATGGAAACTAGGGAGATCTATGCTTATGTTTATATTTACCGTTTTTCCCTCTTAATATAAAATTGGTCAGGGAATGATGTATATGTCTGTCATATAAGAAACAGCAAAGGTAAATTGGGAAAGACTCATTACCAGTTAACCATTGGTCAGTTCTTGAACGCTACCTATCAAAAGCTTCAATGGGGTTGCTACATTATTGGTGGAGAGAGTATCTACAGTAATAGGACATGCATCACTAAAGAATTATAGGAAGCACCACTTCTTTGGAATTTAAGAAATTGGTTTGCGTTTTTCAGCTACATATACACTTACATTACACTAAAAATAAAAGACTGAGTTGTGCAGAAAGTTATACCATTGGTCTATTTCTGATATAAAAACCAATAACTAAGTTTTATATTTTGTTTTAAAGTTTGGAAAGCATTTTACATGTTCTATTTGATCCTCAGAATTGACCTATGAGGTAAGTACTGTAAATTTTATCCCCGTTTTACCAATAGGACTCAGAGAAGTTAAGAGTTTTACCCGTGGTCACACAGCAAGTAAGAGTAAGGTAAAAGGTAATTTAAAAGATAATGGAACTAGGGACATGAAGCATTGGCATATTTTGGTAAAGCTTAAAAATACGTCACGTGTTTCTTTAATACTCTTTCCTTTCCTTTCTTCTTTTTTTTTTCTTTGAAAGCAAGAACCTTCTTCTGGAACTGCCTTTCTGCCCACTGAAAGCAGTAGTGATGATGAAGAATCTTTAATCCAGTTATCAAAAGTGGAATTGTGTGCAAAAATAAAAAATCTGAAACAGAAATTCTCTGACACTATGACAGAAAACTGCCGCCTTCGGCAGTCACTGGTCACGCTTCAAGGTAAAATCTGAGAGAACTTGACATTTTGGATGAATGGGAAAATCTAATATGAATGAAAAATAATGTAAAGACTACTTTAGGAATAATGAAAACATTTGACGTTATGAATAATTCAACAAAATCTTGTAAGCAGTAAAGAAGCAAGATTTTAACAATCTACAAAAAAGTCTTCAGCATTTCTACATGATTCTATCAAAAATCAGGAGAAAATAATTGAAATTCCCTTCAAGATAACTACTAAATGTGTAAAATATTTGGATGTTAACCTACCAAGAAATACTGAGGACTTAAATAAATAAGTTATATAAGATTCTGTGATTTCTTTGATGTCAAAAGGCCTGGTGAGAAAGCCCCCTCTACCAATGAAGATCAGTGAACTATATGAAATTTAATGTTTTAGAGAGTGGCCTCCAATACTGAGAAGTTAAGTGACTTACCCAAGGTCACATAGTCAATATATATCAAGGTCAGCCTCAAACAGAGTATCTCTGAAGTCCAGAATAAAATTTACAAAAACAAAAGAAGAAAAACAATTCAAGAAATATTCATTATTTGTGGTTGGACTTTGGCCAAAATAATAAAAATGAGAAAATTACTTGAATTAATTCTCAGATCATGTGTTATGACAAACTGCCAACAGGTTACTAGTCACAATAATAACAAAATTCATTTGTAGGAACAAAAACCCAATAATCTCAAGAGAAATATTATTAAAAAATAGGAATGAGGGTGGTTAGGTGGCGCAGTGAATAGATCACTGGCCCTTGAATCAGGAGGACCTGAGTTCAAATGCAGCCTCAGACACTAACACACACACACACACACACACACACACACACACACACACACAAAAACTAGACATGTGACCTTGGGCAAGTCACTTAATCCCAATTGCCCTACCTTCCCCCCCCCCCCCCCCCCGCAAAAAAAAAGTGATTTTATAAAATAGGAATGAAGGAGGCCTAGCAAAACCAGATCTCAAAAGAAATTATAAAGAAATAACCATCAAAACTATTTGATACTGGTTAAAAGGTTAAAAAAAAAAAGATTAGTAGAGCAGATTAAATAAGAAAAATAATTTGGCAGAAAATAGATTTAGGCCAGCATCTTATACAATATGCCACAATTAGCTTCAGACAAACAACATTTACATAAAGGTTCACATCATAAAAAGAATTAGAGGAGACTATAAAAAGGTGCCTTCCAAAAATAGAAGAAAAATTCTATACATTTTAGCTAGAGTCTATCAAAAACAATCCATTGGCATACAAGTATTTCTTTTTGGATCAAGATTCAGATAGACAGAATCTCATGCTTCTAATCATATTGCTTCCCCTCACCCCCTCAATTTTGGCATTCATGCTGGTTGCTCTCAGAGAAAAGCATAAATTTTCACTTTCAATGTCACATATACAAAGACATGACACCAACTGTCTATCAATTACCATCCAGAACACAGGACAGCTATGTCTTGCATAGATTACTTGCCCCTAAGTCATCTATCTAATATAGATCTAAACTTTAAAATATTCAGTCTTAAAGGCAGCCAACCAAACATCGGAGAACTCTTAGAGCTCTTAGTGGTTGATGGGTACTCAGGTGACAGGGGAGTGATGTCCACAGGCTGGACTTTTAGTCTTCTGAACCAAATCTAAGAATGGTTTCAATACCTTTTATGGAAAAAAAAAAAAAAAAAAGCAAACCCAACTTAAATGAGGACAGAGGTTAGAATATTGCTTCCATAACAAATCTATAAATAAGATATGCCTAAGCACTGATACCTTAATTAGGTACCAAAGCCTCTTTGATTGGATCATAGAATCAATCAATCAATAAACCTAAAAAGTAGGTAGGTGTTAAGGGATTTTCCTACAAATCTACAACAATGTAATCACATATGATTACGTTTTAATGAGTAAACAAGATAGGATAAAACCCTAATCACTGTATGAAATGTAAATGTAAATTTCTCTACAATTGGGTAAAGAAAAAGGCAATGTGATTGGCTGAGGGGATCAGTCACAACTCTAGGGTCTATATAGAAAAACACCAAGCCAGTCTTGGAATAAACCAATCCATTGAGGAAAGATTCAGGCTTGAAAATATTTTGTGAAGGCAGACCCTTGTGCCTCTACCAGAGAGCAGAAGAGGGGAAGAGAAGCAAACATAGAGGGGGTTATTATACTACACCTTCCCTACCACCCCCCACTGACCATATCACCAGAGACACTGGACAAATGAGAGGCAATGTATCCAACTGGGAGTGAAGAGACACATCAAGGAAGGAGAAAGCATCAAGGAGTATGATTCCTTGTACCAGAGATGAATGCTGGCTATGAACTTAGGAAATGTCTTTCTGAACTAAGAGTAGTGAGTTGTCCCTTTGCCACACATGTTTCCTACATATGTGCCTCTCTTCCATTGCCCTGTAAGTCTGAGCCAACGCTCCTCACTATTATACCATCTCAGTAAATGGCTTTGATAAGAGCTAATTGAGACTACTGGCTGATTGTTAAGGAGAAGCACACAGGTGAGGGCTCAGGAGCTACAGTGTTAGAAGTCAAGTTTCACCATGTTACCCCTACTCTAGAACCCTAGAGTAATCACCCATTTCCCCCCTAGGGAATCCAACCTTCAAGTTCTAGTGCAAGTTGGGGAGGTAGTCCCACAAGAGGGGTTGAACAAAATATCTGAAATTCATTATATAATTTTGCTACTGAATGAGAAGTGAAATGTCTAAGTTTACTATCAATTTCTCATATTGTCATGTAAATCACTGTAAGCAGCAGGTGTGTTTGCCAATGTTTGGAAATTTAGCACGATTCCATGGGACTCCTGATGAAAGATGCTACTATCTCCTCATAGAAAGATAAGTGATGGACTTAGGATACAAAGTGGGGTAGGTTTTTTTTAATATGGCCAATATAGGAATTAGTTTCATGTGATTATGTATATGTATACACTATGACAGAAAACTGCCGCCTTCGGCAGTCACTGGTCACGCTTCAAGGTAAAATCTGAGAGAACTTGACATTTTGGATGAATGGGAAAATTCCTACTCCACCCCTTTCCATAGTGGGGAGTGGGGGTGGGGGTGGGGAAGAGAGGTGAGACGAGAAAGTAGATTTCTGTTCATTGAGAAAAATTAAAACTATAATACACAAAAAAGATTTGAAGACTTAGGGTGGAAAGAAAAAGCACTGAGAACAGAATACAGTAGGCCCTTAATAAATGCTTATTGTCTGACTGACTGACTAACAACTACAAAATGAAAACTCAGTTTTCTAGTCCACACCTCCATTTTAGGAATGTGAATAGGGAATATTTTTTTCAAACCCCACCTTTCTCCTAAGTAGCCCAGGAAGTTTACACCTTTATTCCAGTCCTTACCCTAGAGACAAAAAGCATCCCTAAGACGTTTACCAGTCTAAGACCCCTGACTCTGGCTTACCAGTGACTCCATTTGCCTTCGAGGAAAGGGAGTGGTACATGATCTATTGACATGTGGTTCATCAATCTCTGCTATTTATGAATTTACAAGAATTATGAAAATAAAACCCTAAGATTCTCATCTCAACTGGCTCATCTACCATTTAGGGAAAGAAAACTTTAGTGTTCTGGATAGAGATTGATCTTTGGCATATTCACTGAGTAGGTATTGCCTCACTCAAAGTGAGAACTTGAAAAGACCTTAGCTTTAAAAGGCCAAAGTTTCCCATTACATTCTGGGACATCTCCGGTTATCCTGATCTATATCTGGCCACTGGATATGACAATCGATCTGGAGGAGAAAGTAAGGTTGGTGACTTTGCACAGCCCTACCTCACTCAAATCAAATTCAATTGCAAGTCATGTCATCATCTCCCCGATGTCATGGCCGTTTTCAAGAACAAAGAACAAACCACAACACAAGTCCCTGGAGTCCTCCATCACACTACCTCCCCCTAAGCACCACCACCACCACCATGCAGTTTATTAATATATATGAATCACAAATCACTTATGACTGGTTAGAATTTATAGCAGACAAAAATAATGAAATAGAAAAAAAATCACATGCAATGTGTTTGCCCACACCAGGCATCAGAGAAATGAGTTAAACTTTTTTTGGTTTCTCATTGATCCCAAGCATCTATCATTGCCATTGATTGTCAGTCTATTTCTGCCACTTCCATTAGAACTCTTTGTTCTAAAGAGCAAAAGGCTGGCTCCTGGAGCTAAGCCTGAAATATTCAGATTCTAGTCTGATCTTATTGCAAAATGCTTACTGGAGCTTCTCTCCCACCACAATAGCACAATATTTTGCTTCACACTTGCTACTTTCAAAAAAAATATTTACTACCTGCGGACACCACAACCATTTCACAACCCTGGTGGATGCTACCACTGTTACTTCCAGAGATGGGAACTAATCTCACGCCTGACTACTCCAACTCATCCATAATCAAGGAGTTTAGTTTTGCTGTTGCATTCCCAGATGGTCCATTCTAATTCCCTGAATTTCTAATCCTGTTAGTTCTCTATATCCTTGAGACACTTAGATTACTTCATTTTCTGATTTAGTTAAGAACCTGCAATGGCATGGTCTGTTCTGATTTTTTCTTTCTACCTAACTTCTGTAGGTGACTTTGCTTTCAATGTACTAGACAATTAAATTGTCAGATCATCCAGATTTGCCCAGTTAGGCCTACTGGGAAATCAAACTGCCTAATAGGAAAAGAAGTACTGCCTTTTCTCCAAAAGTATTTGTCTTACTTTTTTTTTTCCTGAGGCACTTTATTTCCTTAAGTCAAGCAGTTGTTGAGTTCAATTCCCTCCTCTGACCAAAATTTAGAGGCAAGTCACAGGACCTCCCGGTGAATAACTCTCCAAGACTATAAATTGCAGAGAAGGTGACTAGTAGATGGAGTTTCACCAGCTGGAAATCTTATATATTAAATATACTTAAATCACAAATCCACTTCCTATCTCTAAAAAGATAAATTCCTTCTCTAAGTCAAAGACAAGAAAAAGACTTGCAGGGAAGAATGTAATTGTTAAGACCACTTTGTAAAACTGCTTAGTTAGGATTCTTTTCTTTTGCTGTCACACACATACACACAAATTGTTTTCAGTTCTGTCAGGGACTACACATCTTTTTTACTGAACTAGTTTCATTAGATACGTAAAGGACAAAGATAGCACTTCTTTTCTGGTAACCACTCATTGAATCAATTTTTCAAAAACCCTCTGAGCACAGCTGATCAAAAGATATTTCTTGTGAAACTTTTTAACCTCATCATCTGTAATGTGTCGATTCTATTTGTTTAAGCTCTTAGAAATTCTATTTCTGTAACATGTGAAATATAAAACACAAAAATCACAGAAAAACAGGACAATTTTGAAAGTTACATTCCCATCTTTAAAAAGAAGTTTTTTTTAAAAAAAATAGAGATGTACAGTTTAATGTTCAAGATAATAATTAGTACAATAATAGCTTAATAACAGAGATGATCATTTCATGTACAACTGTACTATTTTGCTATATGTGGAAGGACTTGTTGAAGTTGATATTTGTTGAGCACAATTTTTTTTTTAAAATGCTGGCCTTTTCTGGGACAGTCATTCTTATCCTTAAACCCTCTGTTTCCCATCTTTGAGGTTCCTTCTATTTTTTTTTTTTAAATCAGGTATTCCATTCTGACTTCTCATGGGGTATCTGGCCTCAATGTTCACCAACTGTCAGAAGACTGATTCAAACCTTACCAACTCCTGAAATCTGGGTTAAGACTTTACTTTCTGGCAGGAATTTATACTAAGCCAATATCATGAATAGATTTCCTAGTCATTTCTAAAAATTTTTTTTCTTGTTCTGGCTCTGCAGCATTTCTTGCAGTTCTTACCAGATCTTTGTCTGGACCAGCGGAGTCGAAGTCAAATAGAAATAGGGGACACTAATCCATACATAAAGATTCCTGCAGGTTGCATATTGACTTAGTTTTTAAAATGTAATATTATCTATGTTTTATTGTATTCTTATTTACGTTGCTAAATATTTCCCAATTACATTTTAATTTAGTTTGGGTTATACTTCTAAGCCACATACAGCCCCCTGACCACATTTGATATCTCTAGTCTACACAATCTTACACATATAACTGACCTCTATCTAAATACAGAGTAAGTCCATATGCTAAACAATGCCCCCAAAATGTGGGGAAAATATCAAACTTGCTGCTTATATATCAATTGGGCCTAATTTGTCACTTGTGTGCCAGTTGGGAAACCTTTTACAGAAAAATATAATGCTCACCAAATTCCCAGGAATGAGAAGTACTAGGAGACTGGGACCCCTAGCCTTAGGTTTATTCTTCAGCCAATGCTCAGGAGAAGGATTTGTCAAAAGTCCCTGTCACTTGGTCACAGGGTTATAGTAAATTCCCTTGCTTTTTAGAGTACATTCAGGCCTTGCCCTATTATGATGGCAAAAAAAGGTCTGACCTAAAATTACCTTAATCTCAGACTAGTCAGGTGACAATATATTATAGAAGAAAAAAAACTTGTACTGCTGTGGCTTTGGAATTATATTGTACAATTCTTAATCTGCCACAGGTGGGCAGAATCGTATGCACAAATACCCCCTTACTATAACTGGAAAAATCTGACTTTTGTTAAACAGTCAGATTTCACAAACTTATATGAGGAGCCAGAAAGACTGGGCACTCTCTTTTTTAAGATTTCTTTTTTGGAGGGGGGAAGGAAAGGCAATTGGGGTTAAATGACTTGCCCAAGGTCACACAGCTAGTTAAGCATCAAGTGTCTGAGGTCATATTTCAACTCAGGTCCACCCGACTCCAGGACCAGTGCTCTAATTCACTGCACCACCTAGTTGTCCCACTAATTTTTTTTAAAGGAGAGCTATTTAGCCATAGGAGGATATTCATCAAGGATAGGCATTACCCTTACAATTATCAAAAGGATCCCTTGCCTATATTTGTTAACCTAAGTATATTTTGAAGAGGTGTGATTCAGTTAGTGTATCAGCAAGCACCCTAGCATACCCAGGATGGCTTCTAGCATAGGTTCTTAGATCTGCTTTTCTAAAGGAATGCAACTCAAAATGGGTTAATAATCTTACTTTAATCAATCAAACATATATCATTTACCAAGTTCAGGGGTAAAAGTCAGCACCCTGAACTTCAGAGAATACAAACATAAGTTACAAGCAGAAAAGAAACAGATCAGCAGACGGGCTTCCAACTGTCTGACCATTACATCCATGCCTAGTCAGTTACCAGAGAAGGAAGCACCAATATCTGGGTTTTTCAAAGCCGGGGGGCTCAACAGCCAGAGTCTCATCTGGCCAAATCATACAACTCTTTCCAAAGTGAGTCGCAAAGCATACATATATATATATAATATATACCCTTCTCCTGGATCAGAGAATGTCACAACCCTCTTGACCCACAGCCCAATCACAAAGTAATAAAGCTTGGGCATTCCTGAAGAACAAGCCTCCCACCACAGGCTCCATGTGACCACATTCAGCCTATTAGTGTGCAAGTATACTTTCAAATCAGGGAAGGTTCTCAGAGCCACTTAAGCCCATCAAAGGGCCTAGGGGCAGGGAAGATCTTCAGATTCCCATAACAGTCATGCTGACTTTTGTTATGCAATAGAATCTAAATTCTGGCCCCTCTGAATTATGGAAGAAAAAATCCATATTCTGCAATTGTCAGAGACAATTTATTAACATATAAGCATTTCTGTTTCATGGGAGGCTCAGACAGGCAGAGTTCTGCCTAATAATCCAAATTCTCTTTTTGATCCAAACAACTTCCAAATTGTATTTCACAGTAAAAATGAAACCAGACAAAATTTTTGAGGAAAGTCAAACAAAGATAGTTTTCATTTAGGGTTTGGAGCTTTCCCAAACAGAACAATAGTAATGTTCTTCCTCAATCCAATTATTACCTCTTTAACCACTCTTTTTAAAGATTCCTTGTTTCAAAATTGTCAAAGCAGAATAAAGGTATATCTCTCAATTGAATTAAACAAAAAAACATTTACTCTCCTAGTTTGGTCACCACAAACCAGAAAAATTATCTAACGATCTTAATCTCAGGTAATTAATATCCCTCCTAGAAACTGATGAATTCTTCTGTTCACGGATTAATCAGGTCTTTTATTCAAGTCAGATTAAGAACTTTAAACTAGTACACTGCTCACAATATTATTTCTTAATTTTTATAACTGAGGCATACTGCCACATTGTGATCTATGATTAAGTAGTAAATCCTTAACCAAATAGGGGAGAACTGAGGTGACCATAAAAGACAAAATAGAAAACTTCAACAAGATGAAATCTAAAAGCTCATACATAAACAAAATCAATACTTCTGGAATAATCAATAAACAAACATTTATTTAGTGCCTAATATGTGCCAGGCACTGAACTAAGCTCTAAGAATGAAAAGAAATAACAAAACCAGTTCTTTTAAAAAGGAATAAGCCAGTTCTTGACTTCAGGGATCTAACAATCTCTATGGAGCAGACAATATATACATAATGAGACATAAGCAAGATACATAACATGGAATGGAGGAAGAGTAAAGTTAGAGGGGAAGACATTAGCATTGGGAGTGATGAGGAATAAAGAGAGGTATTTCAGGGACCCCAATGACCAGAGTCCCTGGAGCGCAGTTTGGAAGAAATTCTCAGGACTCAAGCAATCTTTTAAGTCAGGATTATAAAAGTTTATTGTTATGCTTTACAGTGGGCAAGAGTTCTTAGGGAACTTGCAAACTTAAAGGAGTCATAGGTATAGATTATAAAGCACTACAATTGTAAATCAGATGTCAATTATGCTAACTAGGTGAGTAAAGGTGGGATTAGGGAGGAGTTAAGGAGTGGTCAGTGCTTAAAGGGACATGTACTTTTCATATCTACTGCACAGGTGTATTGCCCACAATTCACTGGGAAATAGCCCAAGGGGGGCCTGCATGGAGGTGTGGTTTTAGACTTAAAACATCACTAAGTCAGCCAGCAGTCAGGATTGACTGAGAAGTACCTAGTCTGTTACCCATCAATGCCCTGTTTGACAAGATGGATGCTGGGAAGCTAGGCTAATTGGGGATCCAGGATGTGTCTAATTGGCTAAGGAGTTAACTTATTGATAGTGCATTGAAGGATTCATAGGTGCAGCTGGCCATTATACTAAGGGGAGATATACATTTCTCTAAACTAAAGGAATTGTTTATAGATGGTTTAGTGAAGGACTCATAGGTATAGCTTGTTACTGTACCAAGCAGGGATAAAGCAGTTCATGAATTGTTGCTAGGCAGAGTGTCAGCTGAGGGAAGAGGCAGAGTTAGTGCTTTGAGGCTGGACAATTTGATTTCACAAACTGATATTACAAACATAGGTACCCAAACCCAAGTGTGATTTTACAAACTGATGTTACAACAGGACATTACAAACATGGGCACCCAAGCACCCCATCAGGAGGACCAGGAAAGGACTCCAGCAGAAAGTGGCTTTAGGTCTAAGTATTGAAAGAAGCCAGGAATTCTCAGAGTTGAGGAGAAATATCCCAAGGTATGGTGGACGGTGAAAAAACTGAAGACAAAATGAGAAACCAAGTCAGGTGGTGAGGAAATCTTACATGAAATCTCTCTAATTAGTCTGATAGACAGGTGATACAGAAAATTGATACAAATATGTAAGACCAATATTCATTCCACAATAATAACAGATAAATGGGCTAAGGACAATACCATTTTTTCCAAGGAGAAATATAAACTATAAACAAATATACAAAAAACTGCTCTAAGTGCCTATCACATAGTGGGCATTTAATACATGTTTATTGACTAACTGGCTAACAATAAGAGAAAAGCAAATGAAGACGACAGAACTCTTAGGTTTTACCTCCCACCCATCATACTGGCAAATGTGGTAAGACAGAATTAGTTTATGTTTGGAATGGCTGTGGGAAGACAAACACAAACACACAATTGTTGAGAGAAAACAATTTGGCATTATCAGAAAAATTATTAAACTCTTCACAGCCTTTGACCCAGAGGTCCTACTACTAGGCACCCATAGTTGATATCCTCAATTATAAATATAGAAAGGTCCTAACTATACAAAAATATCCATAGCAGCACTTTTTAAAGATAGTAACAAGCTTAAAAGAAAATGGATATCCATCAATTGAGGAATGGTTAAACAAATTATAAATGAATATAGGATTCTACTCATATAGGGAACTCCCTGGATCAGAAACCTCCTTTTACTAAAGCACTTTCAACAACTCCTCTTCAATGTAAACTGCCTAAAGTGATAAAAGGTTAAAGTACTTGATGAGAGTCATAAAACTGGGAGATGTTAGAGGTAAAACCTGAGTCCAGTTCTTACTCCCTCCAAGGCCACCTCTTTATCTACCATGCTATGCTGCTTATTTTAAAGGAACATTGGAATAGTATTGGGCCAAAAGGAAGGAAGAATGAGGAATTCACAGAAGTATGAAAAGATTGGTCTGAACTAATGCAGAGCAAAATAAAAATGACTGAAGTAACTCTGGTAGGAGCAATATCCTAACTCTCTCCTCATGCAAATTAAGCTAAATTTTCCTTAAAATGTACAGAGACATTCTTCGAGACTTGGTTGGCTCTGGAGACTGAAGGTCTCAGACTGTTAAAATCACATCCTCATGCACAGAAGATCTCAGATGCTTGGCTGTTGAATTCTAATAGGAGCTTTGTCCAATTGAATCAAATCAAAGGGTTCTTGGTTTCAACCATTCATGAGTATCTTGTTGCCATGACTAAGTCTCATTTTGTTAACTGTAACATTCTGCAGTTAAGAATGATGTTGTTTCAATATCAGACTTAAACTACTAGGGGAATAGTCTGAATTAGGCTCTGCCCAGATTAGGGGCTCAATATTGCAGCATTGGAACATGATGAAATCATTGAAGTGAGGGATGGATGGTACATAGGAAAATGAGTCAGTAATGGCCTTCTTGAATCTCGTGGTGGCTTTAGTTCTCTCTCTAGAAATCTGTTTGCTAACTGTGAGTTACTCCAGGAAGATCAAATAGTAAACTGTTGGTGGTCGTTCATCAAAAAGAAAACAATGTGAATATGCTTTGTCCTTAAGAACTGTACCTTGAAGATAATTGAGGTAAACCGTGTTTTAGGATTGTTAGACCTTCCCATCCTGGTAATTTAAGTTCTAAAAGGTATATCTCTTCAAAATTCAGTTTACTTTCAAAGAAACCTAGAAAAGATTAAATTTGGGGCATGGAGAAAGAGATTTTTTTTCTCATTAGAAAAGGACAAATTCAGAACAAGTAGTAGTAGTGCTAAGCTCTTGCCTAGAGATGTTTTTATATTGCTAAAGTCATCATTATCCAATTGCTTGTAGGAAGCCTCCTAAAAGAAAGCCCTGAAGCTTTTAGAGAATTACATTTGTGTAGACTGTTCCATTTTGAAATGATTTTAGGAAATACCATTGCAGCTAAACCAACAGTCTTCGGTCCTACAAATCATACATGGACCTAGTCAAGCCATTAAAGAGTGGCAGGAGAGAATTCAACAATGAGAAGTATGGAATTTTAGAATTTTGGAAACTATTTAAGATTTTTTTTTGTTTGTTTGCTTGTTTAGTTTTGTTTTAAATTTGGAATTTAAGAGACCAACCACGTTTTTCCAAGCTGATTTTGTGGTGATCCTTTCATATGTCATTGGATGAGGTACTTGAAAGCACATTGCTAAATTCTTCCCAGGGAAGTAGAAACATTTCTGGAATTGGGGATATTGAAAATTTGCCCCTTAGACTTCATTTAATTAGCTGGGGACAAGCAAAGTGCTGCATCAGTTTTAAAAAGTTTCCAGTTTAACCTCTGAACTATAAATTATAATTCTTTTGTTGGAGCTTCCAATGAAAGGCCCCTAAAAAGTGCAGAACTCAGACTCCAGAAGCATTTCCCATTTGCATCAGAAATGACTATTGCTTACACTTGCCTTCAGTAATCTCTGGCTTTGATGTTTATTGTGTTGCTCTGTATCTTTTCCCCAACACAGGAATGCCTAGTCAAGCCCCAGCAATGGGACTTAAGAGTAAGGATATATATAGTAATGTATACAGCTGTCCAAGCCCAAGGTGGAAGAACTCAGGCCCTAGTAGAAGCAGTTGCATTGTCTGGGCACAGGGAATAGCAATTGACCCTGCTAGAGTAGATAGCAGGCTGAGGAGGAAGGGAAGGGAGAAATAAATAAACACTTATTAAGTGCCTAGTGGGTACCAGGTATTATGGCTAAGCACTTTACAAATATGATCTCATTTGATCCTCACAAATTTAGGAGGTAGGTGCTATCTATTATTATCCCCATTTTGTAGTTGAAGAAACTAAAGATAGAGGTTAAGTGATTTTCTCAGGATCACATAGCTAGACTTGAATTCATATCCTCATGCCTCCAGCACTACCCTTCTATCCACTGCTCCCCTAGCTGTAGTGCTGGCTTAAGGTCAGGGGCCAAGGATGTGGGCCTCAGTGGTAGTAGATGGCAGATCAGTCCCCAGAAGCAGTGGCAAAAGAGTGGGCACTGGCATTTGCAGTGGCTAAAGACAGACCCACTGTAACTCATTGCTTACTGTAATGTAAAATTGATTGGTACTTTGACATTGCTTCCAGCCTAACAACCAGGAATCCTTGTATAACTCCTCCCCAAGGAGGGGCTAGAGGACCAAGGGGTGCCATTTTTGGGAGGGAGCTTATTCTTAGCAACAAAGGGGAGGTAAAAGTGTCTAGCCAACACACACACACACACACACACACACACACACACACACACACACAGAAGGAAAGTTGTCTTTCAAAGATCTCTCTCACAATTCTAAGATTTTATATTTGACCTCTACCCTGTGGACCTCCAGAAAAGAGGAATTCCTGGCTGGCAGACTAGGGTAATGGTACAGGGCAATTCTCCCTGGCATGTGATGAAGATCCATGACTAGGCAGGAAGTATCATTATCTTTGCTATAAACTTGATGTTTCTGGTGTTTCTTCCTCTTGTGTTACCTTTTTACATTGAGACCCACTAAGAACTGCAAAGATTTTTCATCACTAACCACATGGACCTGATCATTTAGACTTAGACAAGGTCCCTCCTGGGACTCTCCCTGCTTTGGTTACTCCTTCAGGAAACTACTACATTGTTGTTGTTGTTTTTTGTTATGTTCCTTTGGTTTTTGTTTTTAATCTTCCTCCTTTTGTGTTATGTGTATCAGGTTTCTTGAATTTTAGAGGTCAGTGCTGACTGGTAACAGTCATAAAGTCATTTAAGTGTTGGAGGTCAGTCAGTCAACTTGTATTTACTAAGATAACAGCTGAAGAAAGCTTAAGGAGCTTACCATGAAGAGGTGGATTGTGGGAGGATTAACAAAGCAATAGCCTTACGTTCCCCTTCTGAGTTAGACTAGTTTTTCCATATAAGGTACTGAAATATTCCTTGAAACTTGGTTAGCTCAGGGGACTAAGGGCTCAGATTATTGACATCACTTCCTCTCAACCAAATACAGAGCAGCAGCAAGAAGTTATAAAGGCTCTCAGATATTCAGCTATTGAATCCCAGTAGGTATTTTGTTCAGCTGAATCATCTTCAAGGTTTGTTCTCAATAGCTATCCTTGATGAATAGCCTTCTCCTGCAATAGCTGAGTAAATCTTTTGTTAAGGTTTGAATAACCTGTGAGTTCTCATTTTGTTCCGAACCTAAACTATCAGGAACTGACCTCAGTCAGGCATAGCCCATAGCAGTAATATAAAACAAAAACAACTCTAAAAGGCACCCAAACTCAGATTAATTTTAATAATCAATCATGGTACTGAAGAATGGATTATGAAATAGAATATCTTTCTCATTGGGAAGTAAATACTGTATACCTATTTTGTATAACTGTTCAGTTCTGTATAACTTCTTTCTTTAGAGAGATTTAAATGAGTGTTGAGGGTGCAGATGTCAAGAAATGCTACTTTTTTAAAAAGGCATTAATAAAACCTTTAGACAGATAATACTAATGGATCACAGAATTTGAAAAAGTTCTGTTAAAGGAGTCTGTTAATCAATAAGTATTAAGCTCCTACTATGTGCCAGATCCCTTCCCTTAAGGAACTCACAAGTAAATGGGAGAGACAACAAGCAAACAAGGAGAAATAGGAAATAATTAACAGAAGGAAAACACTAGAATTAATAGGGTATCGAGGGCTTCCTGTAGGATAGGGAACTTGAAGGAAGCCAGGTAAGTCAGTAGGCAGAGATGAGAAGGAAGCACCTTCCAGGCATGGGTGAAAGCCAGAGAAAAGCCCAAAAAGCTATGAGCTGGAGTGTCTTTTTCATGGAGCAGCAAGGAAGCCACTGTTACTGGATTGAAGAATATGTGGTGGAGAATAAGGTGTAAGAAGACTGAAAAGGTGAGGAGTTTGTGGGGGTTAGCTTATGGAAGGGCTTTGAATGCAAATAGAGCATTTTGTATTTGATCCTGCAATTAAATCTTCGATTTAGGAAAATCACGTTGACAGTTGAATGGATTGGAGTGGGGAGAGACTTGAGGCAGGCAAACCCACCAGTAGCCTACTACAATAGTCCAAGTGTGAGGTAATGAAGGCCTGTATCAGGGTAGTGGCAGTATCTGAGCAGAGAAGGGGGTTTATTCCGGAGATGTTGCAAAGGTAAAAATTAACAGGCCTTGGTAACAAATTGGGGGGCAGGGAGAATGAGAAAGAGTGAGGAGTCAAGGATGACACATAGATTGTAAGCCTGAGGGACTGGGACGAGAATAGTAATAGAGAAGTTTGGAGGTGGGGAAGGTTTAGGGGGAAAGACAAGTTCACTTACCAACATTCTGAGTTTAAGATGTCTCCTGGACATCCACATTAAATGTCTTAATAAAGACTACTGGAGATTTGAGACTGGTGGTCAGTAGAAGTGAGGACAAGATGGATTTGAGAGATATCAGTATAGACATGATCATTTTAAAAGCATCCAGCACAGGATTCTTCTGGCAAAATACCAAACAGCAATCACTTTCTCACTTCATTTTTTTCCACCTCTACCTACATAGTTGGATTTTCTAGGTATGTTTCAAAAAGTTTTTCTTACTGAATGCTACCTTTTAAATTTATGCTCTTAATTGTGTGCCCTTAATTCCTTTTGTGGCCTTATAGTTTAGTTATAGTTTAGTTACCTGTGATTTTAGCTGATAGTTTTGTTGGCAAAATTCAAAGATAATAATATTAAAGGGATGGTTGGTGAACATTTAGGAAAAGAAGTGATAACCACAAAATAGCAACATTGGCTTCATCAAGAATAGGACATGCCAAATTTATTTTATCCCTTGTGGCAATTATTAAATAGGTAGATGGGGAGTGAGTTACATAAAGTTTCTCTGTATTTTAAATGCCCTCTGAGGTCCATGCTGATTCTGGAGTGTCTGTGATGCTGTAATTCATTTTATATTAACAAGTGAGAGGCAGATTTGTTTCTAGGTTGGCACCCAGGGTGGGGGCAGGTAAGGATTTATAGCTCTATTCATCACCTGAACTGGAAGAACCATGTGCTCTGATAGTGGCAAACCTCTCTCAAGCTTCACAGGGAGGCAGAGTTGGATCTTTAGAGAAAAAGGTCTTGTGGAGTGGGTGGGGGGTGAGGAGAGAATCTTTCATTTTGAAACCTGCTTGGGTTATTTTTTGTTTGTTTGTTTTAAAAAGCTTTGTTGTAAACCTTTTAGCAAATTCTGAGGAGCTCTGTGGCTGGAGACAAGTCCAAAAAAAAAAAAAAAGGCAGGGGCAGGTTGCTAAAAAACAACTGCATTTCAATTACAGGACTATTAACATAAACTGTAGTTCCAAGGTCAAAAACAAGGGGAGCTGGGAGCTGTTTAACTCCCTTATTCTAATATCCAAGGTCACAGTCACTGGACTGTTACACTCAATAATATGGTTTTTGTTAATTTTATAATTTCTTTCCTTTTGAAAACGAAGACAAACTACATTTGGGATCTTCAGGTTATCAAACCAATGGGAAGGGGTATTTAAAGTCATCTAAAACTCAATCTGAATGTCCAATAAGGACGAATGCCCTTAGCACAGCACATAGTAGGTGCTTAATAAAAGTTTATTGATTGATTGAATTCGACACAACAATCATTAAATTCATATAGTGTACAAAACCCTGCATGTTTGGTGTTAGTCTGACTCTATACAAAGTTGTTTCTGCTTTTTGTTTTTTGGGTTTTTTTGCTTTTTGGAGGGTGGAGGGCAGGGCAATTGGGGTTAAATGACTTGTGCAAGGTCACATGGCTAGTAAGTGTTACGTGTCTGAGGTCAAATTTGGGCTAAGGTCCTCCTGACTTCAGTGCTGGTGCTCTATTCACTGTACCACCTAGCTGCTCCCTATATAAAGTTTAAATAAGATTTGTGAACTCTTACTTCACTCAGTTCAAAGTCTACCGAGGGAGATGATATTTTGAGCAGTTCAAGGTTACCCTTGAGCAGTTCAAGGCTAGTGCAGCCTTTCCAGCCCTCCCCCAAGTTCATCTAAAGTTCATTTAACATAGGATCACTGGTATGTCAAGCAGCTTTGAGTCTCAGAAATCCTTCTTAACTGGCTGGTTGTTGTATACTCTGTTGTCCTGCTCCTCTACAAAGAGGGGAAGTTCTAACATATAGTATAGTCATTAAGAGCTCATGTTCACAACACCAATCTCTTGGGCCTTTTTTTTTTCTTCTTCCACTATATAATTTCACTTGGTAATCTCATTAGCTCCTGTGGTTTCAATAATCATTTCTATACAGATGATTCTTAGATTTATTTGTCCAGCCCTAACCACTCTCCTGGCCTCCATTCTCAAATTTCCACCAGCCTATTGGATATTTCAAACTCCATGTGTCATATACATCTTAAACTAAACATGTGCCAAACTGAACTCACTACCTTTCCCCTAAAACCCTACCCTCTTCCTAACTTCCCCACTCCTGTAGAAGGTACCACAATCCTCCCAGACTGTTAATAACCTAAACATTATTGAAAGTTATGTTTAATCAGTGACCCTGCTTGTCAATCAGTTTTGGGGAGGCTCAGTTGAGGAGGGGGGCATCAGTCAGCCAGTCCCCTGCTCTTCATATGCCTACAAGAAAATTGTTAAGCACTTGCTACCTGGGGGAGGAACTAAGACGCAAGGATGCAATTCCTTTTACTGTATGAACTTACTTGAATTGTCTTTATCTCATTAGGAAAGTTACCCATAAAAGCTGGCTCCACCTTGAAGTCATCAGTGCTGATGGTCAACTTATCAACTTGTTGCTACTTTGATTTACTTACAATAAACTCTTTTTAGTTCTCTCAGTCCTAAGTTTTGCCTTGTAAACTAGGGCAAAAGACCAAACAAAGAATTTTCTTTTCAGCTGCATCCTCCTCACCTTACTCTTGGTCATCCCCCAAATCCAATCAGTTGCCAATTCTTTATTTCCTTCTTCACTACATCTTGTAGATACACTCTCTTCTCTCCTCTGACCTCATCACTCTGATCTAAACTCTCATCCCCTCATGCCTAGATAACTGCAATAGCCTCATAATCACTCCCTACCTCAAGTCTCTCCTCATTCCAGTCCACCTTTTACTTAGTTGTAAGATTGATCGTACTAAATATAAAGTTTAGGCCCCACTCCTCCCCTATTCCATCTACTCCAAGTGATTTTCTATTACTTCCAGGATCATCTCCAATTTCTCTTGTATATATCTAGTTTGTACATGTTTGTTTGCATGTTGTCTCACCCATTACACTGTGAGATCCTTGAGAACAGGCATTCCAACTTTTCTTTGTATTCCCAGGTTAAACACAGTGCCTAGCACATTTTGTTTTGCTGTTATTCAGAGGTGTCCAATTCTTCATGACCCCATGGACCATAGCACAATGCACCTTTCTGTCCTTCACTTACTCTTGAAGTCTGTCCAAGCTCACCATAGCTCATAGTTTCACTGCGCAACACAAACCCCTCTAACACAAGGCAGTGATCTAGGAGGGGAACATAGTAGGTCCCTGGTACATAGTAGGTACTTAATCTGACATGTAGGTGAACCAAAAGAGAGTGGTATCCCAAAGTTGAGACCCTTATCACCTTACATTTAATGGTAATGGTGGTGGTTGTCCTTGGTTCTTAAAGAGGACCAAAATCACTATGTCAAGGTACAGTGTGTCCTACTGTGGCTGATCAGACCAATATGAACTTGGAACACTCTACCACAGGTTGGGCACAAATGGTCTGTATGAGCATTTGGAGTGGAGGTGTCTTTAAATTTCTTTTAAGCTACTACAATTATGTTTCCCTCATAGAACACAGTGCTTTCTTGGATGCTGGCATGCCATGCTGGGCAATCCTTTGCCAGCATCCCCCACATCACAAAATCAATTCCAAAGTTCTTCAGAGAGACTTTGAGAGTATCCTTATATCACTTCTGACCTCCATGTAAGTTCC
Organism: Pseudochirops corinnae; assembly: GCA_028646515.1. Classification (NCBI taxonomy): domain Eukaryota; kingdom Metazoa; phylum Chordata; class Mammalia; order Diprotodontia; family Pseudocheiridae; genus Pseudochirops; species Pseudochirops corinnae. The sequence continues at coordinate 153,942,150 of CM053586.1, read as the reverse complement.
TGCCTAGTTCTCTGCAAAATAGTCTCTTATGCATATGTACATTTGTCATTCAAACAACATGGCCGGCCAATCTGGCATTGCGCTCTCTAAAGTAGAGGCTGAATACTTGGCAGTTTAGCCCAAGAAAGGACCTCAGTGTCTGGTACTTTATCTTGCCATGTGATCTTCAGAATCTTCCTAAGACAATTCAAATGGAAACTATTCAGTTTCCTAGTATGGTGCTGGTAGACTGTCCAGGTTTCAGGGGCATACAACAATGAGGTCAGAGCACAATGCCTCTGTAGACTTTCACTTTGGTAGGCAGTCTAATATCAATTCTTTCCCACACTTTCCTTTGGAGTCTTCCAAACACTAAGCTAGCTCTGGCAATATTTGCATCAATTTCATCATCTATGTGTACATCCATGGAAAGTATACTACCAAGGAACATGGCATCAAAGTCAGTTACTATACTGATGGTAAATTATTTAACTTGAAAACGCTACAAACCAAGACTAAAGTGGAGAGTTGGTGCATGATTTTTTGTTTGCAGATGATTGTGCACTCAATGCAGCCTCTGATATTGAGATGCAACAAAATATGGATTGATTATCTGATACTTGTGCTAATTTTGGCCTAACAACACCAAGAAAACACAGGTTCTCCACCAGCCATCATTACATTTAATAAATGCTTATTGACAAATTGGGTTTTAGTAGGTGCTTAAGAAACCATCATTGATTGATTAATGTGGGGAAAAAGTGAGCTAGATGTTGATTCAGGACCACTCTATTTTGAGCTACCACAAAATACTATAAAAGGCAGAACACTAGATATTTCTGTTACCATAATAAAAAGAGAAAAGCATAGAATGGGTCTATTTAAGACCTGTATTGTATTCTTTATATCACCTGAAGCTTCCTGCACCAATGAGATCACAGCCCCAGCCCCTATTCCTTATGAAAAGCTGGAAGCTTGGTGGTTTGGTGTATAAAGCACTGGGTCTTCAGTTAGAAAGACTTAAGTTCCAATCTGGCTTCAGAAACCTCCTAACTATGTCACCCTGGGCTAGTCACTTAACCCCTGTCTGCCTCAGCTTCCTTAACTGTAAAATTGAGATCAGAATAGCATAATTATTAGGAGAATCAAATTACTTAGTACTTAGTACTTAGTACGGTACCCAGGATGTGGTTAATAAATGTTCATTCCCTTCATTCTTTGCCTTATTTAAAAACTCTTGAATAGACCATGGGAAAATCATCTTTTATCAGAGATTACAGGTCACCATGTAGCAGATCTGAAAATGGCCTAATGTGATCTCATGCTCATACAAGGAGCTTGGGAATGGAAACAGTTACGAATCCAAATAAGGTTACACACCATCTGTATTTCTCTTCTGGTTTTAGTGTTACCCCAGGCAGTTACCCACTTTGAAGAGCTGGTGGGCATGGCAGAAGCACTGCTTAAGAAGGTAGGAGCTCCTTCTGCATCTAGCCTTCATTCCCAAGGCATCTGGAAGGCTGAAGGAACTTCTATACCAGATTCTTATCCTACAGTGGGCAGTAATTCCAGTTCACCTCTCTCCTCGAAGGTGGAAGAGGAAGAGCATACTACTGACAAAGAGGTTAGTTAAGTGATATGAATGGTCAATATCTGGGATAATAAAATACAAAAATTAATGAGTGACTATTAGAATATTTCTTTACAACTCACATGACAAGTTGACATTTAACCATTTGATTAATATTGGGGGCCTCTATAACTATCTCCACTTTCTCCTGTTTTTATATATTCATAAATATGTTATTTATAGTACAAGAAGTAGTATGACATGGTGGCTATAGAGCTAGCTTTGAAGCCTTGAAAACCTGGGTTCAAATCTTGCCTCTGACACATACTGTCTGTGTGACCCTGGGCACCCTCTAAATGTACTAGGTAGCTCTCTTAGGCTGTAAGTAGCAAAGGAGATGCCTGCAGATCTGAATGGCTAGAGGGAGTTTCTTACTGGGAATTCAATATACCAATGAAAATCACCAAAGAAAGTCCCTAGCCTATCAAATGTGATACTTTTAAAGGGATGTTGTTATTTCATACAGTACAAATAACCACAATAGGTATTGTGGATGGAGGGACTGCCTTGGAGTCCAGAAGAGCTTGCTTCTGACATATACTGGCTCTATGACCATGTGTCTCTTAGCTGAGTCAACTTGTCGGTTCCCCTGGCAACCCTAAGACTATCAGTTACATATGTACTGATCTTCATTGGTGAAGGAACTTTCCACACTAGGACTCTCTTTCAATGAAATCAAAAGTTGTCTTTGTCCTGTACCCAAGGAAAACAATTAAGTAAGCATAATTAAGGAAAATAAAGATTCAGTCAAAAGGAAATGATTGTTTTGTTGAATTTTATTAAATATTAATATCTACAAATTGTTTTGTTTTTCAGTTCAAGATTGAAAACTGGCAGATTGCCCTTTGCAACAAGAGCAAGCCTCAGAAATTTGTAAATGATATAATGCAAGCACTTTATACCAATGAATATATGGCAACTCATAGTTTAACAGGGGCAAAATCTTCTTCTTCTAAGGAGAAAGCAGCAAAGCCAGCTATGAATCAAAATGAAGTCCAGGAAATCATAGGTGACAATAAGCTTTAAATATTCTTACACTAAAACTCAACATAATATTTTAGAAAGTC
>CM053586.1:153917110-153938974 GCA_028646515.1 Pseudochirops corinnae | reverse complement strand
TTACTTCATTTCTTCCAGGTATTCTTATAGTACTTGAGGTCAAATCATTTTTTTTTTATTCTGAGGCTTTGTGTATAATTATGGAGTGAGTTACTTCTGTCTTTGTCTCTTGAGTGTCTATTTATCCATTATATTTCTTCATAGTGTTTAGTGTTTTCTGCTTACTGATATCTCAAGCCTTAGTTACTGATTTGAGACTTAGTGCCAAGCCAGGATCCATATACCCTTTCTCACAGTCTTAGATGAGATGTTTGGACCTTATTTGTCCTGACCTCAATTACTTGGGCTCCTTCTACTATATTCACTTCTCCTAATGTGTTTGTGCTCAAAGGACTGACAGGTTTCAGGTCTCCTTGTATTGTTTGGTTTCAAAACCCTGCAGTCCTCAAGGCCTTTGAGTGCCTCAGGTCGCATTTCTGCAGACTTTCAGCCTTCTTGTCCCAAAAAGAGAACTGCTGGCTTCTGGCTCAATCTGCATTGAGAACAGTCAGAGTGCTGTGGTTTTCTAACCCCTGCCCTAGGACGTCTCTGTCTCCCCAGGACTGAGTTCTACAGGTTTCAGTGCCCTCTCATGCCTCCTAGATCTGAAGGCTAAAGACTTTCAGCCACCCTAGGGTAAAATGGTCAAAATGATGCCTGACTCCACAGATATTTTTCTATATAGTCCTTGTCTGGATTATGGCATTTACTATGCTGTATGCATCTCCTGACCTGTTTAAAATTCGGTGTTTATTTTTGCTGAAGTACATGTGGTAGACCTGGGCTTCCCTGGGAGCTTACATGCCACCCTATTAACCAGAAGTACCATAATTTGCAATTCTTAAAAGCTTTAATTGTTCAAAATGTGAAATAAAAAGTTCAGTGAGTCATTTTATAGCTTATCATAATCATTTTTCAATTTTTATTCACCTCTAATAGAGACCAGAGAAAGATTAAATTAGCCCTTTTTAAAAAAAATAGTATTAACCCCTCATCTACAAAGAATCCATTTTAAGCACTTAAGTCTACTCCAATTATGAACATTGATATAAATATATGGAATTATAATACAAAATTATAGTCAATTTTGGAATTCTCTACCTCACATGTTGTGCATATTTCACTAGCATATGGGTTTTCAATTGGTAGAATATCAGTCAAGATCAGATGTTTCATCAGATATTGCAAATAGGCAGGTTTCTGCTGGAACCAGTTCCTAACTGCTTATGAGTGTGATTGTTAAATTTTCAGTGAAAGCATTTATACTTCAGAAATCAGTAAAAGCTATAAATCTGTATTTGATTTGTTGTTTTATTGATTGAAAAGACTTAAGAAAGCTATGGAGAAAATGTTAATGAAGCAAATTAAACTTAAAAGTGTATCCTTAATACAATATATTCCCTCCCCTCCAATTGATTGATAAACACTGACCAGCACCACTAGAAACACATACAAAAACAACCTTATCTTTGAGGCAAGTGGATTTGTATCTATTAGTTATGTAACCAGTAAGTAAACATCTCTTATATTTACTGATCCTTTTCTGCAAAACCAACCATTGTTTTTCATCTCCTTAAAAGATTCTGCTAAACTCTTCTCTATTTGGGGGTTTTCTTTAGCAAATTAGAGAGATGGGATAATTTATAATAAGGAGAGTGGTTACTTTACCAAACTTGTAGGGACAGCAGAGTTTTTAGGGAAGAGTACCCAGATTAGAAGAATTTCTTACTCTGTAGGTTAATAGTATCTAACTGAGGTTGAATTTTTTCATCTGTAAAATAGGGATAATAATTCTTCTACTACCAACCTCCCTAGAAAGTGAGGATCAAATGAAACAATGTATATGATGTGCTTTATTAAAATAGAACTGTTTAAATATGCATTATTGTTATTATGACTCATTCTTTCCAATCAAGGTACCTTATAAATTCTTTCTTCTTTTTAAAAATTTTATAGGGGTCACAAAACAATTATTTCCCAACACAGATGATGCTTTAATTAGGAGAATGATGGGTCAAAAGCTAAATAACTGTACTAAGAAGCCAATTTTAAGCCAAGAACTTAAGTTCCATGTTTTTAGGAAGCATGCCTTTTGGTAAGTCTTCTAAATTTATGGCATTATCCTGTCCTACCTAGCCACATCTGGGAATAGAACCAGATGGACAAAGAATCTGAATACTCTTCTGGACAGAATATTCTTTGGTGTACATAGAGGAATGGGAAAGGAAGGGAGTCAGGGAGGGGGAACCTCAGGACAATACCCCAGGAACAGAAGCAAAAGCCATGGGTCATAACAGTCACAAATCAATTAAGAATTCTGGGATAGTAATGGAGACTAACATCTTCACTGGGTGTGGCAGTTCAACCATAAAGCAGCAAACAAACCTCAGAGAAGACCTTAGGTTAAATAAATCAGGGTCCATAGATGATAGATAGATTGATAGATAGATAGATAGATAGATAGATAGATAGATAGATAGAGATAGAGATAGAGATAGAGATATACACACACACACAGATCCAACCAGAGACTGGTTAACAGCCAAGAAATCTTAAGAGAGCTGGATTAAAGGTCAGAGATGAACAATTTCTCATGCCAAGGGTTCCTCTTTCCAGAACTCCTTTTGATTTGGTATGAATCACATCCTCCTATTTAGCTCAGTGAAGTCAGCAGGAATTGCAAGCGACTTTGATCAGAAACCCTTTATCAACATATCTATACAGATATAAAATCAGGAATCTATAAAAACTGCCTACTCTGTGCATTTATGGGATACATCCTATGTATATATCCTATATGTGCAGAGAGCATATATACAACATATACTATATATTACTACATTCTACTCTATTACTATAGAGTAATATTTCTGCCTCTATAAGCCTTTACATAAATGTGTATTCATATATACAAATACACGTATGTCTAATGTTATGGTTCCCAGACACCTACAATTGCTGCTGGGACTCACTGAGCTAATGAGAGGGTGTGGCTAAAACTCTACCCCCTCAAAAGAACAGCTGGAAAGATAAGAAAGGCTTAGTGCTCTGAAGGTGCCAGATCCTTAATCCCTGGCCTATATTTATATCTTGTCTATACAGTTCCATTGTTTTCTTCTTATCTCTCTATGTCTCTCTGGTTTTCCTCTCCCCCAGTGTCTTTGTGTGTATGTGTATCCATCCCTTTCTACTCTGTGCCCAGAAATGCCATAGGCTTGTACTGGGTTCATTGCTGGGATTTCCCAACTTTTTGATAGTGGAAGTAGGCTCCCAAAGTCTCACATTTATTGGCTCATCACCCCGACCTTGACAACTGGGGAAATTTGCTAATTATAGAAATAGCTGTGGGTTCAAAAGTGTAAGGGGTGTCTCCAGAAAGGAAGAGGTAAAGGAGCCGTATGAATCAGGTTTAGTATAGAGCAGGTCATTTGTTTCCATACAAAAAGCATGGATAGTTAGGTGGTGCAGTGGATAGAACTTTGGAAATGGAATGAGGAAGACCTAAGTTCAAATATGGCGTCAAACACTTACCAGCTATGCAACCATAGGCAAGTCATTTAGCCTCTGTTTGCCTATTTCCTCATCCTTAAAATGGGGATAATAATAACTGTTAACTCCCAGAGTTGTTGTGAGGATCAAATGAGATAATAATAATTATATACAAATCAGATAATAGTAATGATAAAGTGCTTAGCAGGGAGCCTGGTGCACAGTAAAGTGCTACATACAGATGACCTATTATTAGCTATTATTGATAAGCATAAGATAAATCATAGCATACATTAACAGAGCAATTTAAAGATTTGCAGCTGACACAGTTGTCATCTCCATGAACAAACTGAGTGATGTCAAGCCAAAAAAAAAAAAAAGCTCATCAGAGTTTTCCCATAAGTTTTCACTTGACTGTGACACTGTTATTTTGCCACTGGCTATTAATCTACTTGCCTAAAATGATTAGGGTGAGCATTTTTATTTTTTTCCAATATTTGCTAAGAAAAAAAGAATTTCCACACATCTACACTGAACATTCTAACTTTTTTACTTTTTTAAACAAAGTTTTATTTATTTTTAATTTATGGAATAAAATAAGCATTTCCATAATATAGTATAATAAAAATATTATTGCAAATGAAACTTCAAAACTATTATGTAAAACTTGCTATTCAGGGGCAGCTAGGTGGTGGAGTGAATAGAACACGGGCTCTGGAGTGAGAAGGACCTGAGTTCAAATCCGACCTCAGACACTTGATATACTTACTAGCCGTATGACCTTGGGCAAGTCACTTAACCCCAATTGCCCTGCCTTGCCCCCTCAAAAAAAAAAAGAGCACAACTTGCTATTCATTTTAAATATATACTAAAGTTATCATGTAAATTTTTTCCTTTTTTCTTCCCTTTAACCCTGCCCTAGAGATGGTTACCATTAGACAGAAATACACACACACATACACATACATAAAATCATCCTAAACATACTTCCATTTATCAGTTCTTTCTCTGGATGCAAATAGCATCTTCCTTCATAAGGGGGATTTAGTTAATGTAGGCATTTATAATAGTCAAAATGACAATCACTCAAAGTTGTTTTAAAAACAATATTACTGTTACAGTATACAGTGTTCTCTTCATTCTGCTCATTTCACTCATTATTTCTTGCAAGTCTATCCGTGTTTTTCTAAGATCATCAAATTCATCATTTCTTATAGCACTTCACAATCATGTACCACAGCTTGTTCAGTCATTCCCCAGTTGATGGGTATCCCTACAATTTTCGGTTCTTTTGGTACCATAAAGAGAGCTGCTATAAATATTTTTAGAACATATAGGTTCTTTTCCTTTTCCCTAATCATCTTGGGAAAGAGACCTAGTTGTGGTGTTGCTGGGTCAAAAGGTATGGGTAGTTTAATAACTCTTTGGGCATAATTCCAGACTGCTCTCTAAAATGGTTGGATCAGTTCACAATTCTACCAACAATGAATTAGTACCCCAATTTTTTCACATCCCCTCCAACATTTGTCCTTTCCCTTCAATCATTTTAGCTAATCTGATGGGTGTAAAATGATATCTTAAGGTTGTTTTAATTTGTATTTGTCTAATCAATAATGGTTTAGAGCATTTTTCCTATAACTATAAATTGTTTGGATTTCTTCATCAGAAAACTGCCTGCTGATATCCTTTGACCATTTATCCATATTCTTATAGATTTTACAAAGTTAGAACATATTAATGAATCCTTTATAGGCCACTACTGGCCTACAAAAGGATCAGTCTAAAGTTGTAGGAGACCTCAGAGACTATCTAATCCAACCCCCTCCTTTTAGGGATAAAACTGAAGCCCAAGGAGCTTAATTACTTGCTACTAGGTCTCAGATATTCTGGGCCTTTGAGTTAATAATAATGTACATAATTGTGGACTACCTACCAAGAGTAATACCTTGAATGTACCTTTTCAATAAAATGATGTTTTATGATGTGGCTATAGTTTGGGCTTGAACTCATAGTCAAAGAAGTAGGAAAAATCAGAGGCAGGATTATGAACACTCATTCTCTGATTTTAGAACCAAAGCTCTTTCCGCTTACTGTGCTTCCTTTGATGGCATGATGCTATAAATACCCTGGATCAAAGATGAGCAGCTTATCTGACATCACCCCTTCTCCTGGGGCCTGGGGGTGGTGTGGGCAGGAGAAAGGATCGGATTCAGTGAAAGAGACAGTGTAGCTATCCTAGAGAATCAAGAGAATACAATGTTATGGAAACCAAGAGAGGAAAGAGTATCCCAAAGGAGGGGATTGCCAGCAATGTGATTTGTTACAAAGAGGCCAAGAAGGATAAGGATTATGAAAATATCTTTGCACATTCTTATTAAAAGGTTATTAATGATCCTGGAGAAAGCAGTCTCAGAATAGTGCAGGGAGCAGAAGCCAGATTACAAAAGGTTGAGGAATAAGTGCGTGGTAAAGAAATGCCGTGTAGATTACCATATTGAGAAAGTTAGGATATAAAATTCATTTTTATGTGAGATGGTTCCTTGGAAAGGAAAAAGAGAAGAATATAGAAAAATTTAGGTCTTTTTAAAGTTATTGGTAGGTTTTTTTTTTCCCTGTCTGAATCATCAGTGCCTACCTACCATATTTTTGATGTTCAGTCATTTCAGTCATGTCTGATTCTTGGTGACCCCATTTAGGATTTTCTTGGCAAAGACACTGGAATAGCTTGCCATTTCCTTCTTCAGCTCATTTTACAGATGAGGAAACTGCAGCAGAGTTAATTGACTTGCCTAGGTCACATATCTCGTAAGTTTCTGAGGTCAGATTTTGAACTCACAAAAATGAGTTTTCCTAATTCCAGGCCTGGCATTTTATCCACTGTGTCACCTAGCTATCCACCTAGCATATAATAGGAACTTAAATAGATACTTACTGTTTAGCTGATTTTGTGTTTTTCTTCTTAACCTCAGAATAAAGCAACTTTCCTAGTATGTTACCTTTACCTGCTCAAACAATCCCATTTTATCTTGTCCCCTCCAACAGATTTACCCCTCTGTCATTCCCACTCTATCGCTTATTTTCAATCTCTCCCTCTCTAATAGCTCCTTCTATACTGCCAACAAATATGCCTATTTCTCTTATCGTCCTGTATCTTTTCTGCCCTCTGTTGCTAAATTCTTTGAAAAGGCTATCTACAATAGCTACTCCACTTTCTCTCCTCTCACTCTCTTCTTAACCTCTTGCAATACAACTTTTCACTTCATTCTTCTATTAATATGGTTCTCTCCCGAGTGGCTAGGTGACCTTGGGCAAGTCATTTAACCCCAATTGCCCTGCCTTCCTCCCTCAAAAAAATGAAAGCAAAATGGTTCTTCCAAAGTTACTAATGATCTCTTAGTTGCCATATCCAATGACCTTTTCTTTATCCTCATTCTCTTTGATGTCCCTACAGTCTTTGATACTGTTAATCACCCACTTCTCTCCTTGATACTCTTTCATCTCTAGGTTTTTGGGATACCATTCTTTCCTGGCACTGCTCCTATCTATCTGACCACTTCTTCTCATTCTCCATTGATGGATTCTTATCCAGATCCTTCTAAACCATAAGTGTCCCACAGGGTTCTGTCCTGGACCCTCTTCTCTATTCTCTCTATATTACTTCCCTTGGTAATCTCATCTATGAATTCAATTACCATCTCTATGCTGATGACTCTCAAATCTCTACTGTCTACCTCTACAATCCTAAACTCCCTGTAATCTGGCATCTTCAACTACCTTTTACATACTTAAAACTGGATTCCAGGAGATTTTTTTTTTTTTTTTTGCTTTTTGGAGGGCTTGTGACCTAGGTGTCATCCTCAACTCCTTACTATCTTACACACACACACACACACACACACACACACACACACACACACACACACACACACACACAAAATCTGTGGCCAAGACCTGTCCATTTCCATTCTGCAACATCTCCAGAATATGTCCCCTTTCTCTTCTCTGGTACTGCTACCACTCTAGTAGAGGCCCTCATCACCTCATGCCTAGACTATTGTAATACCATGCTGGTGGGTCTGCTTGCCTCAAGTCTTTCCTCACTCCTATTCCTCCTCCATTTTGCCATTAAAGTAATTTTTGTAAAGCACAGGTCCAACCATATCACCTTGCTACTCAAATCAAATCTACTCTCATTCATTTATAGGATAAAATATAAAAATCCTTCATTTGGTAGTCAAAGTCCTTTATAACCTGCTCCCCTTCTACTTTCTAAACTTCTTACACCCTACCATGTATTCCTCAATCCAGTGACAATGACTTCCTGTTCCACAAATAAGACACTCATCTCCTTGATTCTGGGCATTTTCTCTGGCTGTTGCCCACAACTGGAATGTTCTTCCTCTTCATCTCTGTCTATTGGCTTCTCTGGCTTCCTTCAAGTCCCAATTAAAACCCCATCTTCTAAAGGAAACCTTTCCCAACTCCTCTTACTTCTACTGCCTTCCCCCTTTTAATTATGTCCCATTTTTCTTCTTTAAAACTTGTCTGTACATATTTGTTTGCTTATTGTCTCCCTCATTAGATTGAGTTTTCTGACAGTAGGGACTGTCTCTAGCTTCTTTTTATATCCCCAGAGTTTAGCCCAGTGCCTGACACACAGTAAGTATTTAATAAATGTTTAGTGAGTATTGACTACTGACATAGGAAAGGCTCTCATGTCACATATATAATCATATCAATGTATCACAAAAAATTTTTAAGTGTCTAATGTTTGGATCTCTGCCTTTTTTTTTACCTCTCAAAGTATTAAGGCTAAGTACAAAATCACAAATATATTCATTTGCATATCTGAATGTATCAGAAATGTACTGCAGGTCAGTTCTAGGGCAAGAGATTGTGTTCTCACTTTGGCCTGCCCCATTCTTTAGTGCTATGTAACAAGCCCTTTAAACAAGGCATGCATTAAAACCAAAAGATATTAACTCCTCTGTTGCATCAGGACACCTGTTCAGTAACAGATACTGTAACCCAGATATGAGTTTTATACGGTTACTCTCACTTACTTTCAGATCTTAAAAGAAAGGAAAGTTGAAGGACAAATCTAGTTTTGAAACAAAACCTAGATGTTTTGCCAATTATTAGATACCTGAATTTTCTAACTGAATTATATCTTTTTGTGAAAGAACAGAGGAAATGGTTTGGGGGAAATGTCCTTTTGGTATTCAGATTAGATAAATCTGCAGTTTCTAGTCTAGATATAGCACCATCTGGTGGAATGCTGTTTGCTTATTTCCCCTCCTGTGGAATTTAACAGACCAGAAACAGAAATGAAGCTTATTTATTCAGGCCAAGAACAATAGTATCATGTAAAATATGTATTTATTGAAAAGAAGCTTTCAAGGTGTTGCTATTAGGACAAACTATAGTCCACAATTATACACATTATTTTTAACTCAGATGCCCAAAACATCTATGCCCCGGCAGGAAGCAATGGTCTTCCCTGTCTACTATTCTCTGCACTCCCACTTGGCTATGCACAGTTGCTTTAAACAGCCAACTTCTTCAAGGTAATTTTCCCAAGATCAGTCAGTGAGTCAATAAACATTTACAAAGCGCCTATTCTGTCTCAGATATGATCTCTGCTCTAATACCATTCTTTCTCATTCCTATGCTTTCCAAGTTGCCTGAAGCTCCCAGATGTCATATTTGGCAGGCTTTCTTTCTACCTTTGACAAAAGTTGTAGAAATCAGTGTTTTCTTACTTCATAGATTGAACTGTGAAGAAACTTAAAGATCCCTGCCTTAGTGTATGTCTTTCAAAATTGTGTAACTATTCGATTATAACTTGGATACTTTATTTTCAATTCAATTTTAAAAGCATTTATTAAGAATCTTGTATATACAGCCTTGTGTTGAAACTTTGAGAGACTATAAAGACAAAAACCAAGTCTGTCCTAAAGGAACTTATATTCTCTTAAAAAAAACATGAGATTTAATCAATATGAGCATTTCCTATACTCAAAGACATTGTGATATGGTGAGAAAGGCACAGGATTTAGTTAGAAGACCTGAGTTCAAATTCTGATTCTGCTCTATGTTACCTGTGCAAACTGAGGCAAATCATTTATTTCTCTAGGTTTCAGGTTCCTCATTTATAAAATGAGGGTAATAGGCAGCATGATATGGAGGAAAGAACCCTGGCCCTGGGTTCCTAGGATGGATTCAAATTCCACCCCTGATGTGATAGTAGATATGAGAACTTGGGCAAGTCAGTGGGCCTCTGATTTCTAATATGTTAAAAAAACATGTTGGAACATGTTGGCCTCTGAAATTTCTTCAGCTCTATGATCCAAACAGCATTGGAGTTGGATCTTCTTCTTGCTAATTAAAATATATGAAACTCCTGCCCTATAACTAATAGTCCAGGATCAGATATACATTCCAGAACCAGAAACAGACTCCCTGTCTAGGGGGTTTGGGTGTAGTCACAATACGCAATAAAAGAGCTTGGGCTGAAGCTAGATAGACTTATTCTTCCTGGTTAAATCTAAAGTAGGAATCCACCCTGACCTAAGGCTACAAAACTGTCTACTCCACTCTGAAACCCTAAAATAAGAGTAATTCTGAGGAAAGGCTGATTAGATGAAAACTCACCTCCCCATCCACTTAAGGCTTGCCCCTCCTGATCTTCCCTGATTATGTCCTCAGGAAATTCAATTTCTCCTTAACAAAACTTATCTTTATCTTACTTATATCCTTATTATACATTCTTTCTATCTCCAAATAACCAAAGAAGTATGGTTCACCACAGAAGCACCTCAGGGCATGCTCTTAAATACTAGATGTTCCTTCTCTAATGCCCCTTAATACAGAGGGCCAGGAAGAGGCATAACTTTATTCCTTGTTCCTTGCTGATACTTTTACATTCTCCCTCTTCAAGTCACCATCATTTAGCAATCTACCCTTTTTTGAGGTTCACTCCATCCAGACTTAGCACCCTCTCCAGTCAGGATATAAATGAGATGGCTATCCACTACCCCCAGGCTATTTTCCCTCTCTTCTCAAAGAGTTCAACACCTTGCTTCATAGTCTTCTTCTCTAACTCAATCCTTACCCTTATACTTAGAGAATTGAGTATACAATATTGTAATTTAATACAATTAATACAATGACATTTCACTGGCCTCCCAGTTTGTTGACCTCCTAAGTTTCCATGACCTGCAACTTCAGTGGACATTAGCTACACACACACACACACATACACACATGCTAGTCATACTCTAGACTTCAAAGTCCCCATAAAAATTTGAAGTCCATAGTCTAAAATTCTAATATTCTTAGAATCCAATATTCTTTTCCCCTTCCTTAAGTTTTCCTTGCCTAGCCTGTCCTAAATCTATACTTCTTCCAATCATTTCACTCCTCCCCATCTATTATCCCAGTCTAGATTCACTTTCCTCCCATTGAAATGATGATGCTATTAATAGTCCCACTTTACACCGTGCTCTACCCTTAGATACTTTGACCCTTTGTTTTATTGCCCCCAACCTTTCCTCGACTCAAAATCTGGACTATGCCCACCACTGACCTTTTCTCCCCCTACTTCTGAGCTGCTGGAAGAAGTCTCACAACCATGAATGAATTGGTACGATATTTTTTTTTTTACTATCAATTAATAAATCAACAAGCATTATTAAATGCTTACTATATTCCAGACACTGTGCTGATGATACAAAAGAAAAGTAAAAACCATTTTTGTCTCAAGGAGCTTACTTTCTAATGTGGGAGAAAGAGAAAAGTCTGGAAATAGTTTTGAACCAAAGAAATATTATTCAATATTTCCAGAGAAACTAAAAAAGGAGATCTAAAAATTTGCTTCCACAACAGGTAAGGGTACATATAGTTTAGTGAATCTGGGGGAATAATTCTAAATTCTTTTCCAGAATTTCTGTAACAATTCATAGCTTAAACAATAATACATCAAGATGTCTGCTTCCCTCTGACTCTTAGCAATTACTATTTTCCCCATTTTTGTCATATTTGTCAACCTGAAGCCTAGGAAGTAGAATTTCAGAGTTATTTTAATTTTATTTTCCCTAATTTTTCAGTGATGTGGAGCATTTTTTTCATATAGTTCCTTAGAACTTGTATTTCTTCCTTTGAAAATTACCTGTTCATATCCTTTGACCTTAGTCTATTCAAGAATAACCCTGGTTCTTATATACTTGAATCCATTTCTTATATATTGTGACAAATAAAAAACTGGAAAGACAGTTTCTGAATAATTAATAATCAACTTATTAAGCTAGCTAATTATCAGTAAATTTATGGTCAGTGGCTTCTCTCTGAAAATCAAAGATCTCCAATAGAGACACTGAATGTTTTAAATACCTTTGTAAAAAAGTATGCCCTGGCAAGTGAAAATCAACCTTGATTGGTGGACATTTAATAAGGAGGTGGGCTAGAAATCTTCAGCTCTCTCCACTGAGAATGATCATGTGATTCAGCTCCCTCCAGTAATCCCAACAGAGGAATCCATTTCCATCCAGACCACTCTGATTTTCTCCTTCATAATCTGTGTCACCTTAAATTCTAATAGAGAAGTATAAAGATAGGGTTGTCTTCCTTTGTGCAAGAACACACCCAGACTTGATTCTGTCTATACTTAACCCCATCCTGGTTGGGTGGGGTGCAGGTGGTCAGAGACTGAGAAGTATGTTCAACGAAGGTTAGGGACATCTCATCTATCAGCCATGTTCTTCAGGGACTGACTGACCTTCTATAAGGGCTGTGTCCTAAATGAGGAAATAAAGGAGAAAAAAGCCTTGATCCTAATTTAACAATTGATTGTTAATATATTAGCAAAACAATAATTTCTTTCAATATCTTAGATATGACATTTATAATACAAACTTTAATTTCTCTATTATTTTATCCATTATGATATTATAATTATTTCTTTTATTTGGTCTGTTTGCTTGACCTCACCATAAGCACTGCTTTCAGTTATTTCTGAACACAGTGAAACCACCTGTGCCAATCTCTCTTTTTTCTTCCTTGAAAAGAAAGTGAGAGTTATCCTTCCATTTAGCTGCTGTTGTCTTCTGTTTTCATGACATGACAATATGCATGAGGTTTGGTTCTTCAAGTACTGTGGTGCTGGATAAATATTACACAGAGAAAATATGTAACAATCATTTCATATGTCCATTCTTTAAATGAACCCCTGAATCAATGCACACATGTTAAAACCTATAGACACAATGGCAAAATGGAAATAAGCTTTCAAGAAGCTTTTTTTTTTTAAGAAGCTTACATTTTAATGGGGGAGACATCATGTACATACTATCTATAGGTATATACAGAATACATAAAAAATGAATACAAGGTAATTTGGGGGGGAGGGCACTAGCTGCTGGGGAATCATGAAAGGCTTCATGTATAAGTGGTATTTAAACTGAGTTTTGAAGGAAACCAGGAATTCCATAAGATGGAAGTGAGAGAGAAACTTCTAGGCATGGCGTCAGGTAGTACAAAGGCATGGAAATGAGTGATGGAGAGTTGTATATGTGAGGAAGACCAAACAGGCCAATATGGCTGGATCAGAAACTTACACAGAAGTGAGTAAATGTGTAAAAAGGCTGGAAAGTAATTAAAGGGGTCAGCTTTTAAGGAGCTTTAAATGTATTTTCTATTTGATACTAGAGATAATAGGGAGCCACTGGAGTTTATTGACTAGCAGGAAGTGACAAGATCAAACATGCCTTTTAGGAAAATCACTTTGACAAGCTGTAAGGAGAATTAATTAGAGTGGGGGAAGATTAAAAAAATTTTAAATAATATTTTATTTTTTCCCAATTACATGTAAAAACAATTTTTAACATTCTTTTTTAAAATTTTGAGTTTCAAATTCTCTCCTTACCTCTTTCCTTCTCCTCCCTGAGACAGTAAGCAATTTGATATAGGTTAACATGTGCAATCATATGAAACATATTGCCATATTATTCATATTGTAAAAGAAGATGGAACTCTACCCCCTGAAAAGCACACACACACACACACACACACACACACACACACACACACACACACACAAATAAAATTAAAGAAAGTTAAAAATGGTATGCTTTGATCTGCAGTCAGACTTTACCAATTCTTTCTCAGGATGTGGATCACATTTATCATCGTGAGTCCTTTGGAATTGTCTTGGATCACTGTATTGCTGAGAAGAGCCAAGTCATTCACTATTGTGAATTCATTGTACAATATTGCTGTTACCGTGTAAAATTTTCTCCTGGTTCTGTTTACTCTGCATCAGCTTGTATCTTTCCAAGTTTTTCTAAAATCATCCTGCTTATCCTTTCTCATAGCCCAATAGTATTCCATTACAATCATATATCATGACTTGTTTAGCCGTTCCCCAATTGATAGACATGGATGGTGGGGAAAGATTTAAATCAAGAAGAAAAATTAGGAGGTGATTGAAATAGCCCCAGGCAGAGAATAGTAGGGCTTGAAACTAGAATGATGGCTGTATGAATGAAGAGTAAAGAATCTATGCAAGAGATATTATAGTGGCAGAAAAATAGGATTTGACAACTAACTAGATATGTGAAGTTAATAAAAGTGAGAAATTGAGGATAATCTCAATATTGTGACCCTGATTAATCGGAAGGGTGGTGGTTGCCCTCTCAATAGTAATAGGTAGGTTGAAAAGCGGGGTGGATTTGGGAAGAAAGATAATGTATTCTGTTTTAGACATGTTGAATTTGTGATTCTCCTAGAGACATTCCATCCAAGATGTTCAATAGGCAATTAATCTTGTAGGACTGGAGCTCAGGGTGGATATATAGATTTGGGAGCTGTTGCATGGAAGTGATAGATGAACCCATGATAGCTGATGAAGTTAGTAAGTGAGAGTAGAGTGAAAAGGGCAAAAGATAAAGTGCTGGGGCATACTCACATCTTATTTAAATACACACAACACCATATAATCATCAAAACACAGTATGAAGCAAATAATATGGGGGCAAATTAATAAGAGAGCAAATAAATCAATAGGATTATATGATATTACACAGAAAGAATAAGTGGAATCCATCCACTCATTCTGATAATCCTAAAATGAAGAAGTTACAACAAGAGGATTCAAATTTCTAGGGAATGAACAAATCACAAATCTTGTTATGGTTTGTATTTCAGGAATGGTGTAGGCAGTTTCTAACAAGGATTACCCCTGGCTGAAGGAGATCATAAAAATCTGTTGGATCAGGGAGATGTATATCTTGAAGGGAGCAGCCACGTCCCTCTAAGTGTGGAGGAGATTAGACATACAGTAATAATAGATAGCATTTATGTAGCACTTGAAGGTTTGTAAATAATATCTTATTATGTGCCTACAACAACTCTGAGAAGTAGGTATTATGATTATCTCTACAGATCAAAGGAAACAGGCAGACAGAAATTAAGTGACTTACCCAGGATCATACAGCTCCTCCAATTTTGTTCAGCACTCTATCCAGTGCTACCTATTGATAGCCAATTTGCATTTACTACCTGAACAGGCTTCGTGGCTCTCTGTTTTCTGTTTGCTCCTTTTAGGCTTAATATTCAGGTGCAGAAGTTGTGTCTTCAGGTAGAAGACCCTGGGGGACAACCCTCCAGGTTTCTGCTTTAAATTTACTATACTGTTTAATCCAGAAAGGAATGCATTTCAAGAAAAACTAAGGGAAATTAACCTTATGATGAAAAGCATGACATAGCATACAAAGTCCATGATTCTGATTTGTCCCTCCCAGAGTGTTTTCTGCACTATTAAGTTCATTAGAGAATAGAGTTGGCATAGAAAATGAGGGAGGTGCATTTACACTGAGGAATCTGGGGAGTAGTTTGGTGTGTTGTGTTTGCATGTCTTCCTGGTCCATTTAAATGTACAATGGCATTGTTGCTGCCCAAACGAGGGAACCATCCAGGTTCCCACAGGCCCTGGTCTCTCTTGGATAGTAGAAATCCATTCCAATCTTCAGGGGTCAAGGTGGATCTAAAGTACAATTATTTCTTACTGTGTAGTTGGGGTTCCCCTGTTTGGAAAAAATAAAAGGACCCATTTTGTGCTATTTCTCAGATCTTGGTATGGGCAGAGGCTCTTAATATGGAGACTGTGAACTTTTATTTTTAATATAATTTAATAACTACAGTCCAATATAATTAGCTTATTTTGTAACCCTATATATTTTATGAACTTAAAAATTATTTTAAGAAGGGCCTTATAAACTTTACCAGACTGCCAAAATGGTTCATGACACAAAGAAGGTGAAAAATCCCTGTTCTAGGGTATAATGTAAGTATCTTCTTCCAGGGTCTGAATCCTGTCCACAATGTTTAGGCTTCTTTGTAGTAAGGAGGTGCTTGACAATAGACAGGAAGTTAGTAGATAGGATAGGAAGTTAAGTGAGCATTCTCAACTGCTTTAATGCTTGCTACCTGGAGAAAATATGCGTAGTGGTCTCCTGGACCTTCCTTGGGAATGGCCTCAGTTCAAACCATTGTGGACACAGCAATTTACACAACTGAGCATTGATAGTATGTTGAAAACTTCTTTTAAGAAGAGTATAATCTGCCCAATTTCATATTTGATTTCAGTTCTTATGATTTACATTTTTCTTTTTTCAAAAAAAGTATGTTTTTTTCCAATTCCACATAAAAACAATTTTTAACATTTGTTTTGTAAAATTTTGAGTTCCAGTTCTCTCCCTCTCTCCCTCTCCTCTCTCCTCTTTGAGAAGGCAGGCAAATTGATATAGATTATACATGTGTAGTCATACAAAACATTTCCATATTAGTCATGTTATGAAAGAAAACACAGACAAAAAAAAACAAGAAAAATTAAGTCAAAAAGCATGTTTCAATTTGCATTCTGACTACCTCAATTCTTTCTCAGAAGGTTTATAGTATTTTTTATTTTAAGTACTTTGGAATTGTCTTGGATCATTGTATTGCTGAAAATAGCTAAATCATTCACAGTCAATCATCATACAATATTGCTGTTACTGTGTACAATGTTCTCCTGCTTCTACCTACTTCACTTTGCATTAGTTCATATAAAGCTTTCCAGGTGATTTACATTGTTTTCAAAAGGTGTCATTTTGTTCTGTGCTCTTGTGTTTGTTTCTTCCCAATGAAGAGGCACTGTATATCTTCCTTTTCTTTCAAAAAATTGTTAGAAGATCAGAATGAATTAAGATCAAAGCAATCCTTAACAAAACTGCCATTCTCCCATCTGTGAGAAGTGGTCAATTACCCTTAGGTTTCCTGTTTAGAAGATATACTAACAGACAAGTTAAAATCCTGATGTATGGAATGGGACTGGATCTATGATTTCATTAGAATAAGAGGCTTCCAACAAGAAAACTCCCTCCATCAAAACAAATCCACAGCTTGTTTGAAATTATAGCCCTAGGTGCCTAGGGCACTGAAAGGTTAGATAACTTCTCCCAGAGTACATGAAGCCAGTAGGTATCTGAGGTGTGACTTTCATAGAGTTCTTCCATGATCCACAGCCAGCATTCTACTCCTTATGCAATTCATTTTTTCATTTAAAAAAAAAAATCTCCTACTGTAAAATATCCAAAATTTATTCACAATTAATTTGAAATTTTTAAATCTAAAAATCAGTTTTTAATGGTCATATTGGAAAACCACTGAATTTACATTTAAATGTATAGCTATTCCAGCTTTTTTTCTTTTAATGTTATCTTTCTCAAGGCAGCTGAAATTTCATAAAGACTTTTTTTCTGACTGGAGTTGCCAACAACCTCATATGATTTCTAACTTCTCAAGGTCTCTTATTCTTTGTAACTTCTAGAGCAATGTTTTTCCCATTCCAAATAAACTCATGATGTACTGGCATACACATAAGTGTATACATATGCTATAAAAGCATTTACAATATTTCTTTGCTAGAGAAAGGAAACCAAATTAGTCATAAGACATTTAATAAGTGCCAGGCACTGTTACCTAAGTAAGGATAAACAAAAGAATCCTTGTTCTCAAGGCACTCACAGTATAATGGAGGTCAGAACATACAAACTATGTACAATAATAATAATAATAATAACAACAATAACAATAGGTAACCTTTGTGTAGTACTTACTATGTGCTAGGCACAGTGCTAAGCACATTACAATGATTATTATTTCATTTGATTCTCACGAAAACCTAGGAGGTAAGTTCTAATGTTATCCCCATTTTAAGGATGAGAAAACTGAGGCAAATAGAGTTTAAATGGCTTGCCCAGTGTCACATAGCTAATAAGTGTCTGAAGCCACATTTGAATTCAGGTCTTCCTGACTCTAAGTTCAGAGCTCTATCTGTTCAACAACCTACAAACTACAAACAAGTTTTATATATAGGATAAGTTGGAAATAATCAACAGAGGGAAATCTCTAGAATTAAGAGGGATTGGAAAAAACTTCCTATAAAAATTGAGACTTTAGTTGGAACTTGAAGGAAGCCCAGGAAGTTAGAAGGCAGAGATCAGGAGGGAGATCATTCCAGGCAAGGGGAACTTTTGTCGGAAGGACAAATGTCTCAATTACTTAATGTTCTAATAGGATTCCATCTATCTTTTCCAGACTCATAGCAGGACTTCAGTATCTGTGAAATTAAGTATAAAATCATTAGCAATCTTTAAAATTCTCTAGGGGTAGTTTCATAAAAAAAAAACAAGATAATATAAATGACACTGATATACTGCCTTAAGGATAGGTAAGTTACTTTATATATATTAAATTACTCGGTGCTCCCAACAACCCTGGGAGGGAGGAATTATAAGCTACAGAAGAGGAAACTGAGGACCTTTGTGAGGATCTAGATCTAGATTATATATCAACATATATATGTGTATATATGTGTGTGTGTGTATGTATGTATATATATGTGTATATATATATATATATGTATATATATCTCAAGACCTGATTCCAGGTATTTCTTGAATCTAAGTCTATCAGAGCAATCCTTTCATGTAAATGATTGGGGAGGGAGGTTGCCCAGTGGCCAAATTTTCAAGGTCAAAACTGTTAGCTTTTAAAAGCTAGAATTGTTGGGACATACTCTTCAAGGCCTTAGGTTGTGTTTGTTTTGTTTCCTTTATCTGGGTTAGGAATTAAAAAAAAACAACTCTTTGTATAATATCAAGGTTCCAGATTATCCTAGCCTATTGGTTATGACAATATTATATTTCAAAATATTAGGCACATCTTTGTCTTCTTTCCTTTTGTACATTTATAGAGGTACACAGCAACTGATTTATATCATAGGATTACTTTCTAATTTCATAATTATAACTTTGAAACTTCAAATAAATGCTTGAGAAGGGGGATCAAGGGGATGTTTGTGATACAGTGGACAGAGAATTGGCTGGACTTAGAGAATCTGAGTTCATACTCCATCTCTGATGCTTATTACCTGTATGACCTTGGGCAACTCATTTAACTTGCCTGGGTCCCAGTTTCTTCATTTAAAATAAAGTGGTGAAGTGTTGGACTAGATAACCTCTAATATCCCTTTCAAGTCTAGATCTCTGAGTCATGAATTTAGGGGTTGTTTTTTTTTCTTATTTGTTTGTTTTAGTTCAGCAAATCTAGGGAGTAAGGGAGTCTTTTTCTATATATTTATTTCTTTATCTTTTCACTGTTTCCTTTCCTGATTGGTCAGATCAAGAGGAAAACAGAAGATAAAATGAAGCAAAATGAAGTTCAAACCAGACTCTAATCCTAGTTACATAGTTTGGAAGTTTTAAAAAACTGGATAGCTAGCTCGTATTTCTCTTTTTGCTGACTCTGATTTTGTTAGAGGCTATTTTCCATTCTTACTGATGAGCTTTACATATCTATCTAACTGCATTTATATATGTACACACACACACACACACATATATACACATTTATATGTATATATACAGATATACAGTATTTGTGTATATATATTTAAAAGATATATATGAACAGATAGGAAACACTTTTGTTGACACATACTCATCCATGCCAACAAACTATTACATACTAGTTAGTTAACTTTAAGATCCATGTGAGGTCTCATGACTTTCTCCTTTACCCATTTCCTGGATAGGAATAAAATACAGAGATTATCTTTGTGTTTGTCTTGGCATTCCAAATTGCCTTTTCAGGTTCTTATCACCAAACTGAAGATTTTTTTGGGTTCTCTCACTGCAACAATTAATTCTCTGTTTTCCATAGACTGGGGGATTTTTTTTTTCTATTCAAGTTATATTTTGGGGGGCCACTTGCCACTTGTTTTTTTTCTCTTCTATGTTCTGCATATGTTGGGAAGTGAAAAAGGTACATTCCTAAGATTCCACATCCTATCATATCATATGTGGAGACACATTAAGCTACACACTCATGTGGGCTAAAGGCATTTGATTCACTTTCTCTTCCTACTAAGCACATCTCAGTGCAATTTTGCCTTAGGTTCAGACAGCTGGAGCTCTTCCCTTGTTCCTTTGATTTTCAAGAGCTAAAGACTATTTCATCCTGAGGCCCTCAGGATCAATCTAGAATGGATAGTATGCTCTGTTAACTTGAAAGTTTGGTTGAAGGAGGCAAACAGGCTAGGTGATGTATAAATTTATATTGTTTATTCCCTTAAAGTTAGACAAAGCTAGCAAGCTTGTATATACAAGGAGCCAAAACCTAAGTTCTGACTGCCTGATATAAGATTGACAAAGTTTTTATATGTTTTAGGGCAATCCCAGGATGTCTGTGTCCCTCAAATTTATGGTCTCCATGTTTGTTTTTTACCCATGCTACGAGAAAATAAGTTTCTTTTTTTTTTTTATTTTGAAAGAGGATTTCAATGTATTCAGCAGTCAGAGCAGCTATAAGCTTTTTTTATTGCAAGTCCAAAATGGGGAAAAGTCTCATAAAAGAAAATAGTGTCTTATCTCTTTTCCAAGTTAATCTCAAATCAAAACAACCAATGTGTAGAACTGGGTCTTTGGTTTTGTTTTGTGACTGTTCAACATAGTAACTGTTGTAGTTTTCTTGATATATTGTAGAATCTTTAATAATTGTCAAAGATGTAGAACTTCAGTCAGTCAATCAAACAAGCAAGACAGCATTTATACATCTATCATTTTCCTGATTGTTGGTAACCTGTGCATATTTTCCCCAGATAACTTTGCCTCCTTGTGTCACAAGGCCCAGCTCACTCACATTCACTTCGATGACAGTCCATTTGGTAATAACACCCACAAGTATGGGTAGGCAAAAAGTAGCTTTAAGTTCAGGATGAGTTACATGAGCCTTCTTAAAATGTAAACCCATTGGCCTAATAAATCTTTCATATTTTGGTGGTTTTTCAAGTAAGGCCATTGCTAACAAAGCAGACTGTAGTAACCATTCTCTTCCAAGCCTTCTTCTTTCTCTTTCCTATACGAATAACCTTTAACACTTCTGTTTCTCCCTGGGCACAAACTTTTGGCAAGGGCACTTCCCATTTACCAGCTGAGAAAAGAGGTTTCTTAGCTGAATAACTTGTAAATACAGTAAGACAAGTTGACAAAGTGTGTCAGTTGGAAATTATGATCCCAGGATACCTTGAGCTTCCCCCTCCATAGCACGCGGCTCTAAGAAAGATAAGAGATGTCGCACTATTCAGCCATATCTGCTCTTTGGAGTTGCTGACACGGGAAAGGGCATTTTTAGAGCAAAGCAAAGCAGTCTGATCAGTTCAGGCTTTGGCTCTTATTGAGGTCCAAAAATGATATTAAATGATTATCAGCTCAGACCAACTTGTCCTCAGTGGTTTGCTGAGATGGGGGATATCCTTTAGACCCTGACTGAGGGGCATTACCTGGAGTATTAGCAGTCATACTCCTTTCCCATCCTGTGCCAAATTCTGGACTCATAGTCCTCCATACCTTTGGGATCAATATTTCACCTTCTCAATGCAGCCAAAGCCCCATTTATTACAATTCAATTATCTCTGCATTAGTGGCAGTTAAGATAACATCAGTTCTCTTGATACCAGTTTGAATGTCATCTCTAAATGTTTCATTTACTACTACAATAGTGTTTTGCACTTCAGTAATATGAATTTATAATTTTCCAACTTTAAAAAATATCACAGATATGAAAACAAATAACATACTGCTCATTTATAATGACCAGCTACTATCTGGATCTTACATTTGTAAGATACTATTACAATAATTAGTTTATTTTAAGCCTAGGATAAATACAGTGGCCTCCAAGGTCTACATGGTTCTCTCTGATGCTTCAAGAAATTTATTTTATTTTTTTTTAATTTTACTTTAGTTTGCATCATTCATTTCCACAAGATTTTGAGTTACATATTTTCTCCCCATCTTT
>CM053586.1:153807637-153916610 GCA_028646515.1 Pseudochirops corinnae | reverse complement strand
TTCTTACAACACAGATGATACAAGATTCAAACTTTGAAATAAAAACCAATTAATTACCAATCTGATGACCTTAAAATTTCATATGAAGTTACACAGAAATAAAGTTTTCTTATTGTCACACAACCCATCAACTTATAACTAGAAATCAATTACATTCTGGAATCTCACATAGATGGTGAATGTGGTGATCCATAAACTTTCAGATGAACATAAATAGAAAATTGGGTTTACCAAGTATAGAGGCTTTTTCTCCTCTCCCCACATTGCAGAGCCTGGTTGTGAATCCAGGAAAAGGAGAGGTTCATCTGTGTTCCCAAAGGTGTTGGTTTCAGGGTGCCCACCCAGGGGCCGAGGGCTGTTGCAAGGTGGCCCTCGATAAAGCTGTTATGCCTCCTCCCCGCTTTCTTTACTGAAGGTGGGGGAGAGTACTTTTCAGAACTGACCGGAATGAATTCAGTTGCTTTACAGTTGCATTCCCACACACAAAACTTTTTTCTTTTAGGTGAGGTAGGAAATCTGCCTCTTCATGTCTCTCAGCATTCAAAACTCTGGCCAGACGTTTAGAATATAGAGGGAGGTTTCTTTCAACCAATCAGGAAATGCAGTTCAAAACACAAAGTACAGAGACCTAGAAACCGGGCAGAAAGAATACCTCTAAAATAGCAACATGTTAAACATTTCCCTTAATTTTCCTTTTCATTAGCTCTTTTATTTTACACTGTTAATTTTTAACTTCCTCTTTTTTCCCAATCTTTTGATGAAGGTGGGGAGAGAAAAAGGAACTTCTACTTCTAAACCACAGTCTTTAGCTGCTTTCTGGAAAGCAGAAAAATGATCCAGATAATATTGCAAGGGGGTGTTCGGGGAAGACTGTCCCTGTCCCATCCTATGGATTAACAAGACAAATTTCCCCGGACAAAACACAAGACAAAGACACAGACAAGAGACATACAGATGGACAAAACAGACCTGCAACTGGACAGACAAAAAACAAACAGACCCAGCCAGGGGTCTCAAACAAAACCTAACCAGAGAGAGAGAGAGGGAGAGAGAGAGAGAGAGAGAGAGAGAGAGGTCTTAAAAAAAAGACTTAAGCAGAGGCCCCAAGGGCCTAACAGGGGTTGCAAACGGCGTCCCGAATGATTGACCCAGTAAGGGCAGTCTGCTGCGTCCAGCCTGCCACCTACCCTATTATCAGAACAGAGTACTCACCCAAAACAGAGGCCTCAAGAGAACAGAGAGAGAGAGAGAGTTGCGCAGAAACTGGAGCTCCTTGCTTGCCAATTGTTAATGCAATCTGGGAATCTTTCCAATATGTGGCCCAGCTTGGGACAAGGAAGTGGATCTGGGGCTGAGGAATGTCTCTCAGTGGCTGCCCCCTGGATCAATTTCCAGTCCAGTCCCCCTCGCAGATGGAAAGGTCACTGGAGATGGCCAAAGGCCATCTCGCTGGGGCCTCCAAATGAAATGAGTCTTAACAAAGTGACCACAGAGTCCGAATAAAAAGTTTTAAGGAGCTTTAATTTACCAGCTGGGGCTACTCCATGCTAATTCAAAGGGGGGAGCAGCACCTAGTTTGGGGGTGAAGAACCTTTTATACAGTTTTTAGGTTTATCTATCTAACTAACACAATTGGTTACTAAGCAGGTTACTATATAGATACAAGCAAGCTGTTACTAAGGCAGGGAAGGTTTGTAGGGTAAGCAGAGGGGCACAGGTCATGACGACCGAGCAAGCAAATGAAAAATAGGCAAATTATTCTAGGCCAGTTTCTTGACTCCTATCCTAAGTCCATGAAGTTTCTACTTAACTAGTTCCTGGCCACTTCACTTGTACTTTTTCATTGAACTGAAAGCTGTGTAATTTTGGCTATGATTTTACTAGGAGTTTTCATTTTGGAGTTTCTTTCAAGAGGTTCATGGTGAGTTCTTTTACTTTCTACTTTTCCCTGTAGTTCTAAGAGATCTGGGCAGTTTTCTTTTAAGAGTTCTTGAAATAGAATTTCTAGGTTCTTCTGTTGGTCATGGCTTTTAGGTAATCCAGTGATTCTTATATTATCTCTTGTTGATCTATTTTCCAGGTGAGTAGTTTTTACTAGATACCTCACATCTTTTTTTTCCACTTCTGTTTTCCCAGTATTTTGACTTGTTTTTTAATATTTCCTGTTGTCTTATGGGCACATTGGCTTCTAATTGGTTCATTCTAAATTTCAGTGAAATTCATTGCTTGGGTAAGATTTTGTACCTGTTGTGCCAAGGTGTTGATTTGCCCCATTTTCTCTCCTAGCTCATTTAATTTGTTTCTTAACTTTATTTCTACCAGGAATTATAGTTGAGTTTGTGCCCAGACTGTGTTTTTCTTTGAAACTTGCTTTTACTATAGTTTAAATGGAGACTGAAGCAAAACTAGCTATCATTCTCTTTCATGTCTGTTTTTTTTTTTTCTTTTCCCAGTGAACACTCATTGGTTACAGCCCTTCTATATGACCAAACTATTGTACAATGTGGAAGTATTTACAGATCCTATACATGATTGCACGCCACCATGGGGGGGGGGGAAGGGAGGGGAGAAAATCTGAAACCCAAGTGATTGTGGAACTGAATCTTGTAAATTAAAAGTAAATGAGTAAATAAAAAATAAATTAAAAAAAAAAAAAGAAACTTGCTTTTGATGTTTTAGAATTATTCTTTTCAGGTTTGTGTCTTGAATAAGTCTGTATCACTACAGTAACTTTTGGGGGTGGAATTCTTTTTGTTTGCTTATTCTCCTAACTGGCTTTCTGATTTGATACTTTTCTGTTAGGGCCAGGAGGAGCACATTTCTGGAGGGAATGTCTGTGCTGGTGCTATTTATGCTTGAGGAAATTATTGAGGAATTAAATTTTCGGTAACTCCAGTGTCCTGGGGATATGTCTTAAGCTGGGAACCTACAAGTTTTCAGTGTTTCCAGAGTGGTCTGAACCAGGGCTGACACATTCTAATCACTGTTGCCCTGGTTTGAGTTCTGATTTGGGTTTGGGTCTGAGCAGCAGGTCCTGTGGGCTTTCCATTTGGAGTTTCAATAGACTACTGCTGAGCACAGCCACTAAAAGCTGTCTAGTAAGTTCTACTGCTTCAGAATGACAGAACTGTAGGCTTCCCTTTGGTCTAGGATTCCTGTCCCAGTTATAGCTTTGCAGGCTTCAGAATTAGCTAGAAGCTGAAACTGAAACCCCACTCTACTTCTGTGATTAGAGCCACAGAGCTATTGCTTGCTTTTTATTTGCTCCTGTCTTGGCAAATAGCCTAGGGCCAACAACCACTTCTCACCCTGAAATTACACCCCTAGTCACTGGTGTCTTCTTCAGTTTGCTCTAGATCTGTGAGTCATGAACTGGATAGTGAGCATAAAAACTGCCAGTCCTACAGCCTACACATCCACACATCCCTTTATGCTGGATCTGGAACCTTTTCTTGCCCTGGTGCACAAACTCTCCCTTGTACTGGAGTATTCTGTATGATGCTCTCTTCGCCAGTCATCATTCTAGTGGCTGAAGACATGTCTCTCTGTGCCAACATGGACTAGAAAAAGGACTCACTGTTCTGGTGGGTTTTTTCTAGATTTCTGGGGAGGGAACATTGCTGTACTTCATTGCTACTCTGTAGCTTGACTCTGTTGTGTTTACCTAGAATATCTTTCTAGACTTCTTCAGGTTCTCATTTTTCTCCAGGTTGAACTCTGGACTTTCTTTTTTCCTGCTTTTCAGCTCCCTTTTATACGTTGTCTTCATTGGAATGAAAGACTTCTTGGAGACAAGGGACTGTCTTTCTATTTATATTTTTATTTTCAATGCTTGATACATTTACATATAGTAAAATGCTTAATAAATGCTTGTTAACTGACTGACTTTTCAATAGCATCATGAATGGATCTCGTATTTCAGCAAAGCTCTTCTGGAATTACCAGCATACTACTTTTGCAGTTTTAAAACATCTCTGCATTCCTCATATCGTGCTGAGTTAGGATGAATTTTTCCTCTTGTTCTATTCGGTTAATCAGTTCTTTGTTTAGTATTTTTATTTTCCTATTGATTAGTGAGGTAGGCCTGTAATTTTAATTTTTATTACCATCATTTTTTAGAACAAAAAGCCTATTTTTTTTGTAAGAAGAACTGAGTAGCCTATTTTCTTTCTATGTGTGTTAAAAAAAAATTTAACAGGACTTTAAGCTGTGACTATATGCAAGACACTGTCCCTGTTGCTGGTGATACAGAGACTTTAAAGAATTTGACTTATATACAAACAGGTAAATAAAGAAGAATTTGAGAATGAAATGCATTATAATAACTGGGTGAGGGGAGGGTTCGGGAAAGACTTTATGAAGGACATGTATAGTATGTAAACTGAGCCTCAAAGAAAAATTCCACATCTGAATGGGCAGAAATGAAGGCACTCTCATTATGGGGACCTGCACAGAACCATTAAGACAGAAATTAGAATGTGAAGTCCAGAAAATTGCTAGTAGGTTAGTTTGCTTTGACCATATATAATGCATGAGTTGAATAACATGAAATATCTTGAAAGGTAGGTGGGAGTCATATTATGCATGACTTTAAGTGTCTGGCTTAAAGTTTATATTTTATCTTTAAGGTTTTTGAGCAGGAGAATGATAGGATAAGGCTGGTATCTTGGAACATCTGCCAACTTTGTGAAGGGTGTATTGGAGAGTGAAAGATTCTAAGCAGAAAGACCATTTGTTGAAACAGTTAAGGCATGATAGGAAAAGTGAATGAATAATGGTAATGCCTTTGTGAATAGAGAAACGAGGAAAGACTTCAGAGGTTATCGAGGTAGAATCAGTAAAATTTCACAATGTGTATATAGAATTTTACATAATTTACCTAGATGCTCAAAGATGGAAGAGAACCCAAGACAGAACTGTAGGGGACACTGATTCTTAGTGGGTGGGATAGACAAATGATGATCCAGCAGCCAGATAGTTAAAAGAACAAGGTCTAAGATGAGGATGGGAAATAGTGTCAGGGAATCCAAGGGAGGAAAAAATGTGCAGTGTCACAAGCTTCAGAGGGGTCATTTAGTATGAGGATTAAAGAAAAAGTAATCATATTTAACAGTTGAAATGATTGATAACTGGGGAGAGAGTTTTTATTTCAGTAGTTTACAGAGAGTTGAGAAATGAGAGAGGGGTGCAGAAATAACGTCATGAGTACAAAGTTCTGTTTCTAGGAATTTGGCCATTAAAAAGTGGCTTGGCAGAGCCAATTGAAGGTTTTTTCAATATGGGGAGAGACTTGGGCATATTTGTAGGTGACTAGGAAGGAACAAATAAAAGAGAAATTGAGGGTTAGAAGGTGCAGGAAATTATGATTTGATTTTTACCAACAGAGAAGTTTTTATGGTACTAGAAGTGATGAATCCTTTGGAGAGAGGAACAGCATTTAATCTTGTGACATGAATCCTAAATATTGAGAACAGATTTCCCAGGGCTCAGAAGTAATCATAGGATCCAGTAGCCTAAAATTTTATAGGGGAAGTCAATTTAGGATACATGAGAAATTCTAAAAACTGAAATTTTGAAGACAAAAACAATTCTCGTGAATAGGTAAAAAGGGAATTCATGAATTTTCTAAAGGGACTTATTTAAATGAATGAGGAACTTACCAGCCAACTTAAGTTTTTTAAAAGACATTTGAAAAATAGAAGCAAGAATGGAGATTCTTGGGGAGATTCAGGGGAAGGCAGAGTTCTCTAGTTCTTATTTTGCTTTAATTTTCTTTCTCAAGTAGGATGGACTTTGTACTGGAAAGTTAGTCAAAATGAATGGATTTTGCCCTCATCCCACATTCCTGATAAATTCCAGTAGGAAGACTGTCAAGAGGAGGGTAACCAGGGGAGTTCTAAAGTATCTCCAGTTTGTTCCTTATGAAACTTGATGAAAGAACTAGGGATTTATAACTTGTAAAGACGATTTAGTGGTAGGAGGGAGGGAAGTGTGGTAGTTGTCTTATACTATTCCAAGGGCTGTTATGTGAAAAGAGGGATTTAACCTGTTCTGAGTTCCAGAGGAGCAGTGCATGTAAGTTGAAAGTAGGCCAGTGTTAGGTTTGATGTAAGGGAAACTTTCTTATAATTTCAACTATCCAGAAGTTGAATATACTGCCTCAGAAAGTGATGATTTGCCCTTTATTCCAGGTTTTCAAGGAAATGCCGAATGGCCACTTTTGGGGTATGTTGTGTACTGGGCATTCTTTTTCAGGTATGATTGGATTAATGATTAATGAGGTCCTTTCAGATTCTGAAATGCAGTGATTCAGTGTTATTTCCTGAACCAGAAGGGATGGGTCAAGAACACAAGTGAGAAGTACCAGCTTTTCCCCATAGACTAAAACAAAAGAGAAAAGGGGACAATGTTAGATGTGTCATGAGGTCTTTGTGTAAAGTAGAACTCCCTTCCCTCTTCCAGACTTCCCCATTATAGTTGAAGACAGCTCTATCATTCTAGTCAGTCAGTCTTGCAATTTCAGTGTCATCATTGATTCTTTGCCCTCATCCCACATTCCTGATAAATTCCAAAATGGCAAGGGGATAAGGCATACTCATAATTCATTCCACATATGGAACAAGCATTCAGTTTCTGTTCTCTTGAGTCTTGGGAACTATAGGTCCTTTAGTGTCTTTAGCACCCTGAGCCTTAATAGTTTTCCAACTTAAAATGTTGAAACATCTATCTAATAATGTGAATCCTCTTCCCTGTCTGACTTCTTCTGCTTCTGTCCATGTGACACAGGGATTATTTGTTCTTAAAAGGTTTGGAAAAAACCAATTTAAGAATTTGTCTGGCCTAAATTTTTTTAAAAATAGGACAGATAGCTAATGGTCAGTCTGATTTTACCCTCCCACAAATTGGGTTTATTTCTGTTTAATTTTGGCTTTTTATATTTTTATTTATGTTAGACCGTTTTTCAAATCTCCAAATTTATTAGCTATCATTGTTAGTAGTCCTTATTATTTTCTTAATTTTTAAAATTTTTGAATGATTTTTCCTTTATTATTTTTATTACCTATTACATACTTTACAAATTTATTGCCATACTACAAACACTTTACAAATATTATCTCCTTTAATCCTCAAAACCACCCCTGAAAGGCAGGGTTCTATTATTATACCAATTTACAATTAAAGCTACTGAGGCAGATCAATTAAATAACTTTCCCAGGGTTACACAGCTAGGAAGTGTCTATGGCAGGACTTGAACTCAGTTCTTCCTGACTCCAAGCCAAAACTTACTCCACTTAAGCCACCTACCTGCCTCTTAAGAATTCATTAACAACAAAATATTTAAAATAAAGTTTAAAGTACATTACACATAAAATCTAAGATTATTACAGCAAAAAATAGGAAAAAATTTTAAAAATAGCCAAAATCCCAAACTGGCTTTTGAAAATAAAATTGACAAGTCATTATTAAATTACTTTTTAAAGAAGATAACAACACAAATTTGGAATGAAGGCGAAGGAGAAACTCTTTATGAATGACCACATCTCAGGAAAGTAGCATCTGTCAGCTGGGAAGGGTTAAGTCTAATAAGAGATGGTCTTATAGCCTAAAGGGCCCAATTACATTAGATATTAGTTGGAGAACCCCAGATCATCTCTACTTATGATCAGCACATGAATAGAATTGTAGCATGAACTTGGATGGTGGGTGTAATCTGAAATTGGGGGTTGACTGGATGCTACTTATAATATCAGGGATGAGAAGAACCAAGAGATTCTAAGATTGATTGTGGTTAAATGAGTTATCCATCATATTGAGAAAGGAAGAAAGCTAGAACTGAGATGGTAGTGGATTGTGAAAATTAGGAAGGGTGAAAAGAATAGATGTCATAGGAAGATAGAAAAAAGATTTAGCAGAAAGGAATTGAATGATTGTGGCATGTTAGAGTTCTAGATCTTGTTGATAGAAGTTATAAGTAAAGGGCATGTAATTAAGCTAGATCTCATCTCTTATCCCTGTGACTCAAATGAAAACTTGCTTCCTGAACGATTTGAAAACACAAAATCTGGCTAATGATAAGAGGTTCACTGACCCAATATTATGCTACTTAGTCTTTTTTGAATCTGACCTTAATTTTTGATCTTTCAGAATCCTCAATAGCAATTTTAGGCTTTCCTATAGCCTCATAGATGGTGAAGTTACAGGCATTCTTCTGCTTGTTTTCTTTGTTTTCAAGTTAAAACTCTAATAAGAGCAACCTATAACTTTTATATAACAATACCCTTCCAGTTTCTGATTGTAGGTGACTACAAGAATTTCTAACCTGGACAGCTTTGGCAAATACATTAATGAGAACCAGACTTTCATGTCTAGTCTTTTTTTGTATAAGAATCATTTTAGATAAAATTATTCTGAGAACTTAGACTAAAGACCATGGGAAAGCATAGTAATGCTTAGCTTTTATACAGATTGTACCTCTTCCTTTCCTTCCTATACAATTTGAACTTTGATCTTTGGTATTGGAGGGGTGCAATTTGTCACTTGAAGGACTAAAAGTTAAATAACTTTATTGTCATTCAGAACTGGCTATCTGAGTATATGTTGTCAATTTGAAAAAGGCTTTTTTATAAAGGAATTTTTGAGATTTTATGCTCTATACCTAACTTCATCATCTAACTTCCTGACAGCTGTTGAGAAACTAGAGACAAGGAGACCCTTATGCAAGAAGACTCTCCTAGGCAATTCTGTTAGATGACATTGCCAGGTCAACCTGTGGCAAAAGCAGCCTAAAACTTTTCCCAACTGTAGAACCTTGAAGTAGCTAAAGATAACTTTTTACTTGTTAATGTGTTAATATTCTCCTTCAGATAACTAAAGATGATACAGGTGAATAACTTTTAATTTACTTTTAATGATTCTTCTCTAAAATTATCATCCATGCATGTGGAGACTATGAGAAATTTGTTATTGCTCCTGATAAAAGTAAATTAAGCTCTTTAACCAAAGCTACACTTAAAAAAAATCAAAATGAATCATTGCCCTTTAAATTACAGGAAAAAGTGAAAAGTAAAGACTATGTCGACCAGGAGAAGGACAGAGTTGCTTTAACTCTAGCTCGTCTAGCTCGCCACGTGGAGGTTGACAAACAGCAGAAAGAGGAGAAGAATAAAGCTTTCCGGGTAATGTGATTATTTCATATGTTCTTTAACTAAAATCTAGAATCTTTTTGAGTTTTATATTATCATAAGGGAAGAACTTAGAACAGGAAAAAACCTAACTGAATTCAAGCACAACTGGATCATTAGTTTATGTTTTTCATTAGCCTTTTTTCTTCCAGGTTATTAGCTCATGAATATTTGAGCATTTTTATATTTATTGAAAGAGAAAGAAAAGTGAATTGGCCTTGAATTTTGTGTTAAAAATTAGGGTTAGAAATTCATAAAATTTGTCATTGTAAAAGAAGAAATTAAAGGAGTTACTTCCAATGACTAGAGGCAGATTAAACTGGATGGGGGAGTACATTGGAGTGCATAGCATTAAATTTCTTGGATGTTTGCTATTCGTACCGAAGGCCAAAGAATTCTAGAAGCTTCATAAACTTCTCTTTTAGAAGTAGCTCTATCATAGGAAGAAGATGCTACACACAAAGATTGTAGGAGAAAAACTAACAAATATGAGCCCAACTTAAAAGCTAGGACTTTTGTGGGCATGTCTCTTAACCTTCTTTGTAAATCCCTAAATTATTTTATTTAAAATAATAAACTGGGTGCTGTCACGTTTTAATGGTACATATTACATAATATTTTATATTCTTTGGCTAATTAAATTTTATTTCTATTTTTTCTTATTCCTATTTTATTAGTTATCATCTTACTCTAATGTAAACCATTATTTTTACAGTCAAAAATTGAGGGGGAAGTTATTGGAATTTAATTTTAGTGTATAATTTTAAAACTAGAGTGCAGTATAAATCTAGTAAAATAACCTTATTTCCTTAAATTAGAAAAAGGATGTTGCTATATTTTTTGCATCAATTTTTAGATAGATATATTTCCAAAACTAGATTTTAAATAGGCCTTTGCCATAGTCATGAAAGCAATCTTATTTGGGAGGAAAAGTTTTTGAGCTGTCTTCTTTCTCCTTACATTTCCTGACTAATGCTGGCTTCTTTTCCCAAGTAAAGTCAATGCTCACATGGATAATGAGGCTGTTGTGATGTCCTTGAGAATCTTACTGTCACTATGACAACGAGGGTTTGCCCAAGGGTAGTTTCAGCCTCCACCCATGGAGAGGATCATACATTGGATCTGAAATCCAGGAGTTCACTTTAGTTTTCTGTTCAGAAAGCCTTTATTAGTCAAACTATTGAAAAAAGATGTTTTTTACTGGATCATATCTCACTAAATTCTACAGAGATGCCTCAGTCTATTTGTTTTCTGTCACCAACCATGATTTTTCCTCCAGATCTTGACATCTGTTATGAACCAATTCTATCTCAGATGTAGCTGATCACCAAAAACAAAAGCAGATGGACAGTGAAACAGCAGTGGAACATCAAGGATTTTAGTGTGTCCATGTGTAATGGCAGTAATAAGATAACCTTGGAAAAATCTTCTGAATTATTCCAAGTTCACTTAGCTTGATTAACTTCAAAATGAAGTTTCCTTTTCCTTATGGGGAGGTTTTAATGAAAAAATTAACATATTCAGAGTGGATAAATCATCTTAACGAAGATCAAGGTATGATGGGAGAACATCATAAATTTGACCAGCTTTGTTCTTTGACATTCCAGCCGATGGAATCATCAGCTTGCAAGTAATACACTGTCAGTCTATTATTAATGGAAGTGATTCATTGGTAAAAGCAAAATGGCAACTTATATTGAGTCAACAACAATGCCCTTAGAAGGCATTTCAAGGAATGTCCATATGCTTTCATTGTATGAGTCTGAGATTTTGTGCTATGGGATTTTGTTTGATTCTAAACTATCAGATATGACTTAATAGTCTTTATTATGGATTTGTTGTTATAAGAGACTGTGACCTATGGTTGTACTTTTTACTTTAGAAAATACCTTTTACCTGTAGCTTACTTGGAGTGGCTGGATTTTAAAAATACTTTACTTCTTTGTGACTGAATATTATGGAGACAGAAACATATGGCAATATGTTTATTTTATCCTGACTTAAAAATGTATTTTCAAAAATAATAAAAATTGGTCTGATATTAAAGTTCATAATTATTGACAGTTTTCAGGGAGCCTTCTGAAAAAGATCCTATTTAGAAGTATATCTTTTTCCCCTAGACTTTTTTAAACCCCACCAATTAGAAGATCAATCAGTCAATCAACCACTATCTAGCACCTTAAGTTAGGGGGTTTTTTTCCTCTTAATTTGCTGATGACTTTATGACTGACAATGACTTTAATATAACTGTCTTATTTTAAGAAAGGAACATTTGAAATCAAAGATTTGCCTTTTAAAAATTGTTTCAAAAACACTTAGCATGATAACAATAACTAATAAAGAAGTCATTGGTTTTTAAGAATGATATACAGAATTCTTTCTTATGTACCTAGGGTATAATAATCATTCATTGATTTTATTTTTTTTTATATTAAGGAAAAAATAGATTTTCAGCATGCTCATGGATTACAAGAACTGGAGTTTATTCGAGACCGTAGTAACACAGAAGCAGCAAGATTGTGTGTGGACCAGTGGCTAAAAATGCCAGGTATTTTTTCAGAGTGAGAAAAGCAAGCATTATTAAGATTTTGTGAGCCATACTTATTTTTTGCTCTTGAGTTAATCATTATATATGGCACTGAAAATAAGTTTAAGTAAAACCTCATAATGCCTTTACTCACACACACACACTCACACACCATTTTTTTTTCCCATTTGTAAAATCCCCTTTCAAGTACAGACTACTTCTATATAAAACTAGTTTATTTTTGTGAATCTCAAATGTGCTCCACATATTTGTTGCACTATTCAAAGCTATCAAAATATCTCTGTCATATTAATTGTTAAACTCTACATGGAAGATAAATTTCCTATTAAAAAGTTGCCAGTTTAATACCTCAGGAAGAGTTCTAGCATTTGGGAGGCAGAGACTAGATGCTATGTGTTGCCCTTTGAATGCCCACATTTTATAATCTTAATTTAAGTTTGACTTGATATCCATCAAGAGGTAAAATCGTGTGGTTTTGGAGAAATAAGTCCTCTATCCTTTAGTAATAGTAATGGTTTCTTCAGTCATTAAAGTACTGACCCTGTCAATGGTTGATATAGAAAGATTGCTGATAGTATTTTGTCCACAATATGTACACAGAATAATTTATTGACATAGTTTACCTAGATGTTTAATACTTAATAAAGCTGTTTGTTAAAGCCACTTGAAAAAGACAAAACTGTATTTTTCTAAATGCATGTCTCATGATTGTGATTTTTTTTGTTTTTTAATTCATTCAGTACTGCTGAGATCCCTCCCCCCCATATACACACTGTGTGTATATGTCTGTCTCAAAACACATATACATATTTATGTATTTGTGTAGATAGGGGCTGAAAGCTTCAGAGAAAGCTACTGTTTCTAAGAAAATCCAGTAAAGATGTATATTCCAGATATAGGTGACAGTCAGCCTGTGCAAAGACATGGAGACACAAGGTGGAATATCATCTTTGTGAAACAGCAAGGCCAGTTAAGTTGAATCATAGGTAGGTGAGTTTATGCAGAAGAGTAATGCTTAAATCTGGAGGGGTAGGTTTGGAGCCAAATTTTGAAGACTTTTGAAATATCAAACAAAAGTATCTTTTTATGCCATCATTGAGATAATTTGTGTTTGCACTCAGATTTTGTTGTGTAACTTCATAGTTAAATTCTTTTGGAAATGTTGTAGGTAAATACCATCTGCAAAGGAACCAACTTAAGTAACATCATTTAGTCTCGGGGAAAGGGCAACTCTGTTGCCACAGAGTCATCCCTAAGTAGTTACTTTGTAAGTGGAAACGGGGCTGGCCCAGATACCTTGGCTAGTTTTCAAAGGTTTGACTTGTGGAGCACACTTTTTTTTTTTACATGTAGTACCTATTTCAACCAAGTTGGGCAAGGCTCTAAGATCCTCAGGTACCAGAAAGTCGTAAGAGTTACATGTCTGGTTTAAATAATTGAACAAGGTGATTGCAAGCAATTATCAAACATTTCTTTATACAGTGCCCCTTTTCACTGAACTGTGAGGTTATATCTGCTATAGATCTAAAGTTTAGAATTAGGGAAATGGTAATAGGGAAGAAGCTCAGCTTTTCACAAATGTCTTTTTCAGAAAATCAAATCACCCCACTCCAAAGTTATTCTAGTAAGAATCCATTATTTGTAAAGGTAACTGTGCAGAGGAGACAACTTACTGACAGCCTTCTAAAGATGCTTATAGTTATTGCTTAGCTTTATCAGTGGCGTTTAGGATTCTAGGTTATTGATCTCCCCCCTTGTATTTTCACTTATTTGGAAGGCATATTTGAAGGAGAATTTGGATATACTATTGCACGAGATGTCAGATACTCAGATTCCAAAACTAAGCTTATTTTCAGTGAAATCCATTATAGGCTCTAAAAATGTATTATTTTGCACAGTATTAGATGTTGTAGAGTTATGCATTAGAGCTTCTTAAGTCTAACTTCATTCAAAAACTTCACATCTAGGTATGCACCCAATTCTTGGTGCCTATTTTGATGTCTTAGGTTATAATGATATATACAGTAAGTATTCTTTCCATCTAGTATTTTACAACTTTATTAATGCATTGGCATGATTAAGTTACCCCTGACTGTAATATATCCTTCATTGAGCAGACAAGTGGGAGCAAATGTGTCATGTAGCCATGCTTTATGATGCATGCAAGACCTGGTGCTTTATATAGGATCAGGTTGTCCCTAGCTCATTGATGGCTGATCGGGTACTGAGAAGCATGAGCTTGGGGGTTAAGGTCAGTACTTGGTGTTTTTTTTTTCTTTTTTTAATTTCCAGTCCATCATCTTCACATCAAATGTAGTTTCTCAGTCCTTATCCTCATTGTGAAAATGGGCTTTGGGGGCTATTTGCAACTATTATTTTTAATGAGCTGCCGACTACCCTATATTTTTTATTTGCCACTTGCATGATGATGTTATAAGAAAGAGTGGACCAAATTAATATAGTTGAAATTGTTCTTTGAGAGGCTAGAGTTAAATGACCTATTTTAATTGAGAAAAATCCCACTTCTCAGTAGCTAAAAAATTTCCTTGTTTTAAAAGTCTGTAGCTATTATAAGTAATGCATATCCTAGTCTTTTGGCCTCTTTATGGGAGAATATCATTAATAGGTCATCATCACTCCCCTTACAGGTTTTAAATTATGGCATTCTCACTTCCATTGGGCCAGTGTGCCTTGAAAATTGGAGTATGTACTAATTTAAAATCAAATCTCTGAGTTGTGAAGAGAGAGGTTGTGGTGCTGAATTATATGTCTTTTGTTATTGTTTCATGGGGAGTATTCATTTTTTTGGTTGACTTTTTCCCATATTTTTTCCTGCAATTTCATCTACAGAGATATTACTACTGGTAGTTACATAGTCTCCTCAAGCGAAAGATAATCAGTATTGCATGGCTGAGCAATAATGAACACTATGTCATAATCTTAAGCTTATTGTATACTTAAGAGAAAAATAAAAAATGTAAGGTAAACTGATAAACATGAAATGATGTCCATGTTAACAAAGTAAACTTTTCAGAGTTTATTTTGTGTCTAGTGATTTATTTCTTCTGTCTTAAAAAAATTAGTGGAAAAATTATAAAATTTAAGCATTTTAAAGACAGATTTCATTTTTGTCTTTGTGCTTGCATATAATACTAATACATGTGTTTTCATAATTGCATGTATAACATGCATTTTCATAAATCACCCTTGAATTGCACACACTATCTCTATATCCATATCTAAAAATTCCTTTGTGATTTGTTTGGTTGGAAAGGCAATATGGAATAGAGGAGCTTAGGTCTTGTTATAGTTTAGTTGTCTCAAAAACTAAAATCATAGAGATGAAATGAACATGATATTAACAAAATAAACTGTTCAAAGCTCATTTTAGTGCCTTTGTATTTACTATGTTTTATCTGTCTTTCAAAATCAGTGGGAAAAAATTAACAATATAAGCATTTGGCTATTTCTCATTTTTGCTTTTGTGCTTTGTACATGGTAGGTGCTTAATAAATTTTTATCATTGAATTGCTCACTACCATTTCTATTTTGTGGATATCCCAGTTAGTACCAAGTATAGCTCTAGCGAAAAACATGGTTTACTTGTTGTTTGCTTGGAGAAGGAAGTGGGCAGCACACTAACAGTAAAGTTGGCCTCAGATACTTGGCATAGATCCATTTAAGTCAATTCTCTGAGCCTTAGTTTCCTCATCTGTAAAACAAAGTGGAGGTTAGATTTGATAACCTTTTTAAGGTCCTTTTCATCTCTCTAGAACCCTGAGCCTTGTGTAAGTGAAATAAAGAAACTGGAAAACAGGAGGTGACCTTGCAAGTTTATTGGAAGAGGCAGTGTATCTAGAATCAGAAGATGATCTGGATTGAAATTCTGCTTAATGCCATTTGCAGACATATATGAGTTTATGCAAATAATTTCATCTCATTTTGTACTTCAGTATTAATAGGGATCATTGATCCCTTCTACCTCTAACAGTCTATGAGATTTGTTACGATCTAAGTTTATCAAAGGAAATATTGTTCTTATCTATAAAATTATTAGAAACTCGTCAAATTCCTTTCACATAGATTTAAAGATTTCAAACTGGCATAGGATTTTAGAGGCCATTTTAAGTGTCATTTTAAGTTTGAACCTGTTGGGATCAGGCCCTAGGGAAGGAGGTAGGTTAAAAAGTAAACTTGCCTAAGCTCACAGTTCAGAGGTGGGGTGGAGTGATAGGATTTGAAATTCAGGATTTGAACTGACTCAAGATCTAGTCATTTCTTCCATTATATTACCTTTACCTGTTAGTCATAGTGAATTATATAATGTGCACATATGCAAGCGTGTATATAATTTATATACTACTTTACACTTTGCAAAGTAGTTTACAGGTGTCTCGTTTTATCCTCAAAACAACCCTGGGAGATAATGTGCTGCTATTATTATTATCTTAATTTTATATTTGAGGAAATTGAAGTGAAGTGGTTAAGTAAGTTGCCCTAGAGTCACAGAGTAGTCTGAAGCCATATTTGAACTCAGGTCTTTCCAGACGCCAGGTCCAGTTCCATCCCCTATGTCACCCAGTTGCCTTTTAATTGATACGTTTTGAAGAGCACAAAAATAGATATGATTGTGTTTAATGAACTATAACGCCATTTTTATTATTTGATACAGTGATAAGATAGATAGATCTTTAATTCACACATTTCAAAGTTTCACAATTCTTCGTGTTCTGTGATATCTGGAAGCATATCTAAATTTTAATGACAAGGGTTAGAAATTGGCACAATTATGTACAGAAATTTTGTGTTATGTTCTTATGCTCTTGGAGTGGTATAGGCTGAGGGAGAAAATTGGTTAAAAGAATGGGTAGCAAAATAAAGGTAAAGGAACTAAGTAGGAAGAAAAATAGAGAACTAGACCTTTTCTCCAGTTTGGCTTTCATGAAGTTTATTCCCCTATGATTATAGATTTAGAACAGGAAAGGATGCCAGAGGCCAATTAGTCCAACACCTTTCATTTTCCAAAAAAAAAAAAACTTTTTGAAACTCCAAGGTTATGTAATTTGTCTGATATCACAGAGGTGATGTAGCTGAGGCTACTTTTGAGCCTAGGTCATCTTGACTATTGGTCAGAGCCAATGCTTTTTCCCACTGGTACCATGCTGATAATGCAAATTTGGTCTATAAAATATCGGAAGACTGCTGATCTTCTCTGGAACTTAATTTGATAGCTATGAGATACAGTTTGACAAGCAAGGCTGGCAGGATTCTTTGGAAAAGTAGCTTTTCTTGTTTGGCTAAGATTGTCTGTATTGTTATAAAGGTTTTTGGAAAGTTGTGCTCTGAAGATTTACTTTTTCCTGGAAATCTAGGCCTTCTAAGAGAGCCAAATCTTGTAAACTTGCTTAAATGCTCAAAAGAAAAAACAGTAGGAGAGACAAAATCTTTTACCATCATTTTTTTTTTTAAGTCATCATAGAGACTAAAGATCTATTTTTGTGTGTGTTTGTGCTTATCCTTTCTATACTTTAAAGCAGTGGTTCTCAACCTTCCTAATGCTGTGACCCTTTAATACAGTTCCTCATGTTGTGGTGAACCCCAACCATAAAATTATTTTTGTTGCTACTTCATAACTGTAATTTTGCTACTGTTATGAATCATAATGTAAATATCTGATATGTAGGATGTATTTAAATTGAACATAACCCACAGATTGAGAACTGCTGCTTTAAAGGGATCTCATTGAAATTGTAAACATTTTTCAAAATCCCAACATTTTTCATTTTGGATTTTTAAATGCAGAATGAAACATTAAGACCTTTTCTTATTAAAATTACAATTCTGCTGAAGATCTCAGACAAAAATTTTAAGTAGAAAATGTCAAGAGTTTTTCTTTGAAGGTATGAAATGAAAACTGTTTCTTTCCATAAGGGAAAATATATCTTCTGTCTACTACCACACAGTGTGGACATATTTAATAACTGTTTTCATATAAATCCATAATTGCTGTTACTGATAACAGACATCTGAACTATATAACTGTACCTTGCTTTTCCATTGCAGGACTCAAAACAGGCACAATTAATTCTGGAAGAAGAGGTCCGATTCGAAGACCAGGCCAAATGCCAATGTCCAGCAAACCTATTTCATGCCCCATAATGTATTGTAACAAAGAGTTTGACAATGGGCACCTTCTCTTAGGTCATTTGAAAAGGTCAGCGTGACATTTCTCAGCATTCAGAATAAATATATAAGTAATTGTGTAACATTGTTTTTTTTTTGTTGTTACAATATTAGTAATTTTCTAATACGTATTTCAGGTAGTCAGTTATTTAATGTTTTTATTTTTGTGTGTTTGTGACTTTAAAATAGTGTACATCTTTATTTTTGAATACTTAGATAATTAATAAATTCATAGATTTTTTTTTTATAATGATATGTTGAAAACTAACCCAAACTCTGCATATTTAACTCAGGGATGATTTAAAGAGTTTTATAATAATTTGGTCTTACAACCCTTTTTGGGTTTTTATCCTTTTTGTTTAGAACCAAATTAAGGATATATTCTTTGATATGCAATAAAAAATCTCAAAGGATTTTCACTTTCCACTGAAAGGAAAACTCTATATTTCAAGCCTGGTTTTCTCAGTTGTTTCAAAGTGACTTTGACATATAGAGACAC
Source organism: Pseudochirops corinnae (assembly GCA_028646515.1). Classification (NCBI taxonomy): domain Eukaryota; kingdom Metazoa; phylum Chordata; class Mammalia; order Diprotodontia; family Pseudocheiridae; genus Pseudochirops; species Pseudochirops corinnae. The sequence continues at coordinate 153,898,198 of CM053586.1, read as the reverse complement.
TTAAATAAATGGGTTATGGACAAGCCTGTAAGACTTTCTAACCACATCCCTGCCAAAAGGTGTGACCATCATAAGGGCCACTGTTATTTGCTAGCAGCACACGGGACCTAATAGCCTTCTTGTCAGACATTGGTTGGGTCAGACAGGCCCCTGAGTAATGTGTCGTATTCCTCAACAGGCAAAGTAAGTTCTGGCGATTAAATGCCACATTCTCTACCTCTCCTTCCCCCTCTCTCTTGATTTCTCTCAAACTCAAAAAAGTATAATAATACTGACCTGTTCTTAGTAATGACAGAACCTAGGTCTTACTTTCAGGGTAGGCATGGTTCCAGGTCTAGAGTTTGTTCTGAAGGAGAAAACCAGAAAAAGATGCATCAGGACTAATTATGTTCCAGGTCCTGGTGCTTCACCATAGACTCAGGAACTATTGTGGCATAAATAAACTCAGAAAAATCCATACTTACATGTCTTTAGGCAGTATATACCAAGTAGTTCTATCCATCATCCATTTTATAGGAATGAAATTCTACATATTGGGCTTCCAGATTCTGTATAACAGCCCTTAGATGCTACTTCCCTCAGATCTTGGGAAAGAATGGGAAGACTGGGCCAGCTAGGTGGCACAGTGAAATAGAGCACCAGTCCTGGAGTCAGGAGGGCCTGAGTTCAGATCTGGCCTGAGACACTTTACACTAGCTGTGTGACCTTGAGCAGGTCACTTAACCCCAATTGCTTTGCCTTCCCCCTCCAAAAAAAAAAAAAGAATGGGAAGGCTAATGAACTGTTTTGAATGTTAATTTGATACTGAGTGAGCCTGTAGTTTAAATAATCAATAAGAAAGTAATTTTATAACGGCAGATAGCTTTTATGGAATTCCCTTTATTGCTGTAGATTTGATGTCTTAATTTGGGGGACATCTCAAATATCATTTGACCTATGAAAAAACTTTCCTGATCTCTCTCCCAGTTGCATTTTATTATGTCTCCTGTGACATTTCAAAGTTAGATGTGCTAACTTTGCGTATGTTTATATTGACTTATTTTTGTATATGTTGCTTCTCTTCTCCCCTCCATGCTTAAAAGATAAGATTCTTGAGGGGCAAATACTTTTTATATGTTTATATCCGTCTTTAAAAGCACAGGCATATATAGTATAGTCGGTATTTAATAAATCCTTCTTGAATGACTGAGTTTGAAACTTAAACTTTCATATTAATCTCTGCTGCTTTGCAGGTTTGATCATTCTCCGTGTGATCCAACAATTACACTGCATGGACCTCTCACCAATTCCTTTGCATGTGTAATATGTTATAAGAAATTTGCTACCCAACAGCAGTATAGTGATCACCTTTTTGCTAAGGTAAGAACTTTTATAAGGTAAGGAAGGGCATGTAATTTGTTTTCTATGAAATACATGGAGTGAATATATTCCTCATAATCCTAACTCTTAATTTTTCAGTTTTAAAATCTACATTATGCCTTTGGGCATCAAAAAATTATGAACTTTTATGGAAGGTTATAATAGTAATTAACAGAAACAATAGGTATAGAGCATTATCATAGTCATAGAATATTTAATGTCTTGAGGCCATCTGTTCCAGTCCCCTTATATTACAGATATGCAGGTGAAGAAACTGAAGGCAAGGGAGGAAGAGGTTAAGCACATTTCCTAAGTTGAAAGTGAGGTTGCAGCAGAAATGGGACTTAGGCCTCCTTACTCTAGGACAGCAGTTCTCAACCTGTGGGTCACAACCCCTTTGGGGGTCAGACAGCCCTTTCACAGGGATTCCAGGGGTCGCCTATGTGTTCCGACGGTATTAGGAACTGAGACACTGCTCCTCTATCCGTCTCGAGGCAGGTCCGCCCACATAGTATTAAAGGGTCATGGCATTAGGAAGGTTGAGAACCACTGCTCTAGGGTCTTGGATTCATTTCATAATGAATCCAATGTTCTCTCCTCACTATCAGTCCTTTGCAGTCTTTCTCATGGACCATGTTAGAAGAATGTTTTGTTATCTTTTTTTTAGGTTGGTCTGAGAAAAGGCTATATATTATCTTATTTATGTGGCATTGGGTTATAATTTGACCACCCTGTTCCAGTTAAATCTGTGTAACAATGAGCTAGGTTGTGATGTTTTTACCATACTGAGTTTTGAAATGATAGAAAAATTATTTCTCCCCAACATTTGGCGATATATAACTAATTTTAGAAAGTGATAGTGAATAGTAACTGATGGATTGTTGATGTGGGTTCAGAATATAATGGTTGAAGATTTCCTTCTTAAAGGAAAGAGGTCCATTGAACTTTATAGTTTTTATTAGCTACTTCAAAACCATAAGGACAGATACTGAAGTTTTGTGTCTTTGTCTCATCAGATAGCAATAAGAGGGAGCCAGCAGATCAAGGGAATTTAGAATTAATTGTTCAGTACATGTTATGTAAACTTCTCATCGTAATGGACAAGACTGACCATACTAGTTCCATTGAGTTATTCTTGTGAGCACGAGAAAACACGATGAGTATCAAGATCATATCTGATCATGGGGGATACAAAAGTTATAGGCATTTTTGACCAAACATCATTGGTTTCCTGAAAATAACTATCACAAGGAAGCAGTTAGTTCCATAGCAACTCTTTGTATACTTCTTAAACCTTTCAGTCTCCCCCTTGCACAGAGAAACTTTGTTTCTCATGACACCTCGCATCCCTTCCCTCCTCATTTTACCCTATAAAGCAGTGATTCTCAACCTTCCTAATGCTGCGACCCTTTAATACAGTCCCTCATGCTGTGGTGACCCCCAACCATAAAATTATTTTCTTTGCTACTTCATAACTGTAATTTTGCTACTGTTATGAATCATAATGTAAATATCTGATATGCAGGATGTATTTTCATTGTTACAAATTGAACATAACCCACAGGTTGAAAACTGCTGCTATAAAGCTTTTTTCACTTGCTGTGTATGTGATTAGTCTCTTTTCCTAGCTCTGGGCCTCAGTTTTCTCACTTATAAAAGGAAGAGGATTGTGGAGTAGTTCTCCAGAATTCTTTCCAGCTCTAGATCTGTGCTCTATTATGAGTATATAGGCATGAGAAAGATGGGGGGGGGGGGGCGCCCTAGCTGACTGAACTATAAAATTAATACTTTTACACTCTTAAAATTATTTTGGGATAACTATTTTAAAAAAGACCTAGGAAGTACATTTCTTCTGTAAAACCCTAACATTACAAAGTTACTTTCATTGATTTTACTTTATACATGTGTAACCCTCAGGGCTTGTGCTATGAAGGCCCTTTTCTTCAAAGACTCAGATAGTGTGTTATATCATTTCTCAGTAAAGCTTTTCTTTAACCACTCCTCAAAAAGTAAGCCTCCCATCTTGAAGTTTTGTAGGGCAGTTTTCTCAGTTTTTTTCTAGCTGCCTCATATTCTGATCTTATGAATCATATCTTAGATGTGCCTCTTATTAGATTATATATAAACTCCTTGGAAAGAGGAACTTAGCATCGCATCATAGCACCTCGTGTAGAGTATGTTGAAACCTCCAAAATGGAAGGCTTCTTAAGAGTATCAGGAAACAGAAGCAACAATAATCCTGGAGCAAGATGATAAGAAGAAAGATATTTCTCTCTTGCCAAAGAAAAGAGATGATTTCTCCCTTGCCCAAAGACATCCTATAGCAATAGCAACAATAGAATATTCTTAGTGCCTCTCATCATGAGCTAATTAAATGATCCTTATAGTCTTAAAAACCACAGTTAACAAGATTGAAAGGCAGAAAATAAAGTAAGTAGGCATTCTAAATTAAAGAAGCTACCCAAATGAGCTAAGGTGTCCTAAACTTTATAAGGATCCTTAGCTTATCAGTGTTTTGGAATAAGCTCACTTTCTTTCAGGCTGAGAAGAGACCATAGATGCAAAATTGATTTTATAGTTGAAAAAGTGAACTTTCAGAAAACCCTCTAGTGACCTCTTCTGGCAGATAAAGCAACTACAAATAGATATAGCTTTTGAAGTTTGCATTTTCCTTAGTTATCATCAGTGGCAAAAAATTTTTAATGAATAACTTCCCTTAAAAGTTTAACTAAACTTATTTCAGTTTTACTATAGAAATAGTATGTGAACATAACTATGAAAGCAGAATGTATAATTAGAACAGGATACTTATACTTCGGTCAGGATCCTAATTGATCTTCCTTTATCCAGTCTTTTTTTCCACCCAAGACTGTTCTACTGACCACTGATTTTAAAAGTGTATAGTCCCAGTGGCTATTGTATAAAGGATAAAATGCTAATTACTCTGGCTTTTCAAGTGCCCTCTACAACCTGGATCTAAGCCTAACTTTTCTGCAGTTATTTGTTTCGCATTACTCTCCCTTCAGAAATTCTGTTCCAGTCAAACTTTTGCTGTTTCTTGTTCTGTATATTTCATTTCCCATTTCTGTGGTGAGTTTTTTTTTTTTAAACTTAAGCTGTCTTCTCATGCGCAAATATTTGTACTAGAACACAGATCTAGAGCTGGAAAAGATTTTGGAAAACTATTGCAACCCCCCTTTTTTTCCACAAGTGACAAAACCAAAGCTAAAGAAAGATAAAATCACAAATTGATGAATATAGTAACCTCTGTCAGATGCCTTAATTCTATGAGATATTTACTTTTAGGAATCTTTAAAATACAAAATTGCTTTGTGGAAGAAAGTACTGTTGTAATTGTTATATATGTTAGCTAGCATTCACTTCAGTGTTGGAAATCTTGTTAAGCAATTGATAAAAATTGCACATGTTATATATATTTAATGTGTCTAGAATTAAAGTGAGTCAACTTTGTCAGTTGACAAAGTAGCTGATGAAAATTCTACAGTGTTAACATAGTGTGATAATATATTGCTAAATTTTAGTGTTTTGTTTCAGATTAAATCAGGTTATATAGATGAAAATGTATTTTGTCTGATATTTATATATGCTTATAGAATATATAAATTGTTTATGTCATAAAACCTTTTGTCTTTTGTCTTTTACCTATTAAATCCTTTAACTTCATAATTGGTTGCATATCTCTAAATTTTTTATCTTATTTTAGGCAGCTGCAGCTGATGGACATAAAACTAATCTTCTTCCCCAGCATATTCAGTGCTTTGCTTGTCCAAATTGCTTTCTTCTTTTTAGCAACAAGGATGAATGTTTGCGGCATATGTCTGGAAAAAATCATTTCCTCCAGAGTTTTAAACTGGGTGGTATGTTTATATTTTTATGTTTTTCTAATCATTTAATTTAGTTCAGCAAGCTTCTTTTGAGGACCTAATATGTGAGCCCTGGGGGCAGATTGGGGGGAGGTGAGCAGGATCAGGGAAGTTATAAAGATTGGTAGAACAAACTCATAGAATGTTACAGCGGCTAAGGGATTTTAGATATAAACTAGTTCAGCCCTCCAATCCCCATCCTCATTTTACAGATGAGGAATCTGAGCCTCAGAAAGGAAAATGATTTGCTGCTAAGGTCAACACAGTAAAAAAGAGGGTTTGTTACTTTATTCCACTGTATATATATGTAACAATGTAACTATTATATACTATACCAAAACATTTTTTTCTTGTTTGGGTGAGAGCCAGACTTAGCCCTCTAGGGCAGAAGAATCCATGTTGCCAGGCATATTTTTCCACTGTGTTTAGGAAATATGTTTATCCCCGTTTTACTAATGATGAGCCTGAGACTCAGAGGTTTTGACCTAGACCCATTGTCACTTGAGCAAGTCTTTAGTGTCTGAGGTTTGATACTCTACTATTATTGGTCTTCTTTTAAAATTCTCTCACAAGACCAGTTTATTTATGTTTCATGAATCTTCTTAGATAATCTCCAGCTCAGGAGAGAATTATAGTCTGCTTAACACTATGCAGCATTTTGAGAACTCTGAAATTTAGGAAAGCTTCAGTGAATAAAATTAATTTACTCTTGGGAATGAAAAAGAAACTACTTGTTCTTAATTTTTGTATCTGTGAACTTAGGGTACTTTCAGTGAAATGCTCAAAGAATATATCTTCCTATATAGGCTGAAAAGTAACTTCCTTAAAATGTCATTAGTTTATGTTGTATATGGGTTGAGGATTTGAGGGATATTTGTAATTTGTTTTGTCCATTTTTCCCCCCAGATGACAAGGAAATATGTCCTATACCATTTCCATCTTTTGCAAAGAAACTTTTGGTATCTCTCTGTAAAGAAGTCCCCTTTCAAGTGAAATGCATGGCCTGCCACAAAACATTACGTTCTCACATGGATCTTACAGCCCATTTCAGGTAAGTATAACTGAAGTAATAGAAAAGTTTTAATTATGCTTTTAACTGCCGGATATTAAAAGCTCCAACCTTACTTGATGCTAATGAAAATGTGCTTCTGATTAGACACTTTATAGATGGGATAACCTGGCAAGCTGGGAGAAATGTGGTGAAACAGAATATTTTAAAGTTCCTCCCTATATCAAGGAGCTAGTTTAATTCCTAAATTTCATGTCTTTTAATATGTCTCATATATATTTAAAGTACTCTAAAGCAATTAACTCTATAAAGTTTCTAGTTTTATTTAGAGGCACCTAATGTGGCACCCAGAGGATAAAAACACTTTGAATCTGGGCTCTAAGAGTACTCTGAGTATAAATTCAGCCTCACTCTTTGCTAGCTTTGTGACTCTGGGAAAATCGCTTTACCTCTGCTACCTGACTTTCCTCTGAAAAATGATGTTAATAGCACTGTGTCCAAGGGTGGTTGTGAGGATAAAATGTGAGAATATTTTTAATAAATGCTAGGGTTATTATGTTTTCATTACTCTTTGCTAGATGTCATGGAGGATAGGGAGAAGTATGAGACCAATTGTTCTCTTTCCTGTAGGACCTTTAAAAACTTATACATGTAGAAAATGAAATAACTATATAATGACATTATTAAGGAGAATAGGCAACATTACTGTGAACTAAAGTATCAGAGGAATCTTAACTTTTATTTTTCCCCAATTACATGTAAAGACAATTGTTAACATTCATTTTTAAAATTTTGAGTTCCAAATTCGCTCCCTTCTTCCCTCCCCACCCCACCCCCCATTGAGAAGCAGGCAATTCAATATAGGTTATATATGTGTGGTCATGCAAAACATATCCATAACAGTCATGTTGTGAAAGAAAACAGACCCAAAAAAACCCTCAAGAAAAATAAAGTAAAAAAAAGTGTATAGGGGGTTCTGTGTCTACCCTTTTGTATCATATGAAGCTAAATAACATCCCTTTTTTTAAAAATTTGCATTTCTGCAAACATAGTATAATAAAAAGATGATTGCATGTGAAATTGCAAATCTATCATATACAACTTGCCATTCCTTTAAAATATATAATAATTTTCATGTAAATTTCTTTTCATTTCTCCCTCTACCCTAGAGATGGCTTCCATTAGACACAAATATGTGTGTGTGTGCGTGTGTGTGTATGCAAAATCATTCTATACATTTATCAGTTATTTTTTAACAGGTAGTATTTTATATTTTGTTTTATTTATTAGAAAAATGGGTCTTAAGACCATGATCTTATTAATTAGGTTGTTAGGAAAGGAATATTCATACATGCTACCTTGGGCAAAGCTTTGCAGAGAATATAGGGTCAATTCTTATCAGTTGTTATTGTAGGAGTTAGACTTAATGATCTCTCCAAAGTTATTTTCAACCCTATTACTATGTCCTTGTGTTGAGGTAGCCAAGATTGACATTTTGTAGAAACCACCCTCATACTGTGAGCAAATGTTAGAATGAGATGTATAAAATAGGAATATTTTTTTTCAAAGCTTTCATGAATAACAAATTTTCTTTTTTCATCATAATTTCTCCCAGTATTTTTCCTCTTCCCTGTCTCAGAGAGCCATCTCAGATAATAAATAGTATTTTTAAAGACAAGAAAATGAAGTAGGAATAAATCACATAACTGATTTGACATATTTTAAAAGTCTGAAAATTTGTACATTGTACCACATTTGTAAACCATTCACCTCTACAAAGAAATGAGGTGGTAAGAATATGTTCTCATATCTCTTCTTTGAGCCATACTTTGTAGAAACACTGATTTAATTCAGTTTTGGAAAGTTGATTTTTTTACTTTTTGGTTAAAGCCCAAATTAGAAAATTTTTAATGACTTTGTCCTATCTTGTCTTCATTAATTATATTTATTTACTAAAGCATAAATGTCAGGGGACAGGTGAATGTGAAGATATGTCAAACCTAAGGAATGTGGGCTTTATATGTTCTAGGCAATGGAAAATCATCTAAGGTTTGTGAGTTGGGAAAGTTCTATGGTCCGAGAGGTCTTTTAGAAAGATTGATATGACAGTGTGGTAAATTGAAAGGAGGGAGAGCCTAGAACCTGGGAGATCCTTTAGAAGAGTTTTGTAAGTGGTCCATGTTTAAATAGGATCATTCCTATCATAAAATGCTTAGGGGGAGAATGGAAAAGTAAAGGAGAGAGATTTGGCAAACATTGCAAAACTGGTTTTGAGAGTGTGGGGTTGGAGAAGAGGCTCCAAGTTTGAAGTCTGTGGCAAGATATCCACATGGAAATGTGTCTCACAAGAGAGAGTAGTAGGGGAGTGTTGTTATGGAACTTGTAGAGAAAAATGAAGTTTGGAGTTGGACATTTGGGAAATATTGACAAAGGTAAATTAAAGCTTAAAGCAAAGATAATGGATGAGATTTTCAAGAAGGAAAAAAGATTCAAAGGTTGAAGACTGAACCTTTTGGGTTATTTACGTTTAGAAAATCAAAACTGGCCACAGTGTTAGGAAGTTCACCTCTCACCAAAAATTGAGAAAGGGGTAAAAAAAAGAACAGTTTTAAAAAATACTTGGGGGGTGGCTAGGTGGTGCAGTGAATAGAGCAGCAGCCCAAGAGTTAGGAATATTTGAGTTCAAATCCAGCCTCAGACACTTAACACACACACACACACACACACACACACACACACACACACACAAAAACTAGCCGTGTGACCTTGGGCAAGTTACTTAACCCCAATTGCCCTCCCAAAAAAAAAAAACCAAAAAAAAATACTTGGAGAATGGTAAAAGACAATGAAAATCAAGAAAAGGTCTTGACAATTCATATTCATTACTCTAGGGATAGAGGTAAAATCCATATTGAGGAAATTAAACAGAAAATGAGTGGTAAGGAAGTAGTAGAAACATGAATTATTATCTATAGCTGTATACAAACATACATACAGATGTCAATTTGTTCAGCCATTTCTCCTGAGTAGCCATATCCTATTCTTAATTATTTTTTTTTCCTGTAAGTTTTGGACTTTAAACTTATCACCATTAAGTTTCATTTTTCTTGATTGAGACCCATCATTCTAGCCTGTATTAATTCTTCAAAATAAGCCATCTTGTTACCCAAGAAAATATTCACATATTAAGCAGTTTAGTTTTCAAGAATGGTTTATACACTGTAGGATATATATTATATCTAGCATTTATATGTTACATATTATTTGTTATTTATATTATAGATAATATATAAATATATCATACACATATATATACACATACTATTTGATGCTATTTACAGTTCTCTAATATGTGTCAGTCTTCTCCATTCTCTTTAACCTCTTCCATAGAAATTGCAAACAGGCAGGATACAAGCAAACCACAAGTATTTTGAGGTGTTTTAATGTCATTGTACATTACCATTATTAAAAAGTATTTGTGTTTAAATGTTCATGTGTATTGTAGAATTTAAAAACATTTAGTACATATAAAGATGTTTTATCTTTTGTGTCTAATTCAGAGTCCATTGTCGAAATTCTGGTCCTGTAGCAGTAGCTGAGAAGAGTATCTCCCAGGTTGCTGAGAGATTCAAAGCAAGAGGTTATTGTCTAAATTGCAATGAACTCTTTGTGGATGAGAGCAGTACCAATAATCACAAGCAGAACTTGGGACACAAAGTCCGAGTCATTGCCTCAATGGAAGAATCCATCTTGATGTATTGCCATGTCAATGGAGGCAACAAACCTCCCTCTGATTTGCGCCTCCTGCTAGAGCATTCAAAATTTTCATCACTTAAAAGGACGCTATCCAATAAAGATTCAAGGATACAGGCATGCAACACTACTCCAAAGAAGAAGAAAAACTTGGAGGATCAAAATAGTGAAGGTATAATACCTACTAAACAAAATAAGTCAGTCTGGTTTTGTGAATGCCAGCAAAAGTTCCTAAGTGAAGATGCAGCCGAAAAACATGTGTTCTCAGCAAATACAATGTGCCATAAATGTGTAGTCTGTGGAAAGGTGTCTGAAGATGCAGGTGTTATGCGTTTGCACATGAGCCGGTTTCATGGAGGGGCACATTTAAATAACTTTCTTTTTTGGTGTCGAACATGCAAAAAGGAATTACGGAGAAAAGAGACTATTATGGCTCATGTGACTGAATATCATCGTGGACACACTTATTTTTATGAGCAAGATGCTGCAGAAGAGGAACCTTTGCCGTCCTCTTCTAAGACATTGATGAGTAGCCCTATTAACAGGAGTAGTCTTTCATCTATTATGCCTATTCTTCAGTTCCCTTCCAAAAGTCCTCCAAAAAGCCCTCCACGAGGGAAATGGCAGTGCCGAATTTGTGAAGATATGTTTGACTCCCAGGAAGGTGTTAAACATCACTGTATGTGTTTAACAAGTCATCAGTTTCATAGGTACAGCTGTGACCACTGCAAAAAGTCCTTTCACAAGATAGAGACATTATACCGACACTGCCAAGATCAGCATGACAATGACATAAAAATTAAATATTTCTGTGGGCTCTGTGATCTGACTTTTGATGTGGAGGAAGCATTTTTGAGTCATTATAAGGATGTCCACAGCATAGACTATGTGTTTGTATCAGAAAAGCCTGAAACTTCAATTAAAAATGAGGAAGATTTCCCAGTATTGGAGAAAAGTAACTTATTAACATGTGGCTGCCGGGAGAGTTACATCTGCAAAACTAACAGGAAGGAAGATCACAGTAGATGTCTACAGATCTTGCTTGACAAAGGTAATCTGTGGTTTCGTTGCTGTTGGTGTTCAGCAACAGCACAGAATGTTACAGACATGAATGCCCATGTTCTTAAACGACACAAGGGAGAGAGAGATCATAAAGAAGAGCAGTACTTTGTGAAGTGCGCCGTCTGCAGCAAAAATTTTCACGATGCTGAGAGTGCTCAGCAACATTTTCACACAAAACATTGCTTCTTACAAAAACCCAACATAGCTCATTTTGGACCAGAAAAATTAAGCCCATTCAAGTTTACTGCCAGTGGTGCACGTATAGACAGAAAACTGAAACATCCCATAAGCTATCCAAAAATTTCAGAATCTCCTTCAAATAGACTACTAAACATGGATTCAGGAGCTAACAATGACATAGGCTGTCAAAAGATAGGTATGACCTTAAAATTATGATTTAATGTCTATGCAAATCTCAAACAGTTGTGTAGAACTTAACATATATATGCAGCAATAATCAGCATGTCTCCAATAAGACAGTATATAATACTTGGCTCAAATGAATTATAATAATGTCTGTGATATAGTAAATAATGAAAACTTAAACCATAACCCATCTGTTTTAAACCAGAAATGTGAGAAAAAAATTAAAGCTTTCGGTTAATAGATATCCAGATCCAGATTATAGTAGTTGGGCTTCCTTTGTTATCTCCCATTTACTTGTTTTTCTTAGCCAAATTCCAAACTTAAGAGACATAGATTGTACATAGTGGTTTTTTTAAAAGAGATAATTATCATATAGCATTTTCCCCTTCCCAACGTTGTCATGATTCTCATAAGGAAATTCTTCAGGAAAGGAAGATTTTTGTCCATGTTCTTAGAGAATTTAAAGATTCTTTTACTGGATGTTAACTGCTGTTGTTTTTAACAGCATCAAGCCCCCTTGAGAATGAGGTCTGTTGAACTGGGCCTTTTAGGAGCTAGTGCATTTTTGGTTTCAATTTTTAGCTATAAAGAATGCTTTTAAAAGTCATTTTTAAAAGTACAAGTACTCTTCACGTAATCTGGGTTATGTTTTCCATCATGTTTATTGTGGAGGGAAAACTTTTGCATATTAAAAAAAATGACAGCAATGGGATTTAAAATGATAGCAAAGAAAAAGCATAAATGTTTTGATCCCATTGATGAAACATCCAGTGTGTAAGAGCATAAAACAGAAAATTAAAATTAGCATACTGCCAACCTTCAATTGTATATATACTCTTTTCCCCTATTCATTCTTAAGTGTCTTCTTTCAGATAATAACATAGATTTAAAACTGGAAGAGACCTTAGAAGTCATCTTATTCAGACCTCTCATTTTACAGATAAAATCTCAAGATCAAATAAGTAGTGATTGTCAGTAAAAATTTGAATCCAAGTCCTTTAACCTCAAAGCATGCTATATCTTTACATTACTCTACTGTTCCTCATCTTAGATGGTTCACAAGGTTGCTTTACAAAAGGTATTAACCATCTCTTTAGCCCTGGAGGCTTTTAGCAGAAATAAAAGCCCAAGACTCCTAGGGCAAGGGAAAGGGAAAAAATGAGGATGGGGTTAAAAAATTTTTTACACTGCTAAAAAAGTAATACATGATTTTTATGAAATCAGATTCTGACACAGCATATTAACCCACGTTGCATACCTAAGAATTTAATTACCATTATTTTGTTGTACTGTGTACAACAAATGTTGCAGCTACTTCTCTGTCAGGTAGATATGGGGAAAGTGTGTGTGTGTGTGTGTGTGTGTGTGTGTGTGTGTGTGTGTGTACTTTTTTGGTTGTAATTTGCCAAGATTTCATACTGAGAAAAAGTTTTAGAGAAATTCAGACTGACAGTGACCTGTCTGTGTCTTTACTAGATGAAGGAGATGTTGAACTACCAGATTTGGACTACTTGCGAACCATGACTCATATAGTCTTTGTGGATTTTGATAATTGGTCAAACTTTTTTGGTCATCTACCAGGATTCCTTAATCAGGGAACCTTTGTCTGGGGATTTCAAGGTAAAGTTAACAATGAAAGTTGGGTGTATTTCCCCTTGCTTTAAATGTAATGTGGCCCACTTAAACGGAACTATTTTTGGACCTTCCTGGAATAGAACTTGGCTACACATTAATTACATTGTGTAATGATTATTTCTCCACATTTCACATTTATAAGTGCATTATTATATTTAAAGCCCTTTGAGGCAAGCAAGGAAAGAGAATGCCCACTATACTGAAAAGTTAAGTCTTGGGAAGATTATGTGATTTGCAGAATTAGAGAACCCAGAACTAGAATGTAATTCTTAGGACTATGAATCTGATGGTATCGTGTTGATATAGTGAAATGTGTGCTGCGTTTGGAAGTCAAAGAATGTAGGTTCAAATCCTGGCTCTCTTCCTTACCAGACTATCGCATTTTAGGCAAATCACTTAATCTGTCCTACCCTCAGTTTCCTCATCTGTGAAATGAAAGAGTATATGACCTCAGAGAGATTGTTTTCAACTCCAAAGTTATGCTCCTGGTGGTCTTTCTGAAACGCAATGTTCTTTCAAAATGGCAAATATAAATTATTTTTTTTTCTTTTTGAAGGGGGGAAGGTGAAGGTAGGGTAGTTGGGGTTAAGTGACTTGCCCAAGGTCACACGGCTAGTTTTGTGTTGCGTGTCTGAGGGCAGATTTGAACTCGGGACCTCCTGACTCCAGGGCCAGTGCTCTATTCACTGCGCCGCCTAGCCGCCCCTAAATATAGATTAATCTTGTCAGTGTTTAGTTAATGATACTTTTACTACTTTGTACTACTCTGTACTGATTGCAGTCATGAGTATGTACTGGATATATTCTGTGCATATTGTTCTGTAGGAACATTTTGACATTGAATTATTAAAATTTCTTGGTTTTTGTTAGTGGTGCAGATTTTATTGAGTTTATAAAATGTTCCCTTTTATTAATAGGATTACATAAATAAGCAATTTGCTTTGAAATCTTCTTTTATCATAGCCTTCAGTATCTCAAGTATCTTCTCAGTGTTTTGAGAATGATAGTCAATATTTAATCATCTTAGCTGTATTCAGATTTGTTGGCCCTAAAGTTTCTTGGAGTCTTGTTAATTTCTCTTTTGTCTTCAGCTGTGTTTGGGAATCTAGAGATCATTTGCTTGGTTCTGACATAATCATAGCTTAAAAATCCATTTTATGGGTTTAGTACCGAAACACTAAACTTTGAGTTTTGTTACCTGGTTAGTAGTAACCTCCCATAAAAACTCAGAGCTAACAGGTCTCTCCCCTCATTCTGTTAAATATATCCCTACATCTGCTCCCCTGTTCTTCAATGAGAAATTCTTCTAATGTCTGATTTCCTCCCCCAAAGAATTTTACAAGAACTATTATTTACTATTGTGTATATCATATTGATAACATGTCAAAGCTCTAAAATAGAATTGTAATCCTTTGTACTTTCAAAATATAGTATGGTAATTTCTTCCACCAAAGTAAAGAAATGAAGTTTAGTAATAACAGATACAGAGTACTATAATTAATTTTAGTTTTTGATATTAGGGGAAATTTTCAGTGATTTCTTCTCCAATTTGACTATCATTTTTGCATTTTTAACATTGAAATCTATCTTAGGAGGAAATACCAATTGGAAGCCTCCAGTCAATTGCAAGATCTTTAATTACCTCAATAGGATTGGATGCTTCTTCCTTCATCCACGCTGTAGTAAGAGAAAAGATGCTGCTGACTTTGCCATCTGTATGCATGTGAGTTATAATTGGACTAAATAAAGTACATCTGATATCTAGAGCTCACTTGATTTTGTGTTGAAGTATTGGTTCCATTTAAATTTAAAGAAAACTGAGGCAGTTCTCACTTTATGTAAATTCGCATTACACAAATTCAACTTACTTTAAAGAATTCTGCATTCCAAAAAGGCACCTCTGTTAATTTTACAGTATAGTACTATGCTTTCTCTCTACTCTTGCAACTCCTACACCCGTCATGCTTTGCAACCTCCATCCCACCAAAAGACAAACCCTCTAAGTGAAGTAGAATGATCCACAAAGAGACCACCCCTGGTGCCACTGGAATCCGTCCTTTCCTTCCCTATGCCCATGGGCAAGTTGACATTACATGAAAGTGGCTTTATGTAGAGGCCTGCAGAATGATCTACTTACATAAATCAAGAACAGTTTGTACATCATTCTTGACTTAATTTAAATACAAGGTTATTTCTCTAATAATAAAAGGAAAACTCCCATTTATATAATGTTTTAAGGTTTTATGGTGCTTTTCTCACATAAGCTTTTGAAGTAGGTAGCATATGTTTTATATAGAAAATTAATGTTCTTAGAAGTTGTGACCTGCTTCTAGTCACACAGCTAGTGTCTGTCTGAAATTTTGAGTCAACCTCAAGCCTCCTGCCTTCAAGTTGAGCAAACACATACGGTCACTAATAGCTGACATTTATAAGAGTGCTTGAAAAGTATGGAAGTTTATGTACCAAGCACTAGTGCAGCTCAATTCTTTATAACTTATTAGTTTAAACAAACAAAAAAAGTTTGAAATTGTGGACTTTAGGTGAATACAATATTACACATATTTCATTTATAGGAAAATTTTTCTATACCAAACTTTGCTGATAGCTTTCTAAGCTTAATGCTTTCATAGATTTATTTTCATTTGGAGTGGTTAGCAATTTTTAAATTTATCTCCATTTGGTTTCCTATCATTTTTTGCCACAGGTTTTAAATCTCTTAATAGAAATTTCATTTTCTCGCTTTTCTGCTTGAGGTATATTTTTATCTTTACTTTGTTTCTCTGCCACTTTTTCTTTGTAAAACTGACCTATTCCATTATGTACATTTCTTTGGTCCTATTCCTTATTATTTTCTCTGGTACCACATCCCATCAACTCTCTTGTTTTGTTATATTCAGACTCTGACTTTAAATTAACAGCTTACTTTTGGCATAGAAAATATGCTTAAATTTCTCCCAAATCATCCTTTCTTTGACTCCACCACCACCATCGTTTTGTGCTATCCCATGGCTCTCTTTTATCTCTCTCCATCTTTTAGAAAGAATGATTTACATTTGATGTTGGATGTTCTCATTATCTTACTACTCCATCACTCCAGCATCCTTTACAAAGTTTGGCTTTTCCCCACCTCTTATTCTCACTCAAGATCTCAAAATTGTTTTAAGTCTTTTCTTTTTTCCCCTCTATCTCTAATAATCACCAAGCCTCAGTACTCTAGAGTATTTCAGTTGGATTTCCTTCCCCTACTCATTGTCAGATTATTCTCTTTCAAGCTCTCATTACCTTAATAACCTTTCCTAGCTGCCTCACTAGATAATAATGTACTTGTTTGTACCATCTTGTTATTTGCATAAGTGTTCCTTATTTCTTTACCAGAAAATGTTTGACTACAGGGACCCTTGTCTTCATGCTTTCCTGTCTATAATACACCAATGATTGTGTTAAAACACATAGCTGATAAGTATTTGCTAAATGAGTGTTGTATAAATTACAAATTGTAGCTCAACATGTCTTTTAATTTCCTGACTTTTATATTTTGTTCTACAGGCTGGCCGTCTAGATGAACAGCTACCTAAGCAAATTCCTTTCACTATTCTCTCAGGAGATCAAGGTTTTCTGGAGCTACAGAATCAATTTAAGAAGACTCAGAGGCCAGCCCACATCCTAAACCCTCATCACTTAGAGGGGGATATGATGTGTGCCTTATTAAATAGTATATCTGATACAACCAAAGGTACGCAGCTGGAGATACCATACAGAATGCCAAAGAGGAGGAGACTTCATTGCTAAAAGAAACAAATAAATGGCTGTCCACAAGGAAATTGTTTCCCCAGTTACTAAACCACCATAATTATTTCTGATTTGCATCGTTTTTACCCCTCTTATTGGCAGACATATAGAAAGAGAATTGATATGACCGTAATTTTCTTGAGTCTGCTGTGTGATACAGCAGTTGATAGTTATGTGTGATGATAGGTTGAATACTCCTATGAATGCAATCTTGTTGACAGGAAATTTGAGTTGTATTTCACAGTTCCACTTGAAAATTATATGGAGAAGAAACACAATTACAATTTGCCCAACAGTTAGATAACAAACAATATAGAAGAAATGATTCACTTACTCTTGAGTAGCATGAGTGGTCTGAGTATATATGTAGGAATCATCTGTATAAGTATGTTTAGTTCTCTGCTTGCTTTATTATAAAGCTTGTTGAAGACCCAACAAGATCACCTTAATTTTTTTTAAAGAGTATAAGGCAGTAAATAAAAGGATTTGTTAAGTTATGTTGTCCCCTTCTCTCTACATCATGGTTAAAGAAAAAAATCTAAGGCTAGAGATTACCTTATTAATATCACTAATATTTCTTAAAAAAAAATAGGGAAAAACACATAGAAGAAAAGAGGGGAAACAATATATTTGCTACTTGAATCAAGGAATTTCATCCTAAGGGATTAAATGTGTTCACTACTCCACTTAGTTTTTTCTAGATTTAACAATGACTTTTTAAACATGATCATTTCAAAGGTTTTATTGTCCCAAGTCTGAAGACAAAATTAGTAGTCAGATTAACCATATTTATTCTCCTCTATTTATATTGAATTCTTTTTTACATTTTATTTTACAATTTTTATTCTTTCAAATATGTATTCCTTCCAATTTACCTGTTTACCTGCCCAATCTTAAATTTTTTTCTTCTTTGAATTTATTTTTACTTTTATTAACACCTTTGCCAATTTTTTCATCCTTGTTACTGATTCTCAACTGTTACCTGTTTTCTGCCCTGTTAAAGATGATCCTAGTAAATCGTTTTTCAGAATCTATTCTATACTTGTACTTACTTACATATACCCTTATTAGAACTATCCTTAGGCTTCTTATCCTCTGTTACTTCTATTTTCCTTGCTATGTCTCTTTTCTGCCCATTTTGTTGCTAACAAAATAGCTTAAACCCCTTTAGCAAAACCCAAACAATACAATACAAGTAGACTTTTGCCTTCCTGGTTCCTTTCTGCTTGCTTCACAGCTATGTCCATGTGGATACATCCACCCTTACTCTAACCTTAAATTTGTGTCAGTTTTACTCTCAGTCATCTTATAAGCAGCTTTCTCAGAATATAGTATTTTTTTTTAATCCCCAAAGCTAATTTTTTTCACTTGTACTTACTGTTCCTTTGTATAACTAGCTACCACTGATTATTGGTCCTTACCCATTTTGGGGGGAAGAAGTAATCAGGATAATACATAAAAAATACTTTTATAACTGCAAAGATTATATGTATGGACCAAAAGTGGATCCTAAAGACCTAGAGAAATACATAAATTTCCTGCTGGTAAGAAAGGTGAATAGACAGAATCACAACACAGGAAGGTGGCTGAAGAACTATAGATTTTTATAGATTTCTTTGTCATTGTTTATGTACGTGTTAGATGGTCAAGGAAAAATAATATTTCAGCTTTTTAAAAAATTCATCTTTTTATTAACAATTGTTAACAAATTACATTAACCAAAATGATATCACATCTGAAAAACTGTACCAGAAGTTAGAACATGGAATGGTCGCATGTTATCCTTCTGGAACAGAAGAGGCCCTACTGTACCTTTTACTGACCTTGCTTACTTGGAGATACTAGATAATTCCATTTTCTTCATTTAAACTTTTCAGTGACTTTTTGGAGTCATAGAACTTGAGAGCCAGGAGAAGACTATAACAGATCCAAAACCACTTAAATGAACAAACTGAAGTTTCAAAAGGGAAAGGGACTTGCCTGAGCTTGCACAAATAGTTTTGCAGGCCCAAGACTAGAACCTAGGTGTGTTAGTTCCTATGCCAAGTAGCCATAGCTGTGCCTTTTTGCTCATTTAAACCTCTCAGTTAATATTTTCTATACATTCCTCATTGAGAAGTACAGGAAAAATTGGCATAGGAACAGGTTATATCTAGTTTATAAAGTATAACCTCATTATTTTAGACTAATTTATGGGGAAGAATTTTTGTTATTTTAAGCCTCAGCTATGGACTTTATAAGAAAACAAGTTTACTTTTCAGTTCTAAAGTAAGGAAAGGATTTACTTTTTGTCTTTTTGTACTGTTAATTTTCTTATTCATCTTTCATTCATAGCTAAGCAAACGTCAACTTCAGTATAAGTTTACAAAAATACTGCCTGTGTCTGAATTAACACTCATTTAGGATTAATGATACTGAATTTTAAAAGGTTTTACTGTCATTCAAAAATCTCTTTGAGGAATGGGTAACTTCAGAATCTCTAGAACTTTGTGGTTTGTGTAGCTGTAGCTTGTGTTTCTGTTTTCTACTCTGATGCTTTATATACGTAGCATATAGGTGACCCTGGGATCCTGAAAGGCTAAACCAACCAAAACGCACAAACCTCTGTGAGAAGTTTTTTCAAATTGGAAAGGTTCTGATTCTGAACAGCAGACCGCCATCTAAGGACCACAGTAGAAACGCCCATCATGTGATATATATTTTTTATGTCCAGTACAACTCATGAAACAGTGTGCTAAAACATGTAAGACCTGTGATTTCTTTGGAGGAGAGAGAGAATAAGCCATAGTGATAAAGTCACTGACCTTTTTAAAGTTTTTAAAGTTTTACTCAGCCAGTATCTAAAGGTACTTAGAGTACCTTTCACATAGAGTTGTCTTAGTAACTCATAACAATGAAGGAACATTTATACTATAGATATTCTGTAGCACAGCATCTCTGGCATGTTCCTTCATTGCTGTGAGTCACTGTTTCCAAGTAGTGTCACAATGCCTCTATTAAGAGTTTCATGTACTGAATAACTACATTAGAATCTAGAAGTTAATCTGATGGTTTTGTTAATGATGTTTTGGTACTGCTCTCTTCCACAAAAGTAGTGAAAATATGTTAACATACTAATTATTCTAATTGTTAAGCCACAAGCTTTGCGTTGTTCAGGGCCTTTCAAAGTCATCACAACTTGGTGTTTTTACACAACTCATAATTCCATTATAATCTCAACTTCTACTTTTTTTTTTTGTCCCTATGACAGTAGAACTTATATAATCTACTTTTCCTGACAGGTAGGGGTTTTAAATTCTACCATGTTTTCAAAAGACCTCCTTATGGTTTTTTTAGGCTATAGTAAAAGGCATAATTATTTCTGCAGACTTTTGATTTTCCTCGAGTTTATTTTGGAGTAGATATAGACTGGATATTTTCTAGAATAAGTTTTTACACACTTCAAAAACAGGTAAAAGTAAACCATAATATCAGACATATTAGCTTGATTTCTTTAGCTATTATTTATCACTTTGAATATTTCATCAAATATTGACATGTTTGCATGTAAGGAGGCATGTTAAAAACATACCTTGAATTTGGCCATTTGAGAAGACTTTAATGTGAGGACCATTCTGTTTTCAAATTTGAAAAAATTAAACCTTATCTGCATAAGAACTAAATATTAAAATTATAAAGATTTAAATAAATTTGTTTTTCATAAAGTAGTTGCAAACCATTCTTATAAACTTGCAGCAGTCAATTCTGAAAGAAACGTAGTTGTAATAAGATAAAAGTTATTAGAATATGTCTATTTTTAATTCTTTTCTGGGAGAATCCCTTAGAAATGAGTCTACATAGTATTCAAGAGAGGAAAAATGGTTGTTAATTGACGAAATTCTCAGATTTTATTGCCTATGATCAAGTATATATAACTTTGATGTTTCTAGATTTTTCTAAAAGTTCTAATTCTCTTTTTTTTATTTAATATTTACATTTAAGTGTCCAGGTATATGTTTATTACCACTTATTTAGTAAAAGATTATATGAATGCATCAATGTGAGAAACTCTCCATTGACACAAAAACACAGCCGCTTGACACAAGTAGATAGTCTTTGTGAGTTGTTCTAACCAAATATTTTAATCACTTAATGGACAGTTTTTCTGATGATGAGCCTTTTCAAACTTAGGCAGTGTGAACCTTGATTACATCACTAGATCCTGTTCAAAGCCTTTCTAGCTTGGCACGACCAGCCAGAACTTTTGCTTAGTTAGTGTGAATTTTCAGAAACAAGGGAAACCCCCAAATCATGAGAGGGATTAGAAAAAGCCTTTTAAGTGGAAGACCGTGTTTTAAATATAGGATATATATCTTAAAGGAAGTACACAAAATTGAGTTAGTGGTTTGGGTAGTATTACTCTAAAGAACCTAACAATTATAGAGTTAATCTGATATTTCTCAGTGAAACTGGGGTATTTTTTGTATTCGTTTTGAAATATTTGTGAGTAGGGTGATGAAGAGGAAAAGTAATAAATTTCTGACTCTGTAGCAAAATTAGATATCAAGACCATTGAAAACAGCAATGAAATAGAATAATTTAATAAGTTAACTTTAGTTTATTGATATATTGCTGCTTTACAGACAGTGACAGTAGTGAAAATGATCGAACAAGAATAAGCAGAAATACTATCCAGGAAGAGGAAATCAAGTCCAGAGAAGGTAACCTAATTGTTGAGTTTCCCTTTTTTATTCCAATGAAATGAAAACACAGCTCTGTAGAACATGTAATTAATTTAGGTAGACTTGCAGAATATTAGCAAAGATTTTTAAGGAAAAAAAAAACTTGATAAAGCCACTTTGTATTACTGACTTTAGTCTGAAAACTTCAAGGGCCACTTGATTGTAATTACTTTTATAACTGATATGTGATGGTGTACAAATATCATTTTGCTTAAAAAGTAATCTTCCATTTAAAAAGTAATACAAGTATCCTAGCAGAAATACATAAATTGAGATTTTGGCAAAAATTTTTATAATATCAAATTCTTACATCATTTGTGTTTGCATTTGTATGTAGCTTTACAGTTTATAAAACTTTAACAGAGATGTTATCTGTTTTTTGATTGTGGGGTTTGTTTGTTTTTGGTCACAAAGCACTGTGAAGTATAACTAAGGCACTCATATAATTCCTGTTTTTATAGATAAGGAAACAGGCATAGCCACTGATTTTTCCAGAATCACACAGCAAATTGGTCACAAATTTAAGACTCTAATCTAAGTTTTTTAGTTCTTTGTTTTTTTAATCAACATTCTAGATCCCTAAAATACTATTTCCTTTTCCACTTAATGTTAAAATACAAGTGTCTGTTTTTTACTTATTCAGATTTTCATCTGAAAAATTCAAAGTAATTGAGTCGGCTATTTTCCTTAAAAGCTTTGTAATGGCATTAGACATATTTTTATGTGAGTAGTTAATAGACCAATTCTACCAAATAGCCTTTACCTCCTAGAGATGTCTTTTACCAAATTCCTCATCATGGAATGGAAATGACCCTGGATTCTCAAAGAATATGCCAGCATAGCCCAAACTCTGGCAGTCCTATCAAGCTGGAGAAGCTCTGAGTAAAGTTCGTTTACAGATTGTCATCCAGTTATCCTAGCTGATTTTTGAGAAGTGAGGATCACTAGAGGGTTGGCACCAAGTGATCGATTTATTTTGGCCACAACTAGTTGGAACTTCCTCCTAATGTGTGGTGGGGTTGCAGTTTGCATTGGTGGAGGAATCACCCATGGAAGTGAAGTCATGGATCCTTGAAGTATATTTATTATTATAATTAAGCATAAAGAACAGTAACAATAACATAACTCATATTTAGATAAAGCCCTTTAATATTTTCAAAGGGCTTTCTTCAACAGTAACCCTGCTAGGTAGGTAGTGTAAGTATTATTATCTTTCCTATTATATTAACATTAAATGTCTTTAGAGAGATAACATTGGAATCTGGAAGACTTTGTGGCTTATTCTGGTTGTGTGACCTTGAGCAAGTCACTTCAACTCTCAGTACCCACTGTAACTTAACATTACAAATTGTAGAATAGTTGGTATTAGGCATTCACAGAGATGTTTTCCTCATTAGGAGTCCCCTATACCATGGAAACTACAGGTCCAAATCTATTCTTCCTGCCTTTCCCCTTCCGCTCCCCCTTAACTGTTAAGATGGTTAATCTTACTTATGCTTCATTTTCCATCATCCATACCAATATCTTATTTGTGCGTAGTTTTTAAAGGACATATATTTTAAATCTCATATGTCAGAGTGCTTTGAACTTGCCAGAAGGCAGAACTTGACATAATCTATTATGTTCACGAAGTTATGTGGGTCCAAAAGTACAGTTGACATTGACAATAGTTGCTTTTGGAGTGAAGAGCTAAGTAAATGTAGCCCTGCACCTAAACACCCAAGAGAAAGACAATTGTTAGAACTTTTTGTGTAATCTCATTCTCACATATATTACAATTGACTGAGACCATAAGCCTTTGTGCTGTGGGGAGGTTGATTATAGCAATAGAATGTATTTAATGAAAGTAGAAAACTTAAACTCATCTTTTATTATTGAGATCTACTGTGGCTGACTAAATTGGCCAGATAATTTTATAACCTAAAGACAGATTTTTGTTTGTGTATATTTTAAGACCATTCTCTGCTCCATCATGATCAGATAAGGTCCAAGTCAGTGCTTAGTAACCACATAATATTTCATTAAAACAATGGAGACAAATTTTGAAATTTAAACAAAAGCAGCTGACAAAGTTGTTGCCCATTAAGGAAACTAATAAAAAATGAAAATGATTAAACATCAAGAAATCAGACTTAGCAAGCTCTCATTACGCCAGTTTGTGACTCATCTTATTGAAAATTTCTGGGCAACTGGTCATTTAAAGTGACTATACCCTCTATGCTTTCCCAGTCCTCCCCTACTACCCTGTTTTATAGAGTTGGAGATCAGGAGAGAACTCAAGGAAATCATCTTCTGTATAATACTTACCATTTTGTTTTCCACATTAGGGTTATAGTTTGAGGATTTAAAATTTTCTTAGTTTAAAAAAGTTTTCACTTCTATAGTAATGTATTTTGTAACATTTCTAGACATTTTGCTTTTGAAAGTGAGAACATTTATTTTGCTTTTTAACCTTTTAACAAACTGCTTTATTTAAACTAAATGAAACTTTTCAAGACAAAGACACCAGAAAAGACAAACCTGTTTCTCTACTGTCTTCTTGTAAAAAAAAAAAAAAAAAAAAAAAAAAAAAAAAGGAAAAATGCTTGTGATATATCATTTTTTGTAAAGAAAATAACCATTGGGGCAGCTAGGTGGCGCAGTGAATAGAGCACCAGCCCTGAAGTCAAAAGGACCTGATTTCTAATGCAACCTCAGACACTTGACCCTTAACTAGCTGTGTGACCTTGGGCAAGTAACTTAACCCCAATTGCTTTGCCTTCCCCCCTTTTTAAAGAAAAAGGAAAATAACCGTAAAGTTTCCCAAATAACTTTAAGTTTAAAGAAACTAACCTCTTTTTATGTGTACAGAATAACCAGACAAAATGGTGACTTAAGTTGGTATAAAATCATTTTTTCACATGTTGAATGCCCAGTTTACCCCACTTAAATATGGAATATTTTGACATCTCATTTCATTTGAATGTCTAGATGAGAAAATTATAGAAAAGGGAGCAAATCTTTACTTTATACTAGAGTATATTAAAATGCATATTCATTTACTTTTGGTTTTGTTTATAATTCACATTAATTTTTTTATATCTTTGGGTTAAGACTTATCAGGGGTTAATGGCTAAGAAAGGGGATGGAGGTTTATTTAGTATGTTCATTAATTAAGATTATATTTATAGTTCTATCTTAAAATATAGTAACCTTAAGTAAAATCCCATGCTTTGAATTAATTTCTATTTTATTTTTAAAATATTGAGTGAGCTTGAAGAAAAAGGATATTGTAAAATCTAAGCACATTTATTAATTTCTCCTAAGCAAGTTCATAGGATTTAGAACTGCGAGGGGCTTTTGAGATCATTTAGGCCATCTTCATTTTACAGATAAAAAAAATGAGACTCAAAGAAGGAGAATGATTTGCTTCTTATGATTAATGCTTTTTATGATTAACTTTTTGTGCCTGTTGTAAAGAAGAATCCATTAATATTAATATACTCACCTTCTAAAGAAATTGGAGTACACACTTATATGATACTTTGTTTTTATAAAGCACTTTTATATATAATATTTAGAGTGTTCAACATGGAGTCAGGAAGCCTTAGGTTCAATTCCTACCTTAGACACCTATTAGCTAAATGACCCTGGGCAAGTTACTTTAAACTTTCTTGCCCTCAGTTCTACACCTGCAAAATGAGGGAGGTTGGACTAGATTTCCTCTAATGTTCCTTCTAGCACTAATGTCTCACACAGTAACATCCTGTATAGAGCTAAGACAGTATATAGAACGCACGCTTGGAAGCTTCTTCCCAGCATCTCTTCTCTCTAATATGGGCTGAAATTAGAATCCTTTCAGTTACAGCTCATGGCTTTGTTGTCTAAAATCAAATCAACAGAAACTAACATGGCTTCATCAACAACAGATTTTTCTGGATTAACTTTACAATTCCTTTACATATTATTAGGCAGTGGATCAAAGAAATGTTGTAGATATAGTTTACCTAGATTTCAATCTAAACATTTCACAGTGACTCTCATGCAGTCCGTGTGGATAAGAGGAGGACATATAGACTAAATGATAGTATAGATAGAGGGATTTAGAATTAGTGGAATGACTCCACTCAAAGAATAAGTGATAAAGGGAAAGAATTAGCATTTATATTTCTATATAGCTCCTACTTTATGCCGGACACTGTATTAAGTACTTTACAAATATAATCTCACTTGATCTTCTCAACATCCTTTAAGGTATGTTATATATTATTATTCCCATTTTACAGTTTAGAAAACTGACGTAAACAGATTAAGTGACTCCACTGGGGTCATACAACTAGAAAGTTTTTGGCGAGATTTGAGCAAAAGTATTCCTGGCTCTAGGTTCAGCACTGTATCTCCTAAAGCATATATTACATTCCTAACTGTGCTAAACTTTGCGGATAGAAGTACAAACAAGATAGCTCCTGCCCTCAAGGAGCTTACATTCTAAGGGAGTGGGAAGGGGGGAATACAACTCATAAAAGGGCTGGAGAGAGGGACACATTTTGAAAACGATCAGGAGTTGGTATACAAACTCATTCAGGGATCTACAGAGCAGAATCCAGGTTCCAGGGAGAAGGAGTTGAGGAACAAGGCTAGAGAGGAGGCAGCGTGGTCTGGAAACAAATCAATTAACTTATCTAGGGAGGGACCAAGGTCTCTTTTCCTTGGTACTTTGTTGTTCAGAATTAACAGGGAATATATGTGATGTTCTGCTCTTTGCATTTATAAAGCATTTGAGAGTGGTGTTGATAGAATATGATTTGTTTGAGTGATCTTAGATGTTTATTAGGCTATAAGCTTCTTATTCATAAACATAAGTGGGATACGACATTGAAAAAACTAGTGTGATTTTAGTGTCAGTAGAGTTAGTATCAAGATCAAGGGAGGCAGTAGTTTCACCTTGTTCTTCCTTAGCTCACATGTGATTCAGGTCCGAAAAGGCAGCCAGTGAGAAGGCATGGAGTGGTCCAGAAGATGATGCCATACAAAGATTGATTGAAGGAAGTGGGGATATGTAGCATGGAGAACACTTAGAAGGAACTTGATTGCTATCTTTAAATATTTGAAGACTTGTCAGGTGGAAACAAGGAAATTAGACTTGTTTTTGCTACAGACCCATGAGACAAAACAAGAAGCAATGAATAGAAATTGGGAAG
Organism: Pseudochirops corinnae; assembly: GCA_028646515.1. Taxonomy (NCBI): domain Eukaryota; kingdom Metazoa; phylum Chordata; class Mammalia; order Diprotodontia; family Pseudocheiridae; genus Pseudochirops; species Pseudochirops corinnae. The sequence continues at coordinate 153,871,440 of CM053586.1, read as the reverse complement.
AGAATTTCATCTTTAAATATCATGAAAAACTTCCTAAAGTTTGGAGCTAAGAATGGAATGGGCTGCCTCATGAAGGTAGTAGTTTGACCATCCCCACCCTCCCACCCCAGCTCTTTTCCATCCCCTACCCCCAATTAGAAAGTTTCAAGCAGAAACATGTCAAGATTTTCAGAGGAGGTTGCTATACTGGTATAGACTGGACTTGATGACTTTTTGGTTACCATCTAACTGAGAATTTGTGATTCTTTGAAATACTTAACAAAAACTAGTCCTTAAGTCTCAACAGTTGGTCCTCAAGGGAAATCTAATTTATTATGCTTCCTCAGCTCTCCTGAAACCCTTCAAATTCACAGGTTCTGAGACAAGATTAATTTTTGTGACTTCAAGGTATGTGTGGTAAATTAGAAAGTATACCTGGAAGAAAGGCTGCACTGTGTAGAAAGCCATCTTGGAAGTTAGAAAGTTCTGAGTTCAAGTTTTACTTCTGACATATACTTTTACTAGGCAGGTCTTCTAACCTCTTGGTGCTCCAGGCAACTCAGCTGGTGCTCTAAGCAGCTCTCTAAGTCTGGAAGTTGCATAACAGTTGCTGGTTTTCATTGGTAGAGGGAATACCCCACACCAATATAATCTCAGGTCTAGTTCCAAAAAAAAAATTTTTTTGGATTGAAAGTCAAGAGACATGGGTTCTAGTCCTAATTCATGAGCTCTTTGACTTTGAGTTAAGATATTTTTCCTCTCTGGCAATCTTTTTTTTGTGTGTATTTTGAAATGAGAGCTCTATATGGCCTTTTGTTTCTGAAATGGCATATTTCTAGAATGTTCACTCAAAATACCATGTTCAGTGGGCTGATTATAGAAACTTTTCCCAGCCTTATGGTATAATTAAAAATTGATTGATTCTAACAGAACACTTTATCTTGGTCATTCTTATCCTTCTTACCCTCTAATTGCCCCTGTGAACATTTATTTTTTAAAAAATGCCTATTACTACACTCAGAGGTAGATAGCATTTCTATATATCTCTCAGGATTCTTTCTCTCCCACCCATGCCATCTAATCTGTGTCTGAGCTAGAGGACATTCCACATTACCTTTTATTCCATGCCAAAATTTTATTGGGCATATTTTTAACAAGTATCCACTTAAAATAATACTATGAAAAAGGTAAGTTACTTACTGTCTTTGAATGCATGAATAATTATAGGGTCCCTTTTTCTGTTAGGTACCTCAGGCTTTAGTCTTAAAGCTTTATTAGATACCACAATTAAGAAAACATGATATTTTGGTGTGAAGTGTTTGTCAACATTAAAGTGTTACCACTGCTCAAAAATCCTAATTTTATTTAGTTTTATAATTTTAAATGTTTTCACATTGTATTTGTTCTTCACTATTAGTCTTCTAATATTACCTTTGGACAGAAGCAGTGAAATTGTGAAGAAAGAAGAAATAATAAGAAGTCATGTATGTTTGGAAAGGACTGCTCATTTTTTGTATTGTAATTTAAACATTTCATATGTTTATATTTCCTCTCACTAACTAGAGTGTAAGCTCCTTGAGAGCAGAGACTGAGTTACATGCTACTTTTCCTATAGTGTTGTGTGTACACACACACACACACACACACACACACGCACGCACACATATACATAATATATAGTAGGTTCCGGTTGTGTATTTTTTAATGGATTTGAAATGAATTGAATTGATGTGACCCTAATTTATGAATGTGCTAATTGTTTTTTCTCATTTACTCAAGTTCTCTTTAGCTGTGAAATACAGAATCAAATGGCCAGGTAAAACTTGGGATTTTGATGTGGGTTGGTCATTTAACGTATTTCCAGTTATTTAATCTGTTTCTTTACATTTTAGACTGTTCTTGATGGCTACTGAATTTACAAAAAAACCCAAAACAGTTGTACTATTGGAATTTGCACAAAACTTCCGTAATCTGTCCTTGAGTTATATGGCATTGGAAATTGAAATCTTGTATTTCTGTGAATTTATTATACTAGCTATAGTAGCAGAAACACCCAATTATTTTGCATGTGTATCCATTTAATGTTAGTTTTACAATGCTAATCCTTCCAAACTATAATAAATTTGATCCCCGCCATAGACTAAATAGCTTCACTATTTATTAATAGTAGATTGCATGGGAAATCCACATTAGTTATCTTGAAAATTTGTACCTTAAGTCATAGACAGGACTATAAATACATTAAAAGACAAGCATGAGAAATGTATTCTGTAGTGATACTAAATCATCACCATTATCAAGTCATCTCTTAATGTGTCAATTAATGTGAAAAATAATTCATACTTAAAACTGTTGAACCAGCTTTTACAGCTGGTTCTTTAGATGTCTATAGTACAGTTTTTAAAAAACTTTAGCTTAACAAGGGTTCGCTTCTTTGCAGTCTTTATTAGATTCATGATGACCTTGTCCCAAAACATGTCAGCTATATTCTGTTTTAATAGGTTATTCAGCATGACTAGATAATAAAACTACCAAGTACTAGTAGTGATACTATGTTTGCCAACAGGTTATCATTATTTCTTAAATTGATGGGTTTTTGTTTGGTAAAAATGGCAGCAAATCACTCCGGTTGCTGGCCCTCAGTAATGCTTTATGCTACTGGAGACCAGTGAGCCCTTCTCACAGAACCTCCAGGTGTGCTGGTTTAGCTCAGCCAATGGCCATTTCACCCCTCCACCCTGCTTCCCGGAAGGGATCTTTGGTAGCAGGAGGAGTGCTAGGCTTCCTGGTACAGCAGTTTCCACCGGCTCTAACCTGGGCCAAGTGTCACTGGCCCAGCCACTCTAAGACAGCACATTGCCGGCATCAGATACAGTTTTATTTACTTCGTTGCAGGGATGCAGCTTGAAAGCATACACACACACACACACACACACACACACACACACACACACACACGCGTGTGTGTGTGTGTGTGTGTGTGTGTGTGTGTGTGTGTGTTACTTGTCTGCCATTTCTGCAGTTAATCATGTGCTTTTTGACTTCAAAGATTTGTAGCTTCTTTGGTGTAGGCATTCCCTTCACCAACACTGATCGCAACGCTTTCAGGCCTCTGAATGGTCTTTATGAGTTGCCATGGCCAATAAAATTCATCACCTGGTTGCCAACCTCATGGTGATGAACATTTTTGAACTTCGAGTGTTCCTTGGCCAACAAATACACAGTCTGTTGCCAGTACTCTAAGCCTTTCCAGCTTGGCAGGATATGTGCCATAGCTTGTGCTCAACTGGCAAAGCTTTTGAGAATTCTGAGTCACCTTCATGCCATGGTTGAGGCTTTGGAGAAGGACCTTAATGGATAACATTGTTACCATCCAATCAGGAGAAATTCTTCAGCTGTACAGAATTTTTTCGCTTTAAAAAAAATTAAAAATGGACCAGACCTTGAAAGACAAATAAATAGCCATATCCCCTTATTTTAACAGTGAGGGAATCTGAGGTTCAGGTAATGACTTGCCAGAGTTTGTGGCAGAGCCTCCTAATGTTCTATCTGTTGTCCATGGGTTTTTTTTTTTTTTACTACCAAAAAACAAAATATTAAATCTTCCTTTAAAAAGACCATTTCAGCAGTCTTCCCTACAAATGTTGAGTTACGTGTCTAGCACCTTGGACATAATAGGCCCTTATTTCATAAATGTTTGTTGAAATGAGAGTCCCTTCATTCTAAATGAAGTCATTGATTTTTATCCTATTTCCTTTGTATAGTGTCAAGTATTAAATCTTTAAATGCTGAGCCCCCTATGTAGCTATGAAAACACTAGAGTCCTAAAAAATAATTTGCTATGTTGTCTTTTACACATATCCCTGTCTAAAGAACACCAAATTGAAGAAGAAAATAACTATCTGTAAAATAGAGCAGTTTAAATCATCATGAATTTATAGGTTATGACCTCTAAATTACCATATTTCAAAAATGCTGTATGAATATAATCATTAATAAAATGCTATATTATTTCTCCTCAGGCTCTTATACCCTTGCCTTCCCTTCATCCATTTTCCCTATCCCACTTATTTTTTTTCCTTACTTGCAAGGATGAACAAGATTTTGTATACTGTGATATTGAAAACATAATTGTTTCCCTGCTGACTTATACTGACATAAAGCATATGTATTTGTTTCCAACCCCTAACTTTGCAATTCTAATCTTTTTATGCAGATGTGGAATTGCAGGAAGTTCTCAAAAGGAGTCTGGAAGAGGTGTAATTGAAGAGTCTCCTGCACAATAACAGCTGTCATTGAAGGTGCTCACAATAGTAGAATCTTGAGTTCTCCTTGAGTCAAAAACCATAATAGCAACGATATATTTGAAAACATGCTTATGCATTTACTTGTTAGACTTGAAAGCTAATGTCATTTATTTTATGTTCTTGTACTAGTGTGGATTTATAAAATGTACAGAAGGAAGAGAATAAATGTTTAATATAAATCTGAATTACCATGTTCTAATACAATTGCTGTAATCTCTCAATTAGCCATATGACTGTATATAGTTAAAGAAAGTAAGCTCTTCTCTATGCTTTTGTATCCTCTTTAATCTTTTTTTGACTTTTAATCATGGATCTTATTTTGGCCCTTTGTTTTTTACAGACATAAGCTACTCTGTTCTAATTTTCCTAAAGTCCGTGTAGCATTGAGAGTATGATCTCTTACTATCTTTCTGATGTCTTTTTAAAATGTTCTTAATAGTTGGAGAGATAATAAAATCATGTTATTTGCTTTGTCCCTTGTATTGCACATGAATTTACATCCATGTCTTCAAATAACTCATTGTTGATACATAAAAAAGGCAACTTTATTTTTTCTAAGGAAATGATTTAAAGGGTCCTTTTTTTTTTTCATTTATTTTACATAGAATACTATATACATTTATGCTCTTCTGTTTAAAAGAGGTATTATTAAAATATTTGAGTAGAATTAAATTTATTCTAAACAGGTTTGTGTCCTGATTTTATAAATATTGTTTCTTAGAAATAGCCTGTTTTTCAACAAAAGTTCCCATTAAAAAGCTTTTTCTGCAATATTCTGTAAGATCCTAGATTGAGGTTTAAATGAAGGTCTTTCTCATTCTAGGTTAATTAACAGAATAAGCTTTCAATATTCTCCCTATAATAATCATTTAATTTTTAAAGTTCTGAGACCCTTCTGTGGATATTGGAAATACAATGGAAGAATTTTCATTTTTACATTGCTAACAAAATTTGACTAATAATGGAACAAAACCCTATGCTTTTTTAATATTAGTAGCCTTAAAAAACATAAAGTTGTTTCTACAAGTGTAGTGATCTAAAATGAGAAAAGAAACATATACACAAGAAATTAAATTAAATGTAAGTGCTATATTAGTGGTACAAATTTTAAAAAGCCATGAATTCAAAGGAAGGAGAGATTGTTAGGAGTGGGCCTTGTTGTGGAGAATAGGTAATTGAGGTGAACCTTAAAGTATGGGTATGAATTGCCTTGATAGGAAGAGGAGATTATTGGAAAGGACTACATATAGAGAGCTGTGCAACCAAAGGTATAGAGGGAGAAATGAGTATGCCATTGTAGTGATATCCATCTATCTGCATGTCACAGGTTCCACACACAGAGATTAAAGTTTAAAAGGAAGTTCTATTTAGCCTTCTATATAGCATGATCACTGAAAGGTTATTTTGATGGAGAAGAAAGTAGTTTTCTCAAGTCTCTTATTTTAGATATTTGTTGATGGGGGTTATTTTTTCTTCCATATTTTAACAGATGATTGTCTCTTGTTCAATCTACTGCTTACTCACTAAAATTCATGTTTTAAATTATTTCATATAGGGATTGAATTCACCTGGTTGCAAGGATATGATTCTATGGCTAACCCTAGGAATTAAGGAGATTCTTCCTGTGGTGGAACACCCAGCCCCCTACCATAAGTAAAAGACTTGTCATTTATTAGGTTGGTTAGCTGCCAAAGCTTTCTTTTCATTCATTCGTTCATTCGTTGCTTGCTAATTCACATGTTACCCATTGATTATTATGTTCAGTGGCACTGAACATGGTTTTAAAACCTGGGTATAAATGGTTACTTCATCATTTAGCTGTAGCCCTCATGTCAGAAGGTGTGTTTTTAACCTTTATATTGTGACTTAATATCATGGATGTCATTTAGGACCTAATGAAATAGTTCTAGATTTAATAGTTTCATTATATATAAATATATATGTAACACATTTATCTCCTTGGGTTAAAGGTATTGTTTACCTGTGATTTATATATTATAAACAGGCTTTTTATATCTTTGCAAAATAAAGGCTTACTAAATTAAGGATTTACAGTAATACGTGGAAGTTAAAAAGCAAGGAAGCCAGCTCATACTAATATCTTAATAGTAGAAAAAATGATAGGGGTGGCTAGGTGGTGCAGTGAATAAAGCACTGGCCCTGGAGTCAGGAGGACCTGAGTTCAAATTCAGCCTCAGACACTTAACACTTACTAGCCGGGTGACCTTGGGCAAATCACTTAACCCAAATTGCCCTCCCCCCCAAAAAGGCAAAAAAAAATAGTAGAAAAATGCTGGGGAATGACAAGGGGAAGAGGAATTACAGTTTAGAAAACTTAAAAACACAGATGAAGGATGAACCTGTTGCTCCTATTCCTCAAATCAGCTCACCCCTACAGCCAGTGCCCTCAGCCTAGTACAACTTTTTGTTCCAACCTTAGGCCATCACTGATGCTGTCATCCTTGGACCATTAAATTATAGCAAATTGAAAATGGGATTAAAAAATAGAGGAGTACATTGAGGTCTCTGAACACATGGGAAAAGTAGCCTTTCCACGTTGAATTGCCCTAGGTAGTTAAGGGTGGGGTAAGTGGTGAATGGCAAGGGAGGGATCAGCAATAAAACACACCTTAAGTATCACCCCCAGAAATTGTTGCAACCTTCTTTGTTCAGAAGTGACACTATACTACTAGCAGTCATCTTTGCTCCTACAGAAGTGACAGACTTAGCTTAAATTGTCAGTTATCTTGGCCTCTGTGCAAAACTTTTTTTAAATTGAAAAAGAGAATAAGTAAATTCATCAGAGCAAGAACAAGAGAAAATAAAGCATCTAAAGGATGAACAAAGAAAAACTAATACAATTTTACTATTTGAAAGAACAAAAGGAAAAAATACAGATATAAATGCTAAAACCACGCTAGAGGTGAAGCAAGTATGAATAAATAGGGTAATGTCAAATTCAAAGAAGACTATGAAACAATGTGAAGCCACACTATAGAATAAAGCCATCATTGAGAAATAGCAAAACCCCACTAAATTACAAAAAAAAAAAATCAAAAGAATGGAAATAAATTGAATAATTTTAGAATACAACTTAAAGGGTCCTTTGCAGGCAAAATAACAAGCTTATAAAAACATCAAGAAGTTTAAACCTTTAATCATGATTTTAAATTTCATTGACAACAAAACATAAATATTTTAAGAACTAATTGGGAAAAGTTTTCTGGAGTACACAAAAACAGGCAACAATTCCCAAGTTGAGGTAAGTTAAAAGATTCATCACAGCACAAAAAAAATGCTAAATAGAGTTCAGTTCATATAATTAGCAAATGTCAAGATTGAAAAAGCAACTACCTATTAAAAACAATTAGATTGTAATGTTTTAGCTATAACAAGAAACATGACAAAGTTGGACAAAAACAGACATCAAATCTGCAAACTACCCACACCCCTTACAAACTTTTGAGCATGCTGTTGTTACTTGGAAATCAACAACAGAAACTCACAAGTGTAAGAATCTCATAAGCAGGGCTGTCATTCATGATGTGACATAAAATTTCAACAACAGTATTAGTGTTTGTACTTATATTTGTTATCACTTTTAGTTTATCACAAAACATCTAATTTCAATTTTAGAATAAGGTATCAGTAATGAAATAAAATTCAACTCATATCAGAAAGCAAGGTATACAGTACTATATAATGGTTGAAAGAATACTAGTGAATAATATTAAAAACAATTTTGAATTTACACGTGCTAAACAGTTTGGTGATTGGGTTCATAAAACACAAACACACTAGTAGGGAATTCCATTAGTCCCTTATCAGTCAGTTGAAAGGCATTAAACACCTACTGTATGCCAGGTTATGCCAAGCACTGGAGGTCCTTGCTGTCGTGGAACTCACTTGGAGATAGCATGAAAACAACTATGTACAAATAAGGTAGAGGATAAGTTGGAGATATTTATCTTGAACATATCTTAAGGAGATATTTATCCTGCACATATCTTATTTTTACTTTTTATTTTTTACTAAGTAGAAGGTATAGGATTAAGGGAAATACAAAAAGGCTTCTTTTCTCTTGAAGAAGGGATTTTAAATGGAACTTGAAGGAAACTAGGGTAGAGATGAGGAGGAAGAATAATCAGTGTGTGGGAAATAGTGAACACCCAGAATCTAAAGATCATATTTTAGGAATAACCAGGAGGCCAGTGTCAATTGCTCTCGAGAGTATTTGGTATGAAGGGAGAAGTAAGCAAGGTTTGGAAAGATTGGAAAGGAAGAGGGATGGTAGGTTGTGAAGTGTTTTGAATGCCAAAAAGGACTTTACATTTGATACTTTAGTCAGGGGTGGGGAACCTGCGGCTCCAAGGCTACATGTGACCCTCCTAGTTACTTAGGAGCAGCCTTTTGACTGAGTCCAAGTTTTACAGAACAAATCCTTTTATTACGGAGATTTGTGAAGTTTGGATTCATGCAAAGGGCCACACTTGAGGATCTAGAGGGCCCTAGGTGGACTCTGTGTGTGTGTCAAATAGGTACTTTGGAAAGATTAATTTGTTTGGTGAGTGGAGTGTGGTCTAGAATGGGAAGAGGCTTGAAGCAGGGAGATCAACCAGTATTATTTAAGCTTATTACTACTTAGTAGGTCTGGCACAAATGAAATAAATGTTTAATTCAAACCAGAAAACTTCCAAGAGATAGACAGGGGTACTATAGTACTATACAATATAATGGCAAAAGGAACACTAGTGAATATTAAAACTTTTAGATATGTAACGACTACTTCAGTGGTTAGGTTCACAGAGAAAAAACTCAATAGTAGGTAACTCTAGTAATTATCAGACTGCCAGATCCACTGTGAAGGTATCAGAAAGAAATCAGATATAAACTTTATTAAATAATCTGGAAATAAAGATACAGAGGCAAGATGACAGAAGCAAGGTATATATTCTTTTCAAGTGAACACTAAGAAAGTTTATTGCATATTTGGTTATAAAGAAGACCTTTTTTAAAAATTGAAATACATATAGTATCTAACAAACAAAAAAAAATGGGAATGACAGTAACAAGGTCCATTACTGAATATGTGATAGGATATCATATTTTAAACTCAAGGAGAACATAATTGTGTTCTAAAAGAGCTTTGTTTGCAAGTCTGAAATATTAATCATTTTTTAACTGCCACATTAATTCAGAAGCCTATTTATCTCCTTTAGCTTAAACACATGCTCTGCTTTGCTATGTAATAAAGCAGTAAACATGCTCTACCACTACCATAACGACAGTTGCCTGTAAAATTAGATCTCTAATGCTAGGTTTTAGCCTCATTCCCTTAAAGGTCATCTATTATCAATAAATGTAGTTATCTGAGGAAAATATAAATCCAAGTTGTCTTATTGCCATTGCCAGCTAGTATTGGATCTCTGACAACCTTTAGAGATACTCTAGCAAGAATGACAATAAACTTCAAATGAGAGTCCAAGCTGGCAAGCCAAACAAAGACTTCTTAAAGTTGTTTCTTTTGGCTGAAAGGTTACAGTACTGGAGATATTTATTCTGGAATATAGTTGATTTGGCCTTGACTTTTCTGCCCTTAATATCACTTTGTTGTCACACAACACTGACAAGAATATTTTCACATAGTATTAGTACCAGATCTCTATACTAGTTGGGCACATCCACATAATTCTCAATGTTACATTAAATGTAACTGTATGCTGAGCTTGAATATAAAAAGCATTTCTCAGATCACCAAATTTCTCTTAACCAGCTGAATCCTCTACATGGAATTTAATAAAAACCTTTATTTGTACGGAACATACAGGGACAGACATCAATACCCAAGGTACATGCATCTCAAAATCACCAGTTAGGTGATTTTACAAATGTGTTTTTCCTAGTATCTCTATCATGAACTAGTAAAGAGTTTTAACTATACTTCACATTTTCCTTGGGTGGCCAGTGATTGTTCATTCAGAAGGATCACTATTTATACCTGAATGAATGATGGCCATGCCAAGCTTTATTTTTTCAAATTTGATTTTCTGTTCCAAATTCTCTCCCTTCTCCCTCCCCTGCCCATTGAGAAATCAAGAAAAATAAATAACATTAAAAATATGTATAGTCATGCAAAAAAAGAAAAAATTCTGTATTAGCCATGTCCAAAAAGAAAGAAGAGAAAGAAGGAAGGAGAATGTGTTTGAATCTGCACTTTGGGTCTCTTCTCTAGCTAGAGGTAGATAAAAAGTTTCATTATGAATCTGGAATTGTGGTTGGTCATTGTGTTGATCATAGCCTTTCCGAATGCATTATCTTTATAAAATTACTTTTGTATAAATTGTTCTTCTGGTTCTGTTCACTTCATGTTACATAATTTCATGTCTTCCCAGGTTTTTCTGAAACCGCCCTCTTCCTTATTTCTTACAGCAATATATTATTCTACTCTAACACATTCATATACCATACCTTGTTTAGCCAGTCATCCATTAATGTGAGCATATCCTCACCTTACAATTCTCTGCCACAACAAAAAGAGCTACTATAAATATTTTTCTTTGTAAGGGTCTTTTTCCTCTCTTGGATTTCTTGGGGTATAACTTGTTACAGTATCACTGAGTCAAAGCCTGGGGTATTGGCATAGTTTAATAGCTATTTGGATGGTTCCAAATTGCTTTCCGGACTCTTTGGGTCTGTTCACAGCTCCACCATGTGAGATACTACACTAACAGTTTTAATTTTAATTTATCTAAGTGTGATTTAGAGCATTCTTTTCATGTGACTATTGACATCCTGGATTTCTTCTTCTAAAAACTGCCTCTTCATATTCTATTACCATTTTTCAGTTGGGGAATGGCTTTTTTTCTTTTAAATTTGATTCTTTTCCCTAAATATTTTAGAAATTATACCTTTATCAAATTTGCTGCAAAGGTTTGTTTTCTAAGTGTCCTATTTCTCTTCTAATTTTGGCTGCATTGATGTTTATGCAAAATCTTAAATTTTGTGTAATCTCTTTATAAGTTCTAAAAGGAAGATAGTTTACATAATATTTTCTGATATAATTAGGAATAAATACCAATAGCATCAATTGAACATGTCTAAAATTTTAAAATATTAGATATTAATTATTAAATATAAATATTAAAAAGTCATCCATGTAAAAATATTAGAAAAGGAAAAACATATCCAAAAGAGCAAAAGGTAACTACCACAGAAATAGAGTAGAAAATATTTTTTTTAAACCAAGAATGAAAAAACTTTTTTCTAAAAAGACCAATAAAACTGATTTTTAAATTAACCAACCTTAAAAAATTTATCAACGCCTGAGCGCTAAATGAGACAAAAATACAAAAGATGAATATTGGTTAACATGTACGGTGGTATGCTGATAAAGGAGTGGAATTTGTGATAATCTGCAAAAATATGAATTGTTAAAGCTGTCAATAAGTAACTAGAACAGACCAATTACACGGAATGAAATAAGATGACTAACAGTCTAAACTACTCCAAAAAGACCTGGTCCAAACTGGATTACATGTTAATTTTTCCAACTATAAAAACAAATAACATTACATAGATTATTCATAAATATAGGGAAAGATAAAAAACTTAGATATCATTCCTCTTGTGAGACAAATGTGAGTTTGGGGTTTAAAACCTAGTCAGTGGAGCACTTGAAAATAAAGGTGTAGACCAGTTTCTTTAATCAACACATGCAAAAATACAAGTATAATATTAACTATTGGAATATAATGATACATTTTAAAAGTTTTATGGCCAAGCAGAAGGCATCCTTATGTAATGGAAAGAACACTAATTTAGATTTAAAAGTCTTGGGTTCTAGTCCTAGCTGAAATAGCTATGTGACCCGAGGGAAACTTCTTAAAATTCCTTTTCATTAAAATGATGGAGTCAGACTAGCTTTCTAAGGTTCTCAATATGCAAGAATCATTTTTAAAAGATAAGCAAGTATATGTAGTATAGTTGAAAGTCAAATTTTCTATTCAGCTCTGGTCATCATGAATGCTTGAAAATCTTCTATTTCATTAAATATCCATTCTTCCCCCTAAAGCATTATACTCAATTTTGCTGGACAGGTTATTGATTGTAATCCTAGCTCCTTTGCCTTCTGGAATGTCATGGTACAAGCCTTCTGATTCTTTAACATGGAAGCTGCTAAATCTTGTGTAATCCTGACTGTGGCTCCATGATATCTGAATTGTTTCTTTCTGGCTGCTTGCAATATTTTCTCCTTGACTTGGGAGCTCTGGAATTTGACTATAATTTTCCTGGGAGTTTTCATTTTGGGATCTCTTTCAAGAAATGATCAGTAGATTGTTTGCATTTCTATTTTACCCTCTGGTTCCATGATATCAGGGTAGTTTTCCTTTATGATTTATTGAACAATAATGTCTAGGCTCTTTTTTTTTTTTTGCATTTTGGAGGGGGTAAGGTAGGGCAATTGGGGTTAAGTGACTTACCCAAGGTCACATGGCTAGTTTTGTGTTAAGTGTCTGAGGCCGGATTTGAACTCAGGTCCTCCTGACTCCAGGGCTGGTGCTCTATTCACTGTGCCACCTAGCTGCCCCCAGGTTCTTTTTTTGATCATGACTTCCATGTTGTCCACTAATTCTTAAATTATCTCTCCTCAGTCTATTTTTCAGGTCACTTGTTTTTCTAATGAGATATTTCACATTTTCTTCTATTTTTTCACTGTTTTAATTTTGTTTTATTGTTTCTTGGTGTCTGATGGAGTCATTAACTTCCACTTGCTCAATTCTGATTTTTAAGGAATTATTTTCTTCAGAGAGCTTTTGTATCTCTTTTTCCATTTGGCCAATTCCATTTTTAAGGTGTTATTTTCTTCATTTTTTTTTTGAGTCTCTTTTACTAAACTGTTACCTCTCTTTTCATAATTTTCTTTCATCATCCTCATTTCTTTTCCCAATTTTTCCTCTACCGCTCTGATTTTTAAAATCCATTTTAAGCTGTTCCAGGAATTCTTGTTAGGCTTGTGTCTAATTCACATTTTTCTTTGAGGCTTGGCTTATAGCTGCTTTGGCACTGTTATCTTTTTGGTTTGTGTTGTGCTCTTCTCTTTTGCCATGACTTGTTATGGTCAGGTTGTTGTTCACTCATTTTTCCAGCCTATTTCTTGACTTTTAACTTTATGTTAAAGTTGGGTTCCATCCTGGGGTCTTCTATCTCAGGCACTGTCCCGAGCTTCAGGTCTCTTATGTTGCTGTTTTCAGAGCTAGCCACCAATGCTAGTACTCTTCCACTGGGACAGTGACCAGCTTCATCCATTCTCTTGCAGCCACAATTGTAGTGCTTGCCTCTTGTCTTGGAATTAAAACTAGGGTACCTACTTCTCTGTGAGTGACCACAGTTCCTTTTCACACTGGAACTGTTTCTCTATGGCCACAAATGTGATTCCCCCTTTTGGCCCTTGGACTGTGACCCAGAACCACACATAGGCAGTACAACAAGGTTGTGAGCCCAGCACCATCAGAGGGTCTCCTGCAGTCTCCTTCCAACCAGTTGTGTGATTCCCCCCACCCTGTTTAAGGCACATTGCTGGTCCTTCACTGTGCTCTGAAGTGCTACTTAATAAAAGTCTGGCACCTTTTCCTGATAACAAAATATTTAAAAGAATCAAGCTAAGAGGGGTTTTCTTCATCTTAAACCTGCATTCTTGAAATCAGTATTTTATCTAATGGTGGAGCAGCAGCATTCTGAAGCAAAAATATATGAAGCAAAGGTGTTTAGTTTGAGTATTTCTATTTGGCATATCAGTAGAAATGCTAACAGTCACTCAATAAGCATTTATTAAGCACTTATTATGTGCCCAGCACTTTCCTAAGAGCTAGAGATACAAAAAGAGGCAAGAGATAGTCCCTGCCTTCAAGGAGACAACTAGCAAAGAACTGTGTACAAACAAGCTACATACAGGCTAAATAGGAAGTAACTAAAATGAAATAATTCCTGTAGAAGATAAGATTAATTGGGACCTTAAGGAAGCCAGAAAGTGGAGATGTGGAAGAAAAGCATTCCAGCCATGGGGAATAGGCAGAGAAAATTCCCTGAGTAAACAGATTATCTTACCCAGGGAACAATAAAGAGATCTGTTTCACTGGGTTAAAGAGTACCTAGAGGGGAATAAGGTATAAAGAAGACTGGAAAGATAGGAAGAAGCTTGGTTATGAAGGGCTTTGAATACCAAACATGAGGATTTTGTATTTGATCCTGGAGGTAACAGGGAGTCACTGAAGTTGATTGAGTTGGGGAAGTGATATGGTCAGATTTGTATTTTAGGAAAATCACTTTGGTGGCTGAATAGAGAATGGATTGGAGGAGGGAGAGACTTGGTGCAGGCAGACCCACCAGCAATTTAAATACAATAGAAAAAAATAGATGTTAAAAGAGATTAATAAAAAGGGGTAAAAATATCTATAAAAGACATGGTAGTGTAGCTAGAAAATCCAAAGACTTCAACAAAAATCTAATTGATACAGTATAAATTAAGGCAACAAGGCCTAATGGTATGAAACCCATGAAAATTATTTGTACTCTTATATAGAGTAGAATATAATCAGCTTGAGGGCAGAGAAGGATTCACATTTGACTTGGCATCCCCAGCTGCTGGCGATGGTCTTCTATGTAATAAATGCTTGTTAAGTGAAAATAATGATCTTTTCAAATTACCTAATATGCTTAATGCAATAATCATTGTTGTGTAGTGGAAAGACTGATAGACTGGAAGTCTGTAAAAACTGAGGTTAAATCTTCATTCCAACATTTAACTTATGAGCCTCAGTTTCTTCATCTGTAACATGAAGATAAAGCCTATACCTTCATAGGGTTATGAGTTTCAGATGAAGTAATGTACATAAAATGCCTATGGAGAATCTTAAGCCTCATACAAATATCAGCTATAGTTAATGCTAATCAGAATACCAACAGATTTCTTTGAAGAATTATATAAAAACAAAATGAAATTTACATGGAAAAATATCCCAGGGACTGATGACAGTTGATTTGTTCTTCCAGACTTTAAAATATACAATATATCAGTTTTATGTGATATATAATATTCAATATACATATACAACAACAGCAATGACAACATAATAGCATTTATATAACACCTATGTGCCAGGCATCATGCTTAGTTACAAATATTACCTTATTTGATCCTTACAACAACCCTGGGAGGCAGGTCCTATTACAGATGAGGAAACTGAGCCAAATAGGATCAATGAGATGCCCAAGGTCTTTCCAGCTTCTAAGGGTCTGAGGCCAGATTTGAATTTACATCTTCTCAGCAGTCTATCCACTGTAACACCTAGCTGTCTAGCTATATAGTGTTTAGCAGAATAGATCAAGGTAACATTAGTTCTCAGAAATATGTGTATGTATGTGTATATACCATATATGTGTGTATATATGTGTATGTATATGTATGTGTATATCCAATCCAATAAACATTTATTAAATGCCTATGAGGTTCCAGGCATTGTGCTATGTTGGGGACACAATAAAAAGAAAGACAAACCTTGCCATCACTGAGCTTGTGATCTAAAGCAGTGGTTCTCAACCTTCCTAATGCTGCAACCCTTTAATACTCGTATGTGGGTGTATCTGCATGTGAGCAGACCCGCTTGGAGACGGATAAAGGAGCAGTGCCTTGGTTCCTAAGACCACTGGAAATATGTGTTTTCTGATGGTCTTAGGCGACCCCTGTGACCCCTGTGAAACCCACAGGTTAAGAACCACTGATCTAAAGGATGAAGATTGTATGTATGTATGTATGTATGTATGTATGTATGCATGTACATACATACACATATACACATACATTGTGTGTGTGTCTGGGTGTGGTGTTTTCTCCAGTATTTTCTAAGGTCCGTAATTTTGTTGGTGTAGTACTCCTTTCACTGATCTAGATCATAACCCTTCTTTGCTTTTGGCAGATCAAAATAGAGATTCCAAAATAGAACCAAGTATATATACAAGAGGTTAGTGTCTGGTAAGTTTCTGTAAAACAAAAACTGAGAAAAGGAGTTATAAATGTTTTTAAAAAAACATACACATACACATGTACAAATGAAGTATATATACATACACATACATATGTAAAATAAATTTACTGTACTGTTTACCCTAAGTTTCAGCTGTATCATGGACTTCTTAAATATTAAAAGTCACAAAATTAAAAGAAAATATTTTAATAGATTTATTTTAATTGTGGAGGGTAGCTACATTTTTATCTATTAAACAAACAGAAAAGATTATTGGAGACCAGATAGATGTACTCAATTACAAAACAAAAATGCCTCCAGAATGTAATGAGGGAATTGGCACAACAAAAAGAACCATTTCTAAGCAATAAACAGTCAAAAGATAGTAAGTTTCAAAATAGTTATGAAATATAAATGACTATATAAAAGATACTCCAAATCACTGACGCTAAAATAATTAAAACAACTTAGACTTCACCTTACACCATGCCAACTGACAAAGATGAAACAAAGATGGAAGTAGTCAATGTTGGAGAGTGTGTTGATAGACTGATATACCGTTAGTGGACCTGTGAAATGGTCTAACTGTTCTGGATTTCAATTGGGGGTTATGCAAGAAAGTGGCTGTTCATGGGAAGGTTTGCTCCAAGTCACTAGTAGTAAGAAAATTCATATTGAAACACTGTTGAGACTTCATATCTAGGAAACTGAAAAAGATGACAAAAGATAGTTAATATTGGGGAGATGTGAAAAGACAGGCACACTAATACACTGTTGGCAGAGCTGTGAATTGGCCCACTCTTCTGGAAAACAATTTAGAATTATGCTAAGAGAGTGACTAAAATGTCTTTACCAGTTGACCTATAGTCCCTACTGCCTTATATATAGTCCAAGAATTAAAAAATGGAAAGTTTCCATACACACCAAAATACAGCAGTACATTTTGTAATAGTATAACATTGGAAACAAATTAGATACCCCTAAATTGAGGGATTGCTAAGCAAATTATATATGAATGTAATGGCATATTACTTATAACTGGTTGAGTAGCTGGACTCATTAGTTACCAATATTTACATGTTAACATGGCAGAAAATATTCAGTGGATACTCCCAGGAATCTGTATTTGACCCTGTCATGTTTGACAATTTTTCTCAATGACTTAGATTAAAAAATAGATGTTAGACATCAAATGTACAGGTGACACAAAGCAGGGAGGGATAGCTAACACAATGAATGACAGAATCAGTATTCAAATGGATCTTGACAGGCTAAGCATTGGGCTAAATATAATAGGATAAAATTGAAAAGGGATAAAATGTACAATCTTGCACTTGGATTAAAAAAAACTTTGCAAGTATAATATGGGAGACACATGTTTAAACAATAGTTCTTTCGAAGATGGGAATTTTAGTAATGTCAAAGTAAGCAGAAGACCAAAAAAAAAACCCCAAAACCTAATGTGATATTAAGCTGCACTAAGAGGACCATTATTTACAGGAATTGGGAGATGACAGCCCCACTGCACTATGCCTATATCAGATGTCACCTGGAGTATTGAGTTGAGTTCTGCACCACCATTTAAGGACTGTTGTACGCCAAAGAGTGTCCAGAAGTAGGCACCAGTATGGTAAAGAGTCTTGAGTCAAAAATATGAGATTTGGGGGAAGAGGTGAGATGGACACAGTAGCTTTTTTTTTTTCAAGTATTTAAAGAGCTGTCATGTGGAAGAGAGATTGGATTTGTTCTGTTTAGTCCCTGGTAGCCAAAACAGGAGCAATGGGTAGAAGTTTCAAAGAGACAAATTTCCCCTTGATGTCAGAAAAAAAATGTTTTTAACAGCAGAGCTTACTTGCTCTGTCTCAAGAGGTGCACAGTTCCCCCTCCTTGGACGTCTTCAATCAGAGGCTGAACGATCACTTGTCAAGTATGTTACAGTGGAGGTTCCTTTTGTATATGAGTTGGAGTCAAGCATGTGCTGGAGCCAACTGGCTTATGAAAGCCAATTGTTAAATTTTTAGTGTGAGCATTTACACCTCAGGAATCTGCAAACTCTTCAAATCAGGGCTTGATTTATTGTTTTGTTGATTGTCAAGACTCATGAAAGTGATGGAGAGATTGTTAATAATGCAGAATTAGACTTTAAAATGTGTCCTCCATACATTTTCTTCTTCAGGTAGGCAGTTGTTAAATATTTACCAGGACACTCCTAGTTGGACTAGAATAAATAGATAGATACCTGCTAACTACACATGACTACAATAAAGTAAACAGAACACAGAAACAAAAATTAAAACTGAATAGTATGCAATTATAATGATCAAATGGTCCAAAAGAAGAGATATAAAAATGCACGCACACACGCGCGTGCACACACACACACACACACACCCTTTTTTCCCTTCTTTGCAAAAACTGGAGGTTAAGGATGTAGAATATCACCTACAGTTGTAGGTGACCTATTGGTTAATTATGTTGAACTTTTTTTATTCTTTGATAAAAGGGATAGCTCTCTGGGTAGAAAAAAAGAGGGATATTAGGAGATGAAGGTGATATAAAAGGAAAAGTTATCAATAAACAGTTTGGTTTTTTTTTAAAGCAAAGTAACTCCCTTTGACCTAGAAATTTTGGGAATATACCCTCATAAAATCCAAAGGTAGAAATGAAGTTTTAATATGTAACAAAATATTCATAGCAAATTCTTTGTGGTAGCAAAGAGCTAAATAATAAAATGGGTGCTCACTGATTAAGTAGCTAAAACAACAACCCTAAATCACATGAGTACAATGGAAAATTATTGTACAGTAAGAAATGATGATTGAGAAATTCAGAGAAAAGTAGGAAAACTTGTAGGAACTGAAACAGAACAAAATATGCAGAACCTACAAAAATGCAACGAATAATTAAAAGAAAGTTCAACTTTGAGCACCAGAAAAGCCACTGAAGGTCCCAGAGAAGATATAGTGAAATATACATCCTCATTGTAGAGAAATACGGGACCACTAGAAAAGAACAGAACATACAATGACAGAAAGGAGTCTCTATCAGAGGTTTTTGATTATTTTTCTTTTAAACAAGGGAAGGTTCAATACAGGAGTATGAGAAATGGCTAATGTAATGACAAAAGGCATCAGTAAAATATATATTAAAATGTAGGAATGAAATAAAAATAATAGATTGAGGAAAATAATCATGGCCAACATAACAGATTAAAAACAATACCTAAATTTTATAACATGGACAAAACTATTAAAGGCCAACATCCAATACCCAGTGAATAATCAATGGGAATGGACAATTTTTAGGAGGAAATACAAGTGGTAAATAATCACTTAATGTTTAGCCTCACCAACCAAAAAAATGCATTCAAACAATTTTGAGGTACCCCCCAATCTCAATCTGACAAAGTAACAATACAATATTGGTTCAACTGTATAGAGAAATAGATTCATATCTTACTGATGGAATTCCAAATTGTTGATACTTCTATCTCTTGAAGATAGAATCTAGCATTACACTATGGGAGTTATAAAAAAATCATATTCTGATTTAATATTCTTTTTATTGTGAAAACAGAATATTATCAAAAAGAAAAGTGAGCTATTAGTTCAAAGATATTTTATTGTAGCATTATTTATAATTGTGAAAACTGGCAAAAACCTAAATGTCAAACAAAGGGGAAATGATTTAACAAATTGGTATGTCAAAATAACATAATACCATGATGCAATTAAAATGAGTAAGTTTGAAGATTTCAAATATGGAAAGATAAGATAATGTGGAAGTTAAGAACAGTATATATCCTTAGATTATATCTAACCAAAAAAATGTATAAAAAGAGATAGGAAGGGATAGGAATAAGGGTGAATAAGAAGGAAAAGGAATAGGCATTTATATGGTGCTCAAACATTGTGCTAAGCGCTTTTACAAACAGCTCATTTGATCTTCACAACAGTACTCCAACGCAGGTACTATTATTATCCCCATTTTACAGCAGAGAAAACTGAAGCAAACAGTGATTAAGTGACTTGCTCAGGGTCTTATAGTTAGTAATTATCTGAAGCTGGATTTCCATTCAGATCTGTTCTGACTCCAGGCCAGAGCTCCATCTACTGTACCATCCACTGCTTCCAAAAGGCATACATGGATTAGCAAAACCAGAAGGGCCACTGGGAGAAAATGGCATGCACATTTTTTCTTGAAAAGCATTTTTTAAAAACATAGTTATAAAGCTATGCTTTAATTGATTCTGTTGATATTCAAGGTTAAGTTCATAATAGATAAGGAAAAAAAGTGAAGGGATTATATGCAAAGGTAGTGTATAGGCTGTCGGAATTTTGTTGAGATAACATGACATATTGTTGGATATTCAAGACAAGTCACAAAGTATTTCCATTAAACTATGTTAATTATTGCACTCATTTGTATTACTTTTCTTATTAGAAAGAATTAGTAATTAAAATTACTTCAATGAGAATGAATGGAACTGAAGCAGATTCTCAGAATTGACATTTGCAAAACCAGAGACTAAGGTAACCTTACTGAGTTTGTCATATTTCCTCCCTCTTTTCACTCCCACCCTTCTCAGTGCCCCAGTCAGTCATTCCTGATATTTTGGCATCATTATTCACCTCTGGGAATTAGGGAACAGAATAATTTCCAGTGGCAGATAAGTTGCAATAAAGTTTGTAGCATTTATTAAGAGCTTACAACCTTCTAGTCAGGGCAATTAGGAGAGCAGCTGACCTGAATTCAGGAAGACTCCTGTTTCTGAGTTCAAATATGGTTTCAGACGCTAGTTGTGTCACCCTGGACGAGTCACTTAACCCTTTTTGCCTCAGTTCCTCATCTTTAAAACGAGCAGAGCTGGAGAAGGAAATGATAAACCACTCAAGTATCTTTGCCAAGAAAAACCCAAATGGGATCAAGAAGAGTCAGACATGACTGAACAAATAACTTTGTTGTAGTCACTGTGATAAACTCTGAGAATACAAAGAAAGACACAAGCACGACTTTTGCTCGCTAGGAGCTCATATTCTAGCAGGTGACAACATATAAGCAACTTTTTTTCATTCTAGATGGATAGTGGAGACAGAGAAAAGCCTCTTGCAGTAAGCAGGGGATTTGAGCTGAGTTTTAAAGGAAGCCAGGAAGCACAGGTGAGAAGGTGGAGGTTCCAAATATTGGGAGAGGGGGAGAGGAAGAAGGGATGGGGACAACTAATAAAGGTATACAATACAGTACTCCATTTTGGAAATGCTTTTTAGTCTTTTTCTATCCCATCGCCTCACACCTTTTCCCCACCCCTAAGCCAAATAATATAAGATGAAATGATCTTTTCCTTATTATTGATTTGGGACCATTTAAGGATCCTAAACAATTATTTAACTCTTTAAACTTCCGATCGAGCTTAGATAGCTTCCCTTTGAGGAGATAGTTTTATGAAAACTCTTGAAGCATGGGGAACTCTTCGAGATGCTTAAATTTATGACATAGCTTTGAGTGGCTTATTTAAATCTTTGGTCTTTAAAAAAAAACAACCCTTTAATTTTCCCCTTTAACCCCAGACAGCACTGAAGGTGATTTCCATGGACTTTTCCTTATTTCTATAGGTGACTCCAAGGAGAACAAGGCAGCTGCTCCCCTCCAACCTCCCTCCCCCTAAATTCACCCAACTGCCATCCCCACTGGAATGAGACAATCCTAGTTTGGCAGCTGTCACGTCCTCCCACCTCCTTGGCTAAAGAGGGCTGGCTGGCCCCTAGGCCTCCCACCCGTGCCCTTCTCAGAGACAAGGCAGGCTCCCTCCCCCACTTCCCCCCACCCCGACTCAGAACCCCGCCGGGACGGCTGGGAAGGAAGCTCAGCAGTCAGTCGCCTCTGCTGCTGGGGCTGGGGGGTATGGAGGTGAATGCTGGTGGGGGTAGGGGGCTGCCCTCTCCGGGAGGAGGAGCAGACGGGGGGCGCCCGGGCAGGCGGGCAAGCGGGCGGGCGTCTGTGTCCTTCTTTGGCCACGTTGTCAGCAGGTCCTGCCCGCCCGCCCGCGGCCTCTCATTGTAGGCGTCAGAGGGAGGAGGTGTCCGGAGCTGCCACTAGCGCGCGGCTGCCCGGGGGGGGGGGAAGGAGGGAGGGAGGAAAGAAGGGAGGGAGCAAAAGAGGGAGGTGGCACCATCGCACCCAGCCGCGTAATCCCTTCCTCCTCCTTCCTCCCGCCGCTGTCCCTGCAGCCACCGCTGCCGAGCTGCCCCATGGCCCAGGCGAAGATCAACGCGAAAGCCAACGAGGGGAGGTTCTGCCGCTCCTCCTCCATGGCCGACCGCTCTAGCCGCCTGCTCGAGAGCCTGGACCAGCTGGAGCTCAGGTGAGCCGGACCGGGGGGAGGCGAAGCCAGCCTCGCGTCCCGACAGGTCTGTCCCATGCACGCGCTCCCCGCCGACTGCCCCAGAACCCGGGAGCCCTCCCAGGGCCGGAGCTGGAGGCAGGTCTCCCTCGTGGCCCTTTGCGGGGACTGCGTGCTGGGGTAAGGGGCGTGGGCCGGGGCGGTGGTGGAGCTGAGGGGAGAGAGGCGAGGGGCGAGACAGGCTTTCCTAGGACACTTGCACATTTACCGGAGAGAGGGTAGCTTTTAGGAAAAAGAGAAAGAGACGGGATTGGGGTGGGAGTGAGCATCTCTGGCACTTTTTTGCCCTTTGGTTAGTTGGTACATCCCTTTAGGCGTTCATATCTATAACGAGGCGATGTGGCGTAGTGAATAGAGAGCGAACTTTGAAGGAAGTAAGACTTGGGTTCAAGTCCTGTCTCTGATTCATATTCGACCAGGGGCTTGGTTTTTATGTACAATCTTTGTGCATGTTGCCTCCTCCATTAGAATGTGTGTTCCTAATTTAGGGCAAGAACCATGTGTATCCTCAGCGCTTAACACAGTGCCTGGTACAATATAAGTGTTTAATAAGTAAATGCTTGTTGACTGACTGACAGATCCCCAACTTCAGCGTCTTATGCAACTCACTAAGACTATTTCGCCACATTTTACGAAATCAGAGATTGGTTAGGAACCGAAACCTATGTTTTCATCAGTGGGATCTCTGGGTGTGGAAATATTCCCACCCCCACGGCCCCCACCTGCCCATGCAGATACACAATTTAGATATACAAGAGGGCCACTGAGAAGTTAAATGACTTTTGTCTATGGGCTTAAACCCAGAATTTCCGGACTCCAAGGCCAATCCCGTATCCTGGATGCCACTGCTGTCTGTCTTGGCGATTGCTTATGCCAGATAAAATCTGAGTAACTTCATTGTCTGAGCATTCTTTTGGGTGGTTTGGCCACTTTTGCAGTCCCATTCCCATGATCCTTTTGGACATCTGAATGTGGTATTTAGAAAAAAATAGATGGCAAAATCTACTGTGACATCATCTGACTGATTATAGCCTTCAGCATCTGATTCTGAAGTGCTCTTTTAATGTCTTTTATGTTAACTTGGCTGCTGCTGTTTCTTTCGTGGAGTTTAGATAGTCACTGATACAGAGTGTCCCAAAAGTTTTGGTGCAGTTTTAATCTTTTAATAGAAGTGCAGCTTAGAACTGCACTAAAACTTTTGCAACACTCTATAGATTGGTTATCTTCTTAACTGCTAAAGATTTATTCACTCAAAATAGAAGGTTATCCAAAAAAATGTGTGGAGTAGCTTCCTCTGAGACTAGTAACTATGAGTGGAGAGAGGGATGACAGCTGGTAGGCTTTGTAGAACAAACAGATTAATGCTAGTTTTCTCATGCTAATATAACACCACATTGTACTATTTGGGCAATTTATTCATAATCTACCATTCTGGCCTGATATTGTAGAAAATTTATTCACAGGCGTTTGGGCTTTGCATGTGCGTGTGTGTGTTTACTTTTCTAATGACTATAGTCTTCTCTAACACTTAGGAATAGATTTCTATGAAAATTTTAAACTGTTAGCTAATAATAACAGTGTTTTCTGTAAGAGGAATAATGTATATTTATTATAATGTTCTTGGCGATTTTTTAAAGTTTTATGGCATAAACTTTGTGAGCGGTTATAGTTAATTTAAAATTCCTTTAATGTATCTTTACTTTGTTATTGATTAAACAAGATAAAGTATACATAAAATGCTGTGCAGATCTTAAAAGTACTAAAAATGTGAGCGACTTTCAAAGCAAAACTAATATTTTCATAGCACTTTTCAAGATTTGCAAAGCACTTTGTATACATTATCTTATTTAATTCTCACAACTATCTTGTAAAGTAGGTCCTATTATTATCCCTTTTACAGATGAGGAAACTGAGGCTGAGTGAGGCTGACCTTGCCCAGGGTCATAACTAGCTTCTGAGGCAGGATTTGAAACCAGGTCTTCCTTCTTGCAGCTGAGTGGGACAGATAGAAATGCTGGGCCTGGATTCAGGAAGACCTGAATGCAAATTTGTCCTGACACTATCCACTTTTGTGACCCTGGACAAATCACTTCAGTTGCTTCAACTGTTAAATGGTTTAACAGTTATAACTGCACCTACCTTACTGGGGTGCTTAGCATAGAGCCTACTTGCCTGATTTGCAGTAGGTGCTACATAAATGCTTATTCCTTCCTAACTCCAAAGTCCAACACTATCCATTGTACCATCTATCTCAGCGGTTCTCAACCTGTGGGTTGCAACCCCTTTGGGGGTCGCTTAACACCATCAGAAAACAAATATTTCCGATGGTCTTAGGAATCCACTCACATGGAGATATGCCCACATACGAGTATTAAAGGGTTGTGACATTAGGAAGGTTGAGAACCACCAATCTACCTGCCTGCAATGTACAAGGTATAAAGCTTTCATTTATAAAAAGATGTATAGGATTAATAAATGTATTCTCCTAAAAACTGAGGCTTTTGGCATTGTTAACCTAAGCCTCAATGAGCCAGAAAGGGAGAGGAACCAATTTTCTATTCACAATTTTAATGGCAATAGCAAAAAATAGGAAGAGCAGAAATTAAGTATTTCTAGGTCTTTACTTTTCTTCCATCTTTGCTCAGGATGAAACACATGAGGAACTGAAAATTAAAAGATTAGAGAATTAATAAAATTAATATAGGATTAGTTAACAGCTTTCTACTGGGGGTTCTACAAATTGGGCAGTCCTGATTCTGATAATTGACTAAAGAAGATTAAAAAAAACCAGAGTTCCTCCAATTTGGTCTTCTTGTTTTCTATCAATAGAATTATATGCAGAGCTGTAACTAGACTGAGACCACCATTCCTTCGTATTAAAATTTAGAGTGTGTTGCCAATGCTTGCAGTCCTTCATTGGTATAGACCTTAGCATCTAATTAACAAGAACAATTAATTAGTTCAAGTAGGAAGTTGCCAGATGGCTGGGCTTCCCAGTGGGTATTCCAGGTGTGCTACTTCCACTCCTGGCCTCACCATGCCCCCATCCCCTTCAGGCAATCTTCTCTATCAGTGACCTTGCAGTGTCCTAGGGTCTCTAAACACCCTGCCTCCTGTCCACATACACACAACCAAGTTCAGTTTGCCTCAGCACCAAAACTGATACTTATTGCTCTGATTATATGTATCCTTATGTATCAAATAACCCTGACATCTGCCCTGTTTGACAAAAAGTTAGGGATACCCTTTCAACAGTTTTAAGAGCCCTTTATTCTAGACTGAGAAACAAAAGATGTTTAAAAAAAAAAAAGGTGATAAGAGTATTTTTAATTGCATTACTGAAAACCCATCCTTTCTATGTTCCTGTTTCTACATGCTGAGTCATTCTATCCAAACTTAGACTTTTAAAAATAAATAGTATTGTTTTACTTAACTCTTAAAACGTGGTAGATGCTCCCTACGTAATGAAAACCTACTTACAGTGTCTACTCATGAGGTCTTATATGTAATCCTATCCTGTTCTAACCTGTATATGCTGTTGTAGCCTTTGGAAGTTTCATAGACTAGATTAAAGGGTATATACTCTTTATTATAAAGTACAAGCCCTAATTAAATATTCACAACCTCATATTTGAACTGTTATCGTAAGAATTACCTTAATCAGCAACTGGTTTTCATCACTAACAAAAATCTTATCCAGCTACTGAAAATACTAATAGCTAAGATTGTATGACAGAATTTCAAAAATTGATTTTCCCTTGGATACTTGTGTGGGCTGGATGATTTCAGAAGTCTCTTCCGGATGTCTCATATACATTGTACTTAAGGAATTTTCAGGAGACATATTTCATGACTAATAATAAAGTAATGGGTGTGATCCGAATATCACCACCACACGCATTACAATAATAACTCATTGTGCTTTAAAGTTTAAAGAACTTCCCTCCCAACAGGTCTGTGAACTAGATAGTACAAGTGTTATTACCCCCATCTCACAAAAGAGGAAACTAAGGCCCATACAAATAAAGTGACATACTGATGGCAACAGAGAAAGGCCCCATGTCTCGATCAAGATGACCTACCTCTAGACCACGTTCTCCTTCTCTCTCTACTCCTAGAGAAACCACCCTAGTTCAGTCATCATTTACCTCACAGACTATTGTAATATCCTTCTCATTGGTCCCCCACTTCAAATCCCTCCCCACTCTAACCATCCTTCACCCAGTTAGCAAAGTGATTTAATATAGACAGCTAAAGCTTTAATAGTTTGAAATTGCACTAAGTATAAATTCCTCTGTTTGGCATGTAAAACCCTTCACAATCTGGTCCTACTTTACCTCTCCAACTATCTTATATACATATTACCCTTCTTCATGAACACTGTGGTCTAGCCAAATGGCCTTCATATACAACATTCCATCTCACATCACTGTGGCTTTGTATATGCTGTCCTCTATATATGTATATACAAAACAGAGACCTGACAATTTTTAAAATTAATTTATTTTTAGTTTTCAACATTCACTTTTATAAGATTTTGCGTTCTAAATTTTCCCCCTTCTCCCTACCCAAGACAGCATGAAATCTGATATAGGCTATACATGTACGATCATATTAAACATGTTTCCACATTAATCATGTTGTGAAAGAAGAATTAGAACAAAGGGGGAAAACCATGAGAAAGAAAAAAATTTAAAAAGAGAGAAAAAATGTGCTTCAATCGGCATTCGGACTCCATAGTTCTTTCTCTGGATGTGGATAGCATTTTCCATCATGAGTCTCTTGGAATTGTCTTAGATCATTGCATTGCTGAGAAGAGCTAAGTCTATCAAAGCCGGCTATCACACAATGTTACTGTTAACTGTGTACAATGTTCTGGTTCTGCTCACTTCACTCAGCATCAGTTCATGTAAGACTTTCCAGATTTTTCTGAAATCCACCTGCTTATCCTTTCTTACAGAACAATAGTGTTCAATTACATCCATATACCACAACTTGTTCAGCCATTCCCCAACTGATGGGCATCCTCTCAATTTCTAATTCTTTGCCGCCACAAAAAGAGCTGCTATAAATATTTTTGTACATGTGGGTCCTTTTCCCTTTTTTACGATCTCTGGGATACAGACCTAGTGGTGGAATTGCTAGATCAAAGTGTATATACAGTTTGATAGCCCTTTGGGCATAGTTCCAGGTTGTTCTCTACAATGGTTAGATCAGTTCACAACACTACCAACAATGCATTAGTGTTCTAATTTTCCCACATCTTCTCCAACATTTATCATTTTCCTGTTTTGTCATGTTGGCCTATCTGATAGATGTGAGGTGATACCTCAGAGTTGTTTTAATTTGCATTTCTCTAATCAAGAGTGATTTGGAACATTTTTTCATATGACTATATATAACTAATTACTTCATGTGAAAACTGCCTATTCACATCCTTTGTCCATTTATCAATTGGGGAATGACTTGTATTCTTATATATTTGATTCAATTCTCTATATATTTTAGAAATTAGACCTTTATCAGAGACGCTGGCTATAAAAATCGTTTCCCAGCTTTCTGTTTCCCATCTAATTTTGGTTGCATTGGCTTTGTGCAAAAAAACTTTTTGATTTAATGTAATAAAAATTATTCATTTTTTATTTCATAATGTTCTCTATCTCTTGTTTTTCTTCTCCATAGATCTGACAGGTAAACCATTCCTTGCTCTCCTAATTTTAGACTCTTTATGTCTAAATTGTGTGCCCATTTTGACCGTATCTTGATATATATGATGTAAGATGTTGGTCTATGCCTTGTTTCTGCCATACTGTTTTCCAATTTTCCCAGCAGTTTTTGTCAAATAGTGAATTCTTGTCCCAGGAGCTGGAGTCTTTGGGTTTATCAAACAGTAGATTACTATAGCCATTGACTACTAGTGTCTTGTGTACCTAACCTATTCCACTGATCTACCCCTCTGTTTCTTAGCCAGCACCAAGTAGTTTTGATGATTGCTGCTTTATAATACAGTTTCAGATCTGATATGGGTAGGCCGCCTTCCCTTGCATTTCTTTTCATTAATTTCCCTCAATATTCTGAACCTTTTATTCTTCCAGATGAATTTTGTTACTTTTTTTTCTGGCTCTGTAAAAATATTTTTGGTAGAGACCTGATCATTTTGGAGGAAGTGAGCACCATAGCAGGGAGGCAATCCAGAAATGACTTTATGTAGAAGGTGGTGCTTTAACTGAGCCTTGAAGGAAGTCAGGAATTATAAGAAGTGGAAATGAGGATGGAGTGCATTGTGGGTTTGGAGGACAGCAGTGTTCATGACGAGAGTTAATGTATAAGGAGAATGGAAAGGTAGAGTGGGGTAGTTAGATTGGGAAAGTCTTTAAATGGGAGAGAAGTTTATAGTTGATCCTAGAGGTAATAGGGAGCCACTGGAGTTTATTGAATAGGGGAAGACTTGGTCAGACCTGTAATTTAGGAAAACTGCTTTGCCACATGTGTGATGGATGATTTGAGTGGGGAGAGACTTGAGTCAAGAAGACCAGTATGTACGTGTATTTTTTGTGTGTGCACATGTGTGTGCATCTGTGTCTATGTATATATGCACACATTTTGCACACACATATCTAGACATATCTCTACTATATAAACATATGACTTGTGGACGTATTTGTCTATGTATATGTCTCAGGTTAGGGACTGTTTTACTTTTTGTCTTTGTATCCCCAGCATTTACCACCTGGTGGATGATTGATAAATGCTTATTGATTGATTAATATTGACTGTGACCCTGGGCATGTCGCAATCTCTCAACATAAGACTGACTGTTAGTTGCAGAGCAGGTGTCGTCCGCATTGGTAAAGGGACTTCCTTCCACCAATGAAGTCACAGATCCTGTCCTAAAAAATAGTATCAGAGCTAGAATTTTAACCCAGGTCTGGAACTATTTCTAATACACTTAAAGTACTTCCTATTGAACTTGTCAGCAAAAGAAGAGTTTACTTCTTTTAAAAATGTCTATTAATTCTTCTAGAACATATTATGTTACATAGACAGATGTACATACATACATAAATTCTCATCTATAGCCTGAAAATGTATATATCTTCAAAAAGTAAGCCATTTTAATTCTTTTAGAAGGGATATTCAAAGTTGAGTCAGCTGTGTGCTATTTGATTACATTATTTTCTAATTAGGAGAATAGGAGCCCACATTTTTTGCAATTCTAAAAATCTTGTTCTTTTTTAAAAAGAGAGTCATTAGTACTAATCATTCATTGTATTCAAATATTTAATCAGTGTAAACCTTGGTCTGATTATTGAAACATGAAAGATTAGCGGACAAATCATGCTTGATTTAGTCCTTGAGTTGAGAAAAACTGCTGATTAGCACTATGCCTAATCAATTGTTTCAAGGAATTTTCCATTAATTCAGGAATATTGCAAATTTTAGTTTTCTTTCTGAAAACTCACTAGAGAATGAAGTCAAAAGAGCTACATCTATGGAATAAGTAAGCTGTAAAAGAATTGGATGTTTTGACCCTATACACTAAATTAAGGTGACTTTAAAAAGTAAATTTAATTCAATTTGAAATAACCAAGTTAGATTGAACTAGAAACAGAGTAGTATAAAAGAGTACTTGCTCTAGAGTCAGGAAATTGGGGTCCAATCCTAGCGCTGCTCATGAGCAGTTCATTTCATTTTTCTGAGCTTTGCTCATCTGTAAAATGAGAATAGTAATACTTGTGCTCCTTACTTCATAGCTTCATTGTGATAAAAGTATACAGTTAACTTTGAAGCAATGATAAAAATGAGAATGAGTGAATTTGAAAGCATATGAGTGATTATAACAGTGCCTGATTCCACCCAAGGAAAAAAAAAGAGCCGTGAAAAAGAATAGCTCTGGGCAAAGTCAAGGAAATGGTATTTTACCATATCTGTCTTATCTATCTATCTATCTATCTACAGATTCCTCTGCCATATTAGTATTTTAAATTATATATTATCTATACATATGCATATATACATATACATTTATGTGTGTGTGTGTGTATATCTATCTATCTATCTATATTCTGTCCCTCAATAGCTCCCTGAGGACAAGAACTTTACCCATTGTCTACCATAGTGCTTGGCATATTCTGTAGTAGGCATTTAATATACATGTTCATTAATTGATTGTTCTGCTGTTTTCTACCAAAAAGGATGGGTTAAGAATTCTTAATCTGGTGATCTATAGATAGATTTCAGGAGGTCCATGGGAAAAATTATATCTTTATTTCAATATAATTGGCTTCCTTTGTAATATTTTGCATTTAAAAACACTATTTTGAGAACAGGACCATAGGCTTTACCAGATTGCTAAAGGGGTCCATGACAGATATTGGGTGGATTCCCTTCATTGGTACAAATGGCAATCCATTTATGCTGTCTCATCCTGTGATTCTTGCCCATGTAGAATCCACCCAATATGCTGGACATGTTCCTCTAGGTCAGGGGTTCTTAACCTTTTCTGTGGTATGGCCTCCTTTGTGCTGAGTGCTGGGCATACACATAAAGACAAAATACAGTCTTGTTTTTCAGTGAGCTCACAGTCTAATAGGTGAAATAACATGCTAACAACTACATACAGATTAGATATATGCAGAACAAATTGGAAATAAGTTCAATGGCAAGGCATTAAGGATAGGAAAAGGCTTCTGGTAGGTGAGACCTGAAGGAAGCCAGGAAGAGGAGGGAGGTAAGGTGGTGGGTATTCCAGGCGTATTGGGACAGCCAGTGAAAGAATGGAGAGAGAAAATATAATATAGGAGGAACAACAAGAAGACCAACCAGTGTCACTCATGAGATATGTGAAGGAGAGTAAGGTGTAAGAAGACTGGAAAGGGAAGAAGGGTCTTACTTATGATGGGCTTGAAAAACCAGAGTTTATATTTGATCATGGAAGTAATAGGGAACCACTAGAGGTGATTGAATATGGGAGTGACGTGGTCGGACCTGTATTTTAGGAAGATTAATTTGACAGCTGAGTGGAGGATGGACTGGAATGGGGAGAGACTTGGGGAATGGAGACAAACATTGCAATAATGCAGACATGAGGTGATGAAGGCCTAAAGCAGGCTGGTGGCAGTGTCAGAGAAGAGGAGGGGGCATATTTGACACAGAAACCAGGGTATGATAAGAGAGCCAATTGTCAATGTGACCATTTATACCTCAGCAGTTAGAAAGCTAGAAATCAGGGCTTGATTAATTGTTGTGTTGATTGTCTAGACTTAAGAAAGTGTTGAAGAGGGCAGCTAGGTGGCACAGTGAATAGAGCACTGGCCCTGAAGTCAGGAGGACCTGAGTTCAAATACGGCCTCAAGACACTTGACACAAAAACTAGCTGTGTGACCTTGGGCAAGTCACTTAACCCCAATTGCCCTCCAAAAAAAAAAAGGCAAGAAAGTGTTGAAGAAAATGTTAATACTCCAGATTGAACTTAGAAGTATGTCATGTGTACTTTACTCATGAAAACAAGAGGACTTGGCAAATGTTTAACATGGAGGAGGTCAGTGAAATCACAGACCCATTGAATAAAGTATTGAAGAGGTAGGCAGTATAGTGTAGTGGCAAGGGTATGTGTTTAATCTGAAATCAGACAATCCTAGTTTGAATTCTGATTCAACCACTTATTACCTGTGCAAGCCACTTAATCTCTTTGGGATTCCTCCATAAAATGAGGGGGTTGGATTTCATAGCCTCCAAGCCCTTTTGAGCTCTATATTGATATTATTAGGTTTCATATAGACTCTGCAGTAAGTTTAGAAATACTGTAGTGTTATAGTTTATACTCATAAGTGTAAAATGTTCTCAAGTGTTCTACAATCAATCTGTTCTACCATCGGTTTTTCATATTCTTTAATATAAAAAATTCTTCCCTTATGTAACATGAAAGCAATATTAAGTCAAGTATTTTATGAACTATAGCTTATATTGTCATAAGCACTGCTTTAAAGTCTATAATGTGATTTTGGCATGCTGAAAAGGATTGATAAATATTTTGGTTTGTTTTTTATTAATAGGCTTTTATCATGATGACGTTTCTCTTTAGACTGACTCTTTAAATGTTTTCTTTAATAAAGTTTGTTCTTTTATGTTCCAATTTTCAGGAATAACATTTTCTAGCTGTGAATTTTTACTTTAATTCCAACCAGACTCTCTTTTTATTTGAGGAAAATTTTCTTCAAGTTAAATATAAGATGCATTATAATTTTGTAACCCATGGTCAGGAATTTTGCAGAAATTTTGTGCTGATGGAATCCCAGTTATGGATATGGAGAATCTAAAAATGTGAGTAATGGGGATCAGAGAGGATTTCTAGTAAGGCCTGGGCATTCCCAAATGGGATAGTGCATTCAGATTCCCCACTGTTACTATGGCCTAGTTCACACACCTCACATTTTCTTCAATTCAGCAAGCATTTATTAATCGCTTGTTGAGTTCCAGCCCTTGTGGTAATATCTTCATTGAAAAGGTAATGCATATTAAATTAGCTTGTGAACACTTGTCCATTGCTATTGAATCATTTCATTTGACATGATAATAATAGCCACCATATGTAGGGGAATATAATAGCTAACATTTACATAGCACTTATGTTCCAGGAATTGTGCTAAGTAAGGGCTTTACAATTATTATCTTGATTGAACATTACAACAATCCTGGGAGGCAGCTGCTATTATTATCCTCCTTTTACAGACAAGGAAACTGAGGCAAACAGAAGTTAAATGATGTGCCTAGGGTCACACAGTTGGTAAAGTTTGAGCTCAGGTCTTCCCCACTCCATGCCCAGTATCCTATCTACTGTTCCACCTAGCTAGGTATAAATGTAAAAAAATAATTCCTAAAAAATGTATATATATACACACATACATAATACATATTTTTATGTATTATGTATGTATACACACAACTTTAAAGTTTGCAAATCATCCTACATATATTATCCATTTTGATTTTCACAACAACCTTGTGAGGTAGGTGGTGTCTCCATTTTACAGATGATAAAATTGAGGCCAAGAAGATGTGACTTACTTAGAGTAACAAAGTTAGTAGCTATATTAACATATTTAGTATGTTAACATAGCTAGTAGCTACTAACAATCAGAGCTGAGGCAGTATTTCAACTTAGGTCTTCCTGATTAAGTGGGTCGTATTGTTTTTTTTCCATAGCAAAATATATTCTTTCACAGCAGATTATTGTGCTGTTTATGAAGTTTGAGCTTCATAGAACATAGTAAGAAAGAGTGATGGAAAAGGTTTGAGCTGAAACACTTTGGGCTAAGGTGGCTGTGTCCAGAGCAGTGTTTCTCACACACATTCCATATGCCCCTGACGGTTTGCCTTGAAGAGAAAACTTTTAAAATGGTAGGCAAGCACATGCCATCCCCTCTTCTGTCTTCACTAGGCTCCACCTGCCAAGTTCCACTGTTTGCAGCCTTTGGGGGAAGGGAAGGAGGGAGGCATATGTCATGGCAGGTGGTGCCTGGAACTGGCCACTCTCCTTTTGCTCTAATTCCTATTTTAGTCAGAACTGCTGTAGAGCACAAAATCTCAGCTGGAGGCAAGGAAGGAGCTGCCTGGGACTGTCTGAAAGTGCCCAGAACAGTGGCAGGAGTTTCATCAACACAGGGTCACTCCCAATGTCCCTCACTCAGGTTGTGCTTCTACAAGAAACCTTGGGCAGTGAGTAGCTACTAACAGTAGGACCTGAGGCCATATTTAAACTTTGGTTTTCCCTGGAGTTTTTTTGTTGTTGTTTGTTTTTAATGTTTGATATCTTTTGTTTTTATATCATGATTTTTGGATGTGCTTTCCTACCTACTCCCACCCTTGAACTCTCTTCTATAAGAAAACAAACCAAAAAAACAACAGTTAAGCCAAAACAACAGATATAGTGACTCTGTCTGCCACTTTATGCACCTCATTGCTAAGAGGAGGAAGGTAAATTTCATTTTCCATTCCTGAGACCATGCTTGGCAACCATGGACCTTCAGGTCAAAAACCAAAGTTTGAGAAGCTACAGTAGCTTCTTCCCTCTAGGGTTATATGTAGCGGCTCTGGCACTGAAATTGAAAGCAGGAACTTTTGGGGTAATTCCTTTCTTTGCTGCTCCAGCTGGTTGGCTGCTACTATCCTGCCTCCCAAGTTCCCCTTAATGCTGAGGTATGTCTTTCCTCTTTTTCTGATTTCTACTTTCCTTTATCACTTTCTCTGCCCTCCATACCCTTCTGCCTATCCAGTTCCAGCGTTAGGTAAGAGTAAATACTTGAATGGGAGTTTAAGAGTTGTCCATAAGATATTTTTAGTGCGCCTACAGAAATTAATTTTATATCTCAACACTTTTATTTAGTTTACCAAAAAAAAAATTTAGTCAGCTCTTCAGAAGTCTGCAGAACATTAAAAATAATGAAGGGACAATATTAGTAGCAGAATTAATGCACATAAGGTCAACAAAGAGCATGAACCAATGACAGGATTTGGTCTCTGGCCTCTCCCTCTACATGACTACTTTAAGTTCCTTGGTATAATGAAGGAGCATACTACCTAGATAGAATCTTGAAGCCTGTCTGCTAGTCCCAGCTCTGCCAAGGTCACCTTGAACAACTCATTTGTCTTGGCTTCAGGTTTTTTCTTTCTGAAACTCAATTTTCTCATGTAAAAACTGAAGGAGTTGAATCAGGAGATATGTAAGGGCCATTCTATTTCCTTTGACCCCCATCCCTTTGCCTCTGTTGGATTAAATTTTTCCATTAAACAAGATTCTGAGGGAAATAGGTTATGTTTTATAAGTACGGGGGAAACTGGTGTAGTAGAAAGATCACCGAATTTGGAATCAAAGTAGCTGCCAATTATCATCTGTTTGAATTGGAGCAAATCACCTAATCTCTCAGAGACTCAGTTTCTTCATGTGTAAAATGAAGAGATTGGGCTAGATAGCCTCCAAGGCCCCTTCTAGCTCTAAATCTACAAGTCATTGTTGTAGTTGAACTACATACATACATACATACATACATATATATATATATATATATATATATGCAGTACACATAATATATATACATACATACACACATAGACAATGGACTTTGAGGGAAAAGGCCCCTAAGTTTTGCTTTTAACATGTTTTATTTAGATATATTTATAATACTCTAGCTATTATATATGTTTGTTGGCATAGACCATAAAGCTACATTTTTTTTGTTTTTTTAAGTTAATATTTTAATTTTAGATCATATTCATCTCTCAGTATATTCCCCTCCCTTCCCTCAACCAAACAGTCATCTCTCATAACAAATTTAAGTGTTTTAAAAGAAGGAAAAAAGTTTGGAAAAGCTAACTACCAAGTACATCAATATGTGCTGTTAGAACTTTTAAAAAAAGTAAGCACACACATACATCACAATATAAGCATCTGAGTGTTGCCACTTTAAAGGAGCTCACTCAGAAAACACACACACACATTCCAGGAATGCTGCCATCACTGCAAACAAGTTTGGAGTTCCTCTTTTGGAATTGCCTTCAGAGTCAGGGCCACTTTGTTTTGGACAGGCTTCATCCTTTGAGGTTGGATTTGAGTTTTGGAGAGAAACAAAAGTCATCCAGCCAAGTCTGGTGAAGAAAGTGGATGATCAAGCCTGTGTAATGCCATTTTTGGTTTGGAGAAGTTGGAATGGAAAATGATATGTGATCCTAAAGTACTGAAACTGTCGTCAGAGACTCATAAATTGTTCTGTATAAAAAGGACATACCTGTGTATCTGAGTAATCTTACATTGTTTAATTAACTAGAGGCTTATTGTTGGCCTATGTGACTTCACAAAACCTGTTTTCTCCTTTGTGTCTACTTACCTTTTTAGCATTAAAAGATAATGCAAGATTGCTTGAGAGAATTAAAGGAATTCTTACATGTGCTCCAGAACTCCAGCTTGTACCCCACTGTTAAAACTGAACAGTTGTTTCATCCTTCTTTTCAGGACTATGATTAAAACTTAAAATTTATGTCCACAACTTTATAAAATCAGGAAATAGACTGGGTATGTTCTGTATTTATCTTCCTTGAAATTGTCAGAAACTTTAAAAATTCACTTTTTTTCTCATCCAAACCTCTAATTTCAGTTCAACAACTCTTATGAACCATGTAATTTTATAGTGTTAGGGTTTGTTCAGGGTTTACATGGCCAATACACTTCAGAGGCAAAACTTGAACTTAGGTCTTTCTGATGTTGAAGCCTGGTTTGTATCCACTACATCAGGCCTGCCACACTTAACATCCACTTTTAGCATATGCTATATTATTACTTGTCTGTAAATTAAAGACTTTGAATGTGACATTAACAGACTGCCATCTGTCCATAATTCCTTGGGGGAGAGGAGTATTCGAAAGAACTAGTAAAATTCAGAGTGCTAAGTGGGAGACACAAATATCTATTTGTATGTACAATCTTGGGTTATTCTATGTGGGTAATGCTATAAATTACAATTGCTTTTCTTTTTTTTTTTTTTTGGAGGGGAAAGGTAGGGCAGTTGGGGTTAAGTGACCTGCCCAAGGTCACACGGGCTAGTTTTGTTTTTGTTTTTTGGTGTATTAAGTGCCTGAGGCCTTATTTGAACTCAGGTCCTCCTGAGTCCAGGGCCAGTGCTCTATTCACTGCTCCACCTAGCTGCCCCTACAATTGCTTTTCTTAACTTACTTCTGTTTCTACTTGAATGGAATCTTATTATCAACATCATTTACTGTCTCCTATGTGCAAAGCATTGGGCTGGGGGCTGAGCACCATAGCTTACATTGTTCAGTGGCCAGTGACCCTCATTATAGACTCTCTCTTGTCTTCCCATTCCTCTTCCCCCCCACCTTTTTTTTTGTCACAGAAAAGCACTAGCTTTGACTCAAAGGTGATTTTCTGGATCACCAGATATTTGGGACTACAGGTTTGAAAGGTTGATGTGCAAATAATATTTTACATGTAGAGTATAGGATTGTGGGAAACTGGTGCTAAGTTATAAGTTGTGTTCTAAATAAAAGACATTTAGTTTTTCGATACATATGGATGGAAAGAAAGAAAAAGAAAATGGAAAGAAGGAAGGGAAGGATAAAGGAAGAAAGAAAGGCAGATTGGTAGGTAGAAAGATATATAGGTATGTAAGTAGGTTCTGGGACTATGGTTTCATTTAGTGCATTTGAGCAGAGATGATGTAAGGGAATCAGCATATATTATGTGCCTACTATTTGCCAGGCATTGTGCTAAGCACTTTATAAATATTATCGCATTAGAGTAACTACACTTTGCTTAATTAATTGTGGGTTTGGAACTCCTAGTGTGGAAACTCCAGCCTATGATGCAGATTGGCAATATATCTGTAACTTCTAGTCTCAGTTTCATGAGCCACTAAGTTAAATGACTTGTATAAGAACACATAACTGGTATGTCAGAAACAGGACTAGGACTCAAGTCTTCTTAACTTCAAGACCAGCCTCCTAGCCTAAATTACACCATGCTTACTTTCCTATTTACCATGTATATGTTAATTTGCATACACAGAATTGGATGTTTTAAGGATAAAATATATCTAATTCACAAACATGAACACATAAAAGTAATTACTCTTTATTATTGAGGATATATGAGTTATTGTTAGGTTATGTGCCACGTCCATGAATCCTCACTTGTTCCTCATGTCAGTAATAACAGCTTTCCTCCATGAATGTCCTTTGGCACTTTGGCACACCTAATACACTTATGACATATTATTATCTATTATGGTTGTCTATATATGTGTCTTATCCCCTTACCAAACTGTGTTCCACAAGGTCAGGAATAATGTAGTTCTAAAATGTGTGTCTCTCCTAGTGCCTAGAATAGTGCTCTGTACACAATAGGCATTGCCTTGAGGCAGCCCTTCTCCTTACCAAGGCAGACTTCTACATTGCAGTGACCCCATCCCATCACATCTTCTCCAGCAGATTACCCCTTTCATTATCCCCAGCCTTTTACTTATTTTCAATCTCTCCTTGTCTATTGGCTGCTTTCCTACTGTCTTCAGATATGCTCATTTCACCTCCATCCATAGAAAACAAAACCCCCACAACAGTTGCTGTGCCACAATGCCCTGCACTGTGATTGGAAATTCAGGTGCTCAGAGTGATTACAGTAAAAGTACACCTGTTCCTCTTACACATGATCAATTAACAGCCTAAATCAGGCAAGTGGAAAGTGTTCCTTGGCTCAGATCTGCACCTTGAATAATAGTCTTTTTGGAGGCGCTGGACGTAGCTGACACAGCTAATACTTTGCTGGCTCAGTCAGACCAGAAAGCTACAAAAGCAAAATTAGAGATTTTCCTTTTGTTGGTATAAGGAACTTTATAGTAGGGTCCTACAGATAAAGAAGTTCAACATGTTTATTTATCATATTTGACACAGCAGAGTAAGCCTATAGGCACAGCTAGATAGATGGCTCAGTGGATAGAAAGCTGGGCCTGGAGTCAGGAAGAGCTGAGTTTAAATCCAGCTTCAGATACTTACTAGCTCTGTGACCCTGGGCACACTGCTGTTTGACTTAATCACCGGAGGAAGAAATGGCAGACCATTCCAGTATCTTTGCCAAGAAAACCTCATGGACAGTATGAGTTGTGAAGAGTTGGGACACAAATGAACAGCAGTAAATATATGCCACAGGTATGTTTCATGTGCACAGGATTAAAGTGGGAGTTTTAAGAAAAACCTTTTTTAAAGGCAAACTTCTCTCTTATTTACTCTGTCTAATGATACCTTGTGTATATATATCGTTTATGTTTTTCAAAGCACTTTCATGCACATTATCTTTCTTGATTCTCACAGTAGTGCTTTGAGATAGGTTGGACAAGTTTCATTATTTCCATTTAATGAACAAGCATACTGAGGCACAATGCAGCCAACTGACTTGCCCGTCATCACGTTGCTTATTAGTAGCAGAACTTGCCCCTAGAACAGTGACTCCTAGATTCAGCAAACAGAGAAGTTAGTGTTGTGGAGATCAAAAATGGAAGTTGACAAAGGAATTTTGAATCTGTAGGCTTTTTCAGAAGATAAGAGATGGAATTACTAGTGAGAAAGTCGGCTGGTGAGTAACAAAGAAGACAAAGGAGTAGTGAATAGGACACCAAAAGTCAACTAGTCATTTTGTGACCTTATTTTTTGTACTTGTTTCCTCATGTAAGACATGTATATACTTATGATTTACGTCATAAGTGTACCAATATGAGTTTTAAACAATAAAAATAGAGAACATTTTAAAAATGCTGAGCATTCTACAGTTCTTTAATTATAAAAGAAATGAAGAAGAATATGATGTGGGGAAAAGAGCATTGAACAGGAAGTCACAAGACCTGACTTTGAATCCTTGCTCTGCCACTTATGTGACCTTGGGCAAATGTTTTAATTTTTTTATGTCTCAATTTTTTCATCTGAAAAATAGGGGATTATTAGATCAGTGATCTCTAAGGTTCTTTTCAGTTCTAGATCAGTGACCTATTATAATTTAGTGGATAGACAGAGGGACAGATAATTTGTATCTTGGCACAGTGGAAAAGAGGACATTGTCTCTGGTCTGGGAACTTGGGCTGAATTCTACCTCTAACACTTATTACCTGTGATCTTTGGTAAATCTGATCTCTCTGGGACTTATTTTTCACCATCTGCAAAATGAGAGGGTTGGACCAGATGACCCTTGGGGTACCTTCTAGCTATGGCTCTATGATATTATGGATTCTACATATTAAAATGTGATTTATCCTTTTTTTCTTGATTTCATCTTTAATTCTTTAAAAATGCTCTATGTTAACATTCTTTTCCTTCCAGAATTTATTTATTTATTTTTAGTTTTCAACATTCATTTCCACAAGATTTTGAGTCCCAAATTTTTTTCCCCATCTCTCCCTTACCCCCCTCCCCAAGACGGCAAGCATACTGATTACCCCTTCCTGCCTTTTCTTCTATCCCCTTTTATCTCCCCCCACCATGTTAACATTCGACATAGGTGGCACAGTAGATAGAGCACTGGGCTAGGAGTCAGGAAGACTCTAGCTCAAATCCAGCCTCAGACACTTACTGGCCGTGTGACCCCTGGGTAAGACACTTAATCTCTGCCTCAATTTTGTCATATGTAAAATGGAGATAAAAAATAGTTTCTCCCTCCCCAGATGGTTGTGAGGGACAAATGAGATAGTAATTATAAAGTGGTTAGCACAGTGCCTGGCACATAGGAATATAAATGTTACATATGCTATATAAATGTTAGTTATTATTATTGTCATTATTGTTAGTTTAGCTGTTGATTAAGGCCAGTCTGTTTCTGTCACTCTTTTGCATGGATTGTAATCTGCTGCATAGGACCAAGAGTCCCATGAGCAACACTGTGTTTCAGGAAGCTGGCCCTCCCTCCACCAGCACTGTCTAGTGGAGCAGCCCCAGTGGAGATGTGACTGGGTAACGGGTCTGCCGCTGATTCAGCCTCCATACCTCCTCTGTAGTCACCCTTTCTGAAGTCCCAAAAAACAAATATTCCCATCACTAAAATCCTTGGTATTATCAAGAGTTCACTGGCAAAAATGGGCATAGTTTTATCAATTAAAAGGACACTAAAGATGTGTTGTATACCAACCTTATCTTCTCTCTTTATTCCAGCCAAACTGGATTATTTGGCATCCAGAACAATACACTTTCTCATCTGCAATAAGGATCACTAAGCCTTTCTATGTACCGTGCTGAAAAAAATTTCCCTGCTTCTGCTGTCTCCCCCTAATAGAATGTGAGCTTTCAAGAGCAGGGATTGTCTCAATGTTCTATTTTTATCCCCAGCACTTAGCACAGTGCCTTTGCATACAGTATTTAATACATTCTTTTTCATTCATTCATTCACTCACTCACAGAACTATTCAGACTACAGCATGCCAGTTAGTAAGTGTGGGAAAAGCTCTTCATCAACAGATAGCAACTGCACATAGCAACATGACTCTAAATGACATCTGCATAAGAAGGGTGGCTGCCAAACGGAGGACTCTTATGAATTTTGGATGTGCCTGTGACACACAGACAACACTAGATGGCCCTCGAGATCAGAATCCAATGACTTGTTACCAAGGTTACATGACTTTATGCAGTCCTAGGAAGTTCCATCATAGAAACCTTTGGAGACTTAAATATGGAAATTAATATGAGAATTAGAGGGGGGTGGTGGAAGAAAATGAAATTTTACAATCGTTAAATCAGTTAAATGGGGCAGAACAAGAGGGAAAGAGAACCTATCAGAGACCAGACTACAGCCATGTCAATAAATCTGTAGGACTACTGACCTTGTAAGCATTTGTTCCCTGGAGTGCTTAATGTCCTTTACTTTTACATGTGTTTCTTTGGTGATTGGAAGAGAATGACAGCACTGAAGAAAAGATGTTCACATGCAGAAATGAAGGTGAAAGAGGCACCATAATTTCACTTAATTATGTAGGCTTCTTTGCCCAGGTTCAGAACAGGTTTGGGTATTTGCCAGAATTCTCTTGATGATTATGAAAATGGATGTGGCAATTGCTGTGAAGAATTTCTAGAACTGTAAAACTGACTTTCTCTAAAATTCCCACTTACAGTTCAGTACTAGACTATACCTGTATCCTCCTTGACATGGCATTGTGGCTTTAGAATCAGAAGTTCTGGGCTTGAATCCCAGCTCTTCCATTTTACTGAGTGACCTTGGGCAAGTCACTTCAGCTTTGTGGGCTTCAAATTTCCTCTTCTGTAAAATGAGAAGGGTTGAGGTTGGGCAAGCTGGGAGGAA
This sequence comes from Pseudochirops corinnae, assembly GCA_028646515.1. Taxonomy (NCBI): domain Eukaryota; kingdom Metazoa; phylum Chordata; class Mammalia; order Diprotodontia; family Pseudocheiridae; genus Pseudochirops; species Pseudochirops corinnae. The sequence continues at coordinate 153,828,894 of CM053586.1, read as the reverse complement.
TGGACTAAATGACTCATTCCATCTCCCAAACCCCATAATTTTATGATTCTATAATCCTTTCTTCCTCTCTTCTTTGAAACAGTCCTTATTCATAAGACTGAAACACTAATATTCTCTCTTTGTGAAAGTATACATGCATACATATATGTATTTATACATGTAGACAATGAGCTGGGCCCAGAATTGAACAGAGTGGAATGGTTCGACTTCAAAGTTCTTTTCAGTGGCCTTAAGCTTCTCCTTGAAATAAAGGCCTGTACTTTAATACCAGTATTCTTCTAGTGATGTTGTGCGACTTTGAGTCATAGAACACTGTGCCCCGTGAAGAATGGATATTGAGAATTCCCCAGTGGGGCAGTGAAGAAGTGCAGGGCAGGCATGAACATGCAGTGCACACAACACTACAAAATTTATGAAGATGTGATGTAAGAGTTGTCATCAAAGAAAAGTATAATTGAGTTCTCTCTACTGAAGGGAACCCTCTAAAAGATACAGCAAAGAGTTCATGAAAATACTTTTTAATAGCACTGCTTTTTGTGAATTACTTCTCATCAGTGTGTGAAAGGAGTGGTTCTTACAGGATAAAAGCTGGTCTTAAAAGAACAGAGGGTGTGCTGGTTTAGCTGCCAAGATTTCAGGCACAGAAGAGGAGATCCAATCATGAGATGTTATCAGAGATGAAAACAACCTGCCATTTGGACAAAATACAGGCTAGTACACAGATAAGAGTGAGTAGTAACTCTGACCCTCACACAACCTTCCTACAAGCATGACAGAAACTGAAATGAGGAACAGTAAGAATGGGACAATACAGTCATATGAGACTGTATGTCAGTGGTAGTCTACCTAAGGCTAATTATCATCCATAGAAGAGACTGGGGGATTGTCTGTTTCTTTAAGATGATGTCTTTAGCTACTGTATTAAGAGGTGATGGTGACTTGTGGAGCCAAGATGGTGGAGTGAGGAATGAGCCTTCTGAAGCCTTCCCAACTTCCCCTCCAAACAACTAGAAAACCCCCTCAGAATTGCTGTAGGAACCGGGAAGCAGCTTACCAGCCTAGCAGGAAAGGTCTGTCTCACTGGAGTGGAAGGGATAGAGGTCCAAGAAGCAGCAGCAGCAGAAGCAAGCCTCATAGCAAGGGGCCTGCAGCAAGGCTCCAAGCCTTAGGTAACCCACCAGTGAGCCCCACCCTCCTGCAAGCCAGCAGCTCCCTAGGCAAGTGAGCAGTTTGTGCAGCACAACAAGGCCCCACGCCCAGCACAAACCCGCAGCCAGGCCTTGACCTCTTTGATGACCAGTAGTAAAGCCCTGCCCTGGGGCTGGCCAACAATGAGACCTACCCATTGGGTCTACCAACAGAGAGACCCTGTTTCTGTAGCAACCCAGTAGCATCAGCCCTGGGTTAGATCAGCGACAAGATCCGTCCTCCAGGGCTAGCTACCAGAAAGACTCCATTACTGTAGCAATCAGCAAGGCCCTCCCCCTGAAGCCAGTCAGCAGCTAAACTCCACACCTAGGGGAGGCCAATAGGGAGAGCCCACTCCCCACTATAAGCCAAAAGGGAAGCCTACCCTCCACAGAAAATAAGCAGAGTCCAGAAATCCAGTGAAAGCCAGCAGTAAGATGCAGAGCCCCAGCACAAAAAGCCTGGGACGGTGCAACTCTCACATAAAAACACCATCACAAAAAAAAAGACAGAAAAAATGGCCAAAACATTAAAAAAAGGAGCTTGACTAGAAAGTTACTATGACTTGACTAGAAAGTTACTATGATGATAGGGAGGATTAAGGCATAAACTTAGAAGAGGACAATAGTGTCAAAATGGCTATGTGTGAAGCCTCAGAGAAAAAATGTAATTTGGTCTCAGGCCCAAAAAGAATTCTTGGAAGAGTTTCAAAAGGATTTTTAAAAAGCAAATTAGAGAAGTGGAAGAAAAATTGGGGGGAAAAATGAGAGTAATGCAAGAGAATCATGAAAAATGAGTCAATAGTATGGGAAAAGATATACAAAAATGTACTGAGAAAAATAACTCCCTAAAAAATAGATTTGGCCAAATGGAAAAGGAAGTAGAAAAGCTCACTGATGAAAATAATTCCTTAAAATTAGAATTGGACAAGTGAAAATAATGACTATGAGACATCAAGATAGGATAAAACAAAATTTTAAAAGTAAAAAAAAAGAAGAAAAATTAAATTTTCATTGGAAAAACAACTAAACTAGAAAATAGATCCAGGAGAGAGAATATAAGAACTATGAGACTGCCTGAAAGTCATTGATGGGGAAAAAAAAGACCTGGACATCAATTTTCAGGAAATTATCAAAGAAAACCCGAAAGCAAAATGGAAATTAAAAGAATTCACCAATCATTGCCTAAAAGAGAGCCCAAAATGAAAACTCCCAGGAACATACTAGCCAAATTCCAGAACTCACAGATCAAGGAGAAAGTATTGTAAACAACCAAAGAGAAAGTATTGTAAACAACCAAGAAGAAACAATTCAAACATCGTGGAGCTACAGTGAAGATTACAAAGGATTTGGCAGCTTCCACATTAGAGAAGGGGAGGGCTTGATATATTACCCTAGAAGGCAAAGGAGTTAGGATTACAACCGAGAATCATGTAACCTGCAAAACTGAAAATAAATCTTTCAGAGAATAAAAGGATACCTAATGAAATAGAAGACTTTCAAGCAGTTTTTTTTCTTTTTTGGAGGGGGAAAGGCAGAGCCATTTGGGGTGACTTGCCCAAGGTCACATGGCTAGTAAGTGTCAGGTGTCTGAGGCTGGATCTGAACTCAGGTCTTCCTGACCCCAGGGCGGATGTTCTATTCACTGTGCCACCTTGCTGCCCCCCAAGCATTTCTAATTAAAAAAAAACAAACAGGTGAATAAAAGATTCACTCTTTATTATAACTTATTGTCTGTTGTGAGTTCATGAAGACATACATTAGGACAAATTTTCTGGGTAATCTTTTCTTTTGACTAAAAAACAAGGTCTGGTGCTTATTAAATGTCCGTTCCCTTCTGCCTTCTAGATATACAGTTGTCTATAGGATCCAATGTGAAAATAATATGGTGAAAATGTTCTGACATAATTCTTACCACTTGCAAGCAATCAAGATTACATAAAAGAATTAATACATTAGATCATAGTGGAAGCCTGATTTATAAGTAGCTTTTCTTTTGAGGAAAAAAGCATGAAAATGTAAGAAAAAAAAATATTTGGATAAAATGGAATCCATATTCAAATCTGTGCTAATAAGTACATATAACATGTAGATTATAAACATGTGTTTTATTTATTTATTCATTCATTCATTCATTTATTTTTATTTATTTATTTGTGGCTTTAAACAAACTAGTAGGACAAAATGTTTTTGACCAGGCTTAAATTCACAAGACTTCAGAGCTTGGACATAATTCACTCACTGTCAGCATCAGACGATTAGCATTGATATAGTACTCACTAGAAGTACTTAAGAATTAAAGGAATGTACAAGTACAATGATTTGAATATTTTAAATTAAGGTATATTATTCAAATGTCAAAACTTAGTACACTCACTAAAGACTTTATTAGAATTTGGAAGATTGTTACTTGATGGGGCTGAGAACCTTAACGTATCAGATTTATTCAGATTTTAAAGATGACGAATGTAGAAAAGTTCCATACAGCTATCTCACAGAATGGGAAATACTGTGGTTGCCTACAATTACAATCATAGTAATAGCTAGCTTTTACATAGCACTTGAAGATTTGTGTAGGGTCAGCTCTAAGAAGTTTCTTCTGCCAGCCCTAAAACGATGCACTAGACCATGGAAGGGCCAGGTGAAATTCATCAATGCAATATGTTTGTTGATACCTGAGCAAGGTTTTTATAGAGTAATGAGACAAAGAAGGTCACTATAGGTCACTAGGCTTTCTAATACTGCTTTGTTCGGTTTCAAGATGCCAGACAGTGATGTCAAGTAGGCCTTGACGGTTATCACATCCTTGATGTTTCCAAGCCATATGAATAGTATCTAAAATGTATTAGTGAGCTAACACCTTCTGGCTAATATTCCAGAACAGGGCAGAGCAGGATCTCAGGATATCATGCAAGTTTTCACATGTAGTTGCATCACTGAGAAAACCTGGAGCTAGCTTTCACAGAACAGCCTGATTCCTGGATCAGGTGTTTTGGCTCCCTTCAGAATTGCAGAGTTTTTTATATGCTATCTCATTTGATCCTCACTTTGTACTTTGAATTCACTGAAACATGGGAAAACTTATATAAACTCTTTACACCTATACACTTATAACTCTTTGATTCAGTGACAGTGGCTTCCTCTCTGTTTCAGGAGCAAGACACTATATCTCTCAACTCCTGGTATTTTCTTGGGCTATATCCCATGCCTGGACTGCTCTCTCTCCTTAGCTTGGTCTAATGACTTTGTTGACTTCCTTTGAGTCTCAACTAAAATCCCATCTTTTATTGGAAGCCTTCCCAAATTTGCTATTTATTCTATAGATAATTTGCTTTGTATATATTTGTCTATTTCTTGTCTCCCCCATTAGATTGTAAGCTCCTTGGGGGCAGGGAATGTCTTTTGCATCTTAACACAGTGCTTGGCACATAGTAGGCACTTAATAAATGTTTATCAATTCCTTGATTACAAAGAGAAGTAAGCACAACGAATAAAATGATTAAACCGGTTTAAACAAACTGGTAGGACAAAATGTTTTTGACCGGGCTTAAATTCACAAGACTTCAGAGTCTGGACATAATTCACTCATTGTCAGCATCAGACGATTAGCATTGATATAGTACTCACTAGGAAGTACTTGGGAATTAAGGGAATGTACAAATACAATGAATGGAAAGAACAACAAATTTTAAAAAAAGGAACCTGACACTGTGTTATTATAATAATCAAGTTTAGTCCTAAAGAAAACATACTTCTCTGGTTTGGTAGGGGATAGAGTAATGAAACATTACATATACGGTTATATTTGATTAATGTGTTGGTAATTTGCACTGAACTGTTTTTTTTCTTTTGTTACTCTTTCTTTTAAGGGGATGGCTCATTTGTGGGAGTGGGGAGGGGGACATATATATTTAGGCATTGAGATACTATAAAAATGATATCAATAGAAAATTTAAAAGAAAATGTAATTAATTACTTTGCTCCCAGTGTCTGTAAAATTCTCCATAGCCAAAAAAAAAAAAATTGTGAGGGGCAGGGCAGGAATCAGACCAAAGTCAGTTCAATAATGTCTGAGAGATTGAGATAAAGGACTGACTGCCATCACAAATTAAAAGTTTTACACCTCAAATACAACAGTTTTCCCTTACTTAGAATATCTGTTCTTTCCTAAATTTGATTGATAAGAAAAGTTAGAAATTTGTAGGTAATCTAGATTCAGTAAACATATCAAAAGGTAACAAATGACTGTGGCATAAAATAAAATGAGCTACCTTTTAGAATCTTTAAGGTGTGTGAAATAACCTATATTTTATGTTTATAATTGTGTTAAAATTTTAAATAAAAAGTTTAGAAAGTATAAAATGTGTGGGTTCAAATTCTGCCACAGACCTTGGCTGACCCTGGGCAATTCACTTAATCTCTGTCCCTCAGTTTCCTTATCTGTAAAATTAAGGTCCTATCTGACTAAATCTATGATCTTATATTTCTTGTGGGAGAGATATCTTTAATCATTCCTTTCTATTCAAAAAACCCTTTTCTCTATATTTGCTTTTAGTTTCCATGATAACAAGGGATGCATCACATATACCACATGTTCATTCTTGAGTACTTTCTTTCATCTATTTTTTCATTAGTAGTTCCATAGTTTTATTCTGATAAATTACATCACCACTTTTAGGATAAGGAATGTTTTGTTCTACCTTCACTATATTCTGTTTGAACATGAACTCAAAAGGTATACTGAAAAATTAATCTTTTCCTTCAGCACCTTCTCATTTACTCATCAGGTATGTGTGTTGTCTATGTCAATATTAAGGCATTAGATTCAGAATTTGTTTGTAGCATGAATTTTTCATAGTGAACCACAGTATTTCCCATATGCTTTGGACCCTAATTTTGTCAGTGAATGTAAGAAAAATAATATATAATGTAGATAGTCACATACATTTTGATTTTTAAAAATGAGTTTTTATTGAAATATTTTTGTTTTTACATCACTTATATTTCCCAAGCCATCCTCCTCCTCTTCCCAGAGTCATTCCTTAAAATAAAGAATGAAAAAAAGGGTGTGTTGCTATGTATATGGCATGGGGAGCAGGGTTCCGCAAAATCAGTTTATCAAAAAAATTTGAGTTTGTATGCAGTGTTTCTCCTCTGCAAAGCAGTTGGGAAAGGGATATTTTTATATCTATTCTTTGGGGTCAGCTTTCATTTTTAACTTTATAACTTTTAATTTTGATTATTTTGTTGTTCTTTCCCTTTCCATTTCCTTACACACATATATCAATGTATATCTTGTTTTTCTGATTCTTCATATTTTACCCATTTCATCTATGTTCCCATGTTTTCCTGTATTCATCAAAGTCATTGTTTTTTACAACATAGTAATATTTCGTTTCTTATATACTAAAACTTTTTTGGTCATTCCCAATGTCAGCGAGCATTTACTTTGTTTTTAGCTCTTTGCTACTACAAAAAGTATTGCTGTAAATATTTTGGCGTATACATAACTACTTATATTGCAGCTGAACTCAAAGAATAGGCACATTGTAATCACGTTCTTCACATAATTCCATGTTGCTTTCCAGAAGAATTAAATCTGATAACTCTACCAACAGTGCATTGCTGTATCCATCTTTTCAGATACTCTCCAGCATTGACATCCCATCTTTTGTCATCTTGGCCACTTTAATGGTTGTAAGGTGAAACCTCAGAGTTATTTTGTGCTTCTCTTATTATTAGTGATTTGGAGTATTTTGTGGTTTTTAATAGTTTGCCATTCTTCCTTTGAGAACTGCTTGTTCATATCCTTTAAATACCAAATATTAGGAAATAGCTTTTGTTCTTATTATTCTTATTAGTTGCCTAGGCATCTTGGATATTAGGTAGACCTTTATAAGGGATATTTGATAGGAAGATTTTTATTTTCGCAGTCAATTGATTCCCTTCATATGCTAGCTCTATTTATTTCTTCTGTGCAAAAGCTTTTCAATTTCATATAATCAGGCAACTAGGCCAAGGGAGTGAGTGCAAAATTGTATTGAACTTGTTTGTATAATTTATTTTAGATAATGAGCAAGAGATGAAAGTTGCTCACACAATTCTTGTTTCCAGAATGACCTATTCAGTGAGGGCAGCTATAGGAAGGTACTGGTTTTACCCAGTTATAATAGAGGAGTGATCCTAGAAATGTTAATATGATTAGGAAATAAAATACTCAAAAGTACAGGATATTTTTCTCTTGCTCACATTTATAGCTCCATAACCTAGAGCTGGTCTTCCTTCACACTGGCCTTCAGTTGTCCCCTAATGGGGATTGTGAGTCTGCAAAGAATGTAGTAGATTATTTGTGTGCCTGACTAGGGGGACGGGAACTACCTTTTTAACTGTTCATACTTGCTCTACTATATGTGGCACTTCTCAACAGGAGGAAATGATAAATGACATGAAGTTAAAGACTAACTTTCCTCATCTCCAATTCTGAATTAGATTTAATGATTCAAACATGAAGAATAAAACAGGAAAAGGAGTATTTTTCATATGGTAACAGATTTTCTTCTCCAATTTACATAGGGTTGAAGCTTTGAGAGAAGCAGCATCTGCTGTAGAACAAGAAAAAGAAATTCTCCTAGAGATGATCCATTCTATACAAAACAGCCAAGAAATGAGACAAATCAGTGATGGTAAGAATTCTTTCCCAAAGCTACATCATCAATATTTATTAAACACTGTGCAGTGTGTGAGTAGTTCTTTTTATGTGTGTCTGAATATTTTAAAAAATACATTTATCTTTCACATGGAGTTGTGATTTAACTAAGGAACTTAAGCCAAATATTGTTATTTGTACTTTTCACCTCTGTTTTTTTCCCACCAGTTGATTTGCTGTAGAAATGTAAGCCAGTACACAGTTAAAACCAGTGAGGGAATTCTCAACCTGGGAAGAGGGCCACACCAGAAATACATTGCTTGATCTTTGGTGGAAGCATATTAGGTTTCAGTAGAAAATGTGAGCTCAAACTTTTTATTATATTAAGGCCTTCATTTATATTATGGTTAGTTTTCAATCTGCCTCAGACTTTAAGACTCTGAATTGGAATTAACTGAAAAAGGCCTAAAGACCATCCCCCCAAATTGGCACAAAAGCCCTGCCCCACACTCGGTTGGCATGCTTTCCTCTTAAGACTCTCCCATACATCTTTGCCAATTTAAAATACAAACCTTATCACTATGAAATTGGAGTGCGTTTATCTGTTTTATTTGACTATACTTATTTGTTATAAAAGAGAGTTGCTGTTTTGGGAAGAGACAGATGCCCTAAAAGAACATCAATTAAAAATTACAAAAAACCAAGAATTCAGAAGGGGGACACAAACAGGACAATTTCATCACCACCGTGTTAAATTTTGTAAGCACTTTTAAACAACAAACCATACCTAAGAAAAGTTTAGTTTCATATACAATCTTTTTTGGTTTTTGCATATTAGAATCTTATGTTAGTATTTGTGAAGCTCATAATAAAATAAAATCAAGAAAATAAAAAATAAAGTTTAGAGATCAGAAACTCAGAAATAATATACAAATAATAAGTAAATATCAAAAAAGAAAGGAAGAAAAAACCCCCAAAGAAAATTAGACAGGGAAGAAAAAGAATAATTGAGGGAATAGTGTGCCCTTAGAATACAAAATATGATGTGACTCTTTTGCTTGACTTGTTTTTCAAAGAGAAATGAGTAACCTGACTCAATCCCTCTTATACCAAATGGTAAATACATATTTGTGAGCTCAAAAATGAGGTTTAGGTGTGCAAACCAAGTTAACTGAATCATACACACATTGCATATATGGTTTTGGCCTCAAATGTATTTTATATACTAATCAACTAACTTGTTACTCCAGACAAGCAGTTAATAAGAGAATACTGAAATAATGTTGTGGAATAGAGACAGACAGCCCATTATTTCTTTGTGAGTAATTATGTGCCAGATTATTTCCTCACCTAACTCTTGCCACTCACCTAGGCTACATTCTATTTACTGGACTTGGCTAAATTGCTTGTTTCTTTCTTTGATCTTCTATCTGGAAATAATAGGGTGACTTTCTGGACAGTACGGTTTCCCCTTTACCCACATGCTATAATTTTTCCAGCAAATTCTGAACCATTCCATTGTACACAATCATCCTTGCTTATCTCCTACAGTATTAAGATCCTTTTGGTTAGTTAGCCTTTTCCTCTCCTCTCCCATTTAACAAATTTTTTTTTAATTTAAAATTTTTTTGTTATTATGAATGACAAATACCAACAAACATCATCATTTTCAAGTAAAAGAACAGAAAAAGATTACATATGAAATCATTAATCTCCACTGTGTCCAACTTGTTTCCTTTTTGAAAACTATATATTAAATTTAATACCTTGGTTTAAAAGCTGTCTTGTTTGTCTATTTTCCTCTAACTCTTTCTGTTTTCTTCTGTAGTTTTAAAAATGCCTCATTGATGATCTTTTCTTTTCTTTTTTTTTGCATTATTATCAATAACCTCCTTTTCCTTTGCGCCACCTCCCCAATTAAAAAAAAATCTCCCTTATAACAACAAATCGTTGCAAAGCAAAACAAATTTATACAATGACCATGTCTGATAAGTCTATCTCATTTAACACCTTTAATCCTCCTCTGACAGGAGGTCAGAATGTTTCATTAGTACTCTGGGATCATGTTTGATCACTGCCCTAAGTCAGAATTCTCAAGTCTCTAAAAGTTGCTTTTCCTTATAATGTTGTAATCATTGTGTAAGTTGCTGTCTTGGTTCTGCTCAATCCACTTTGCATCAGTTTCACACAAGTCTTTCTAGGTTTCTCTGAATCTATCCCTTTCATTATTTCTTAAGGCACAGTAATATTCTGTTACACTTATATGCCATAACTTGTTCAGCCCCAATTGATGGGTACCCCAGTAGTTTCCTATTCTTTGCTATAACAAAAAGTATTGCTATAAATATCATATCCTTGTTTTGATTAAATATGCTTCAGGTTCACTTATCCACTCTTAATATAGAACCTTGGGAAGTTATTAGGTTTGTCCTGTTATCTTCAGGTAAAGTTTATAAATGAATTATTCCAGAGAACCTATCCCATTTTCCTCATTCATCTTTTTGTTATTCATTTTATTTAACATCTCACAGAATCTTAAGAGTTGTAGGGGATTTCAGAGATAAGTGACTCTAACCCTACCTAAATCATGAATCTCATTTGCAACATCTCAGCAAGTAGACATATTCAGTTGCTGCTTGAAGACCTCCACTAATGGGTTAAAATCTAACTAGCTTCATCTTTTCCTTGAGCATATTTTAAGATATATGCTGTAACTTACATATCCTCAGTTCATGATCGTTTCCTGATGTACTAGTATGGTTACTCTTTAAAAAAGGATATAGTATAAGTTTGACATGACCTGTTCTTAATGACTCCCATATTTCCTAAGAGCTCACAAGCCCTCTTTTACCAATATGTTATAAAACATCAGAAATCAACATCAACCTTACCTTCCTACAGACTGAAGTATCTACCTTCTCCCTTTCAAAAACTGGGACAGGTTCCCATCTCTAGTCCCATGACACATCTCCTGTCACAACTACACAGAGATCACAGAGAACAATTCGGACAGTCAGCAAGTAGTTACAGTTTAGCAGTAACATCTGCAAGTTCTTTCAGGATTCTGGAATGTGGTTTTGTCTAGATTAGTTAACACTCATTAAGGGCACTTAGAAGTACTCTCATCTCCTTACTTCTCTTTGATTTCAATTTCCTATGAACTGTTTTTCTTCTATCCTCAGTTTGTCTGAAAGTGGAACAGTGTAGTGTGAAGAGGTCCAGATTTGGAGTCAGAATACCTAGGTTCAGATCTTGGCTTTGCCACTTACTACATATATAATGCTGAATAACTTAATTCACCTTTTGGAATCTCAGTGTCCTAACCTAAAAAGTGAAGAATTATTGTAGGTGACCTCTAAGGTCCCTTCCACTTCTAAATCTGTGATATTTTTCTCCAATATATATTATCTTCCCATCCATGACAAGCTGAGCTCCTTTCTTCCTTGAAGATCGTTTTGCTCTCAACTTAACTTTTGAAATAAAAAAGAGACCATTTTATGAATTAAGAATGTATTGCAAGCCTCAGCTCATACTGGCCCCTAGTTATCCTGACACCATTCATAAATTATCTTGATAAGCTTTTTAAAATAAAATTTAATTAGCTCCCTCACTTCAGTCCCTTGTATATTCCAATGATTTCATTCAGTTTCTTTAACCATGTCCCTTTTCTTTTTCATCGGAAGGAATTATGACTAGATCACTAGAAATTTGTAAAGAATCTTCTTCAGGTCACAGTATCTTACTTATGCTATTGCTGAATTCTTGAAATATGGTTTCCTTACAGTCTTAGGGTTTATTTTCAGACTATAACTGAGATTCTTCTTACCTGTAACAAACCAACCCAAAAGATTGGGATGGCTACTGCCTCCCCAGGGTTATCATTAACTTCACTTTACTGATTTTAATCAGGTCCAGTGAACAGTACTTTTCAATTCTTCCTCTTTCAAAAAATGAAGGCAAGGCATGAATTTACTATCAGGAGAAAGAAACATCCATGCAGGGTAAAACCTGGTAGAGTGTTAAGTGCACTGGATCTGAGGTTCATATCCTGGCTCTTCCACTTATAACCTGTACCCATGGGTAAGTCACAGCTTCTCTTCACCTGGAAAGTAAGGGTACTGTCATATATAGCCTAAATTTGGGGGAGGCTAGGTGGCACAATGGATGGAGTGCTGGGCCTGGAGTCAGGAAGACTCATCTTCCTGAGTTCAAATCTGTCCTCAGACACTTACTAGCTGTGTGACTCAGGATAAGTCACTTACCTCTGTTTGCCTTAGTTTCCTCACCTATAAAATGAGTTGGAGAAGGAAATGGCAAATCACTCTGGTATCTTTGCCAAGAAAACCCCAAATGGGATCACGAAGAATTGGACATGACTGAAATAACTAAATAAAAAGTCCTAAATTTAGAGCTGGAAAAGTCCTTAAGTTGAATCTCCTCATTTTACGCATGGAGAAAGAGACTTCCAAAGAGGCTGTGCCTTACCCAGGATGGCAGTAAGTTACAGAGCTGGGAGAAGCTAATTTATCTTGGCTCTAAATTCAGTGTTTGAGATAGCTTAAGTATCTCCTCACAAATATATCTCATCTTGGCCAGTATGATTCAGGTCATGAACTCAGCATCTTTCAGTTAGCCCAATTACTTGTAGTAGAGACTCATCTTTATAGTATGTTTCTCAATCCTTTGATCCATACCAAAACATTCTTTACTATGCCTCCCTCGTCTCAGATGTGGATTTCCACATAGATGAATAATCCTCTTGATATATAGTACTACACTTTTCCCCCTTCTACGTATCCAGGTGCTCTTGAATAAGGTATACTGTCCCATTGTCACATTCCATTTATAAGTTATCACTCAAAGGCTCAACAGGACTTAGTGATATATATACTTCTGACCACTAAAATTCACACTGTTATATACTCCATGCACAGTTATATAGCTAAACCTAATGATATTTTTCCACCTTCATTATTATTGTATCCCACTGATTTGTGTCTACTGCTGTTCTTTTTTTCTTTTTGAGACTGACTGTTTCTATCTCAGGCTGGAAATGCAGAGGTCTTGCATGGACTCAATCTGTCCTTCTCTTTTTAGTTTTAAGCCAGTCTCCAAGAAAACAAATACATTCTTTCCCACTCAATCTCTAAAGAAGAGTTCACCATTCCTGTATTTTATGTTATGGTTACAAGAGTTTAATCCTGTTTGCCTCTTCATTAGTAAATTCCTTATACTTCATTTGAATCATATTTCTTCCTACTCTTTTGTGAAGATAGAGTATATAAAGTAAAGCAACAGAATTCTCCATACATAACAGCATATTAATGCAACCAAAATATTATTGACACAAACATGTTTCTTGAGTTGATATCAGCTAACTACACAAAACATTTTCTTTCTATTCAGGAGAAAGAGAAGAATTAAGTCTAACAGCAAATCGTTTGATGGGAAGAACCCTCACTGTTGAAGTTTCCGTAGAAACAATTAGAAATCCCCAGCAACAAGAATCACTTAGGCATGCCACAATGATTATTGATGAAGTGGTCAATAAGTTTCTCGATGATTTGGGAAATGCCAAGAGTCATTTAATGTCACTGTATGGGGCTTGTTCATCTGAGGTACCACCTGGACCAATTGATCAGAAATTTCAATCCATAGTAATTGGATGTGCTCTTGAAGATCAGAAGAAAATTAAGAGGAGATTAGAGACTTTGCTTAGAAATATTGAAAACTCTGATAAAGCTATCAAGTTGTTGGAGCATTCAAAAGGAGCTGGTACAAAAGCTTTGAAACCAACTAGCTTAAAGCAAATTTAAATAGCTTGGGCAACTTAAAAATGCAAATGAGTTTCCATGTAAAGATAAGTACTATTTTAAGTGATAGATATATGTATTCCCTTGTAAATGTTGGGCAGACCCATTCATTCTGTTTCAGCTGATAAAAATATTCCAAGTGTCATTGCTCTCACCATGGAGACATTTATAATTAGAAAATATTAACTATAGCTCTATTTTTAAGTGAATGTCTTATTATCGGGTACACCATTACTTTTGACTATATTTTGGGTAAAAACACTTAACTATGTGAAAACAGAAAGTGTGTAGATGGTAGCAGTATTCCTGTAGTAGTACTGTTTCCTCCCTTGTACCATCTATCTTGCAGTGCAAGTCAACTTGGCAAATATATCAACCAAAATTTTTTCATCTAAAATTTGTCATATAGTTTAGGCTATATGCAACAGCTGGCTCATATTGTTCTGACCAGACCAGTCCTAGGTCCTGTCTGGTGTACAACAGCATGGGAGCAAATTCATTCATTCAACACTTACTTACTAAATACCTATTAAGTTGACCATAAGACCCCAAGTCAATCAACACTGAGTGCCTTAAGAGAAATTCAAGATATGGTCCTTGCCCTTAAGAAGCTTCTACCAGCATATGTGGCCATAGAAAAGTGACTAATTCATTTTACAAATATTTGTGGAGCATCTTCTAAGCTTAAGACATGATGGTACATACTGTTACGCAGAAAAAAATGAGTAAAGCATGATCCCTGCTTTTGAGGATCTTTGTCTTAAAGGTTGACTTATGCCTGGGGATATATAGTTCTCCCTAATCTTCTATACTGGGTTCTGAACAGTTTGCTTTCATTCTAAAGAGATGTTTGAGGAAATTCCAAAGCATGAGATTTCCTAAACTAGAAAGGTGTGTGGGGGGGAGGGGGAACCACTAATGCGATTTTATTCTAATTTATATGAATTATCTTCAGTATAGAATTGGAGCCAAACACAAATGGCTAATGCTAGTTTGGCAACTTCCCAGTATTCAGCAGACCCTTAGCTTTTACCTCCCTATTCCTAAATCCAGCAAGTGTGCCCTTAAAAATCTAATTTAATTTGGTTGGGAGTTAAATCTAATGGACAAAAAACAGTTTGAAGATAAATATGATTTGGGCTGTGTAGTTTGGGGTTGTTATCCATACTTCAGGTCCTCATCACAGATATAGATGATGTTATTGATTATAACTTGTTCCCTTTGTTCTTCTCTTAAAACCCAGCTCCGGTGATTTGTTCTCCATGAAGATAGTTCGCCCTGATAGCCCAAGCTAGAAGTGTCCCACTCACCTAGAATTTCTTATGCTTGTTTGACCTTTCCTATGTACTTATCATATTCTAACTTTATTACACATTTTGGCATACGTTTTTATACTCTTACTAGACTGTAAGCTCCTTGAGGGCAGAGACTTACTTTTTTTCCCCTATAATCTTTGTGTCCTTAGCATCTAGCACATAATATACAATAAATATTTATTGAATAGTAATAGTGGACATTTATGTATTGCTTATAAGGCTAATCATGTGCTTTACCCATTCCTTTGATCTTTTCAACAACACCAAGAGGTAGGGTAGCACAGATATCATTTTTATTTCACATATTAAAACAATGAAGCTCACACTGATGAAAGTATTAGAGTGACTTGCCCAAGGCCACACAATGGTTGAAACCACGTTAAGGCTCCAAGACCAGTCCTCTTTTCCAGTACACCGTGAGTTTCAAATTGATTTCAATTAGAATCAGTGGTGAGACATGGGAGACACTGGCACAAGACCACCCCGAATGGCATGCCTGTATCAAAGAAGGCTCTGTGCTCTGTAAGCAAAGCAGAACTGTAGTAGTTGTAAGGAAATGTGAGGTGTGCAAATTTAGAGACATGTTCACTCCAAATGTTAACATGGACTATTTGTGCCTGACCTGTGGTAGATCCTTCTGAGCTTATGTTGGTCTGATCAGCCAGAATCAGACGGTGTACCTTGACCCCAACATAGTGATGTCATTTTGGTACTCTGAGAATGGACAACCATCACCATCACACTACACTGTAAGTCTGCTACCTTTATACATTTCAAAATATTTTACTTTATGGGCTCTTGAGCACCATCTCAATACCTTTTTCTCCTTCTTTACACTAGCCCTTATCTAGCCTTATCTCTTCCACTTCCCTCCTTTGCTCTCCAGCTTGAAACTGCTGAGTCAACATTAAAGTATAAAATAGACCAAACAGTAAGACAGGTTGAAAGAGTATTCCATTCGAATATTTTTTAAAAAGAGCTTTCATGAAGACTGAGAATAGTATAAGCTATTTAGTTGAAAGTTCAATAAGACAATGCTGAATGTTTGGCTTTATTTATTTTTTTTGTTTTTTTGGAGGGGTGAAGGCAGGGCAGTTGGGGTTAAGTGACTAGCCCAAGGTCACACTACTAGTAAGTGTTAAGTGTCTGAGGCTGGATTTGAACTCAGGTTCTCCTGCTCCTGACTCCAGGGTTGGTGCTCTATTCACTGCGCCACCTAGTTGCCCTTGTGTTTGGCTTTATTACAAAAGCTATGGGATCCCTTAACTTTTGTGGGGGAAAAATACTACTTTTTTTGTTTTAAAGACTGAGGGGTGAGGGAAAAGAGAGGATGACATAGTAAAATCACAGGAAGCTCTGTGTATTCTAGCCATAGCAAAGCTCAAAGATAGTTTCCAAGCATGCATCCTCTCCCAGCTTGAAAGGTTAATAAATAAATAAGACCTGTTGAGAGGAAGGGGAAGAGTAAGTATAGGTGCAATTCGTGTTTCACAAGAATCAGATCAAGCTTTGTGATCAAGGATTTAGGAATCTCTATTTTACTTGGATATCAAACACATTTATCAAACCTATGACCATATGGAAAAAATATTGACAATAAATGTGCAACTATTTGGCAAACTATAAATTATATCAATTAATGTGGGGGGGAAAAAACCCCTAAAAGCCCTCATGTTTTGACATTTTTTCCTAAATATTTATTGAGGTCATAATTGCAATCCAAAAAGTCATATAATGGTTTTTCCATTCAAATTCACAAAAATGTTTTAATAGCAATTATTAAAGGTGCTTGACTTCGCTTTTAGTGCTGACAGTACTATTTTCTAAATTACTATGAATGAACATGCTACTACACATTTCTCAAGATGATGGGGCTTGACCTGACTCAACTAATCAAACACATCTGTGATCTCATCAATTCAGAATTTCTCTACAGCAGTGCAGATCACAACCCATCCATGCCTGCCTATCATGTGTGACTACTGTCCATGTTCTCCCTTAAATCTGTCATGGGTATGAGATCGAGCTCACTTTCTCCTGACATTCTGAGTGGACAGTGGAGCACTTGGGCTCTCCACCTGCCATCTCTCACTGTTAACTTTGTGCCCAGTCCATTTTCTGTTCCTATTAGGCAAGTTCTTGATGTCTTTTAATCCTTTCTGTGCTCCTTTAGAATTCCTCCTTGATGCTCTGTTGTAGCCTGCTCATACCCATCATGCACATCTCAGATACTTGTTTTTAATTCTGCAGAGACTGATAAATCCCATGTTTTACTTTCATGCAGCAACACTTGTACAATATTGGTAATGAGAAGATGGGCCTTTGCTTTTATGGGGATCACAGGGTCAGGTAAAGGGACTATGCAATTTACTGCTCTACCCTCCCTCCTCCTGTTGTCAGCTCTAGATCTGTACCAGCCATGTCAGGTAGACAGACATGTTCTCACAGATGTAACATCCAAAGGGATGTAAAAATCTAGACAATGGACAGTCTTCATTCACTTGGTCTTTTCTCTATGGATAATCAGGATAATAGTAATACTAATTATAATAATACTTTATATTAATATAGTTCCTACCATGTGCCAGGTATTTTGCTAAATGCTTTACAAATGAGACAAAACAGAGGTTAAGGAGTTTGCCCAGGATCTCCCAGCTAGTGTCTAAGGCCAGATATGAACTCAGTTCTTCCTGACTTCAAACTCAATGCTCTACCTACCGCACTACCTACATTCCTCTAAAATTTCTTTTGAGATAGTATTATTTAGCCAAATTACTTAAGTCTCATAACTTAAATTGTCTGGTGACTGGATAGAGTATGATTTCACAACTTTATTGGATAAACTGGTATTTTAGACTGGACCGTGAGTTGGGCTCAGAAATAAGTAGAGTAGGTTCAATTTAATACTATAAACATTAAGTTCCTAGCAGCTGCAAAGTGAGAGGCAACAAGGTATTGTGGATGGAGAGTGATCTAGAAGCCAAGTCAAGTCCTCAAGTCTGATCAACACTGGTTGTGTGATCATGGCTAAAGAAGTTAGCCTTTCAGTCCCCCTGACAGGTCTCTAAAGACTATAATTTGCAGGACCACACTGGAAAAGGGAGTTTCCTCAGTGGGTATTCTTTACAACAAATTCATAGGTAGGGGCAAAAAAATTTAGAATGATCTCATTAGAGAGCAATAAAAATTTGTTTATGGGTAAACATGTGTACTAAGAGTCATAATACTAAGTAAAATTTACTCTCTTATATAATTAAATCCTAGAATATAAATGAAATTAAAATGGCAACTAAATTAGGTCTTTATATAATAAAGTACAATTTTCCATTTAACTTAAGACAAATAGAGAAATAGTTTGAAAGGAAAAGTATATGTTAAAGATGAACTTTGCCTTAGTATAGCTTCCTACCTAGATCTATTCCCATAACTCAAAATAAATGAAAAAATAAATGATATAACAGTTGTATAAACCAGAAACAGAAGCCCTTAGCCCTTCTGAGGAAGGAAAGAGGAAACTATTCAAGGGACTAAGGCCAAATTCAAGGCCAGAGAGAAAAAGGGAAATAAGGTAACTAATATTTATAGAGAACTGCCCTTAGAGTTAAGCGCTAGATTCAAACCCTGTCTCTGATATTGGTTGTGTTTTACTGAACATAATAATAGCTCACTACCTGAGTCAAACATATTAAGACTAATTTCAAGAATGCCTGCTAATTTGCATTGGTGGAGGAGTTCTCAATAACAGATTCAGTCCTCTCAAAATACCAACTTAAAATTATCTACATGATCTGGGAAGATGGTGGAGGTCAGCTGACCTACTCTCCAAATTGCCTCCACACACACACAAAAGACAGAACATCCCTCAGAGCAGCAGAAATGAACATGGTAAAACAGTGGTTCACTTAAGATCACCTGAGAAGACCCTAGGAAAAACCTGACCCCCAGGAGCAGAGGCTTTGCCTGACTGAAGTACCTCTAAGTCAGCTCTGGAATCAACAACAACAAGCCCTGGGGGCATCTGGGGCTAAGAGGCAGCTTCAGCTTTAGAAAGTTTTATCTGACAGTGTGGGGATCTGACCACAGAGGAAGAGAAGATAGCGTACATTTGGTGAGTGCAGCAGCAGAGCGGCAAGGACACTGCTGACCGTGGATACTTGTAGGAGAGCAGAGCTCCTGGTTTCAGTTCCAGAACAGAGGGACAGCTGTAATTTGCAGCCACTGGAGGGACCACGGGTGGTGGCTTTAGGAGTGGAGAAGAATGTCTAAGGTTGAGCCTCGGGACAAACCTTGGAAAATAACAGTAAGAAGAAACTGAGGCTTGGGGCATTACTCTTTATACTTCGAGACTAGAACTTGATCATGCTAATAGCTACTAAAAATAATAAAACAAACAAACACAAATGAACAAGCAAAGGAGAAAAAACCCAACCATAGAGAGTTACTATGGGGATAGAGAAGATCTGGGTTCATATTCAGAGGATGATAATAGAGCTTAAAAAGCTACTCCTTTTTCAACAAGAAATGTCAGATGGTCCCAAGCACAAAAAGATTTCCTGGAAGAACTTAAAAAGAACTTTAAAAATCAAAGAAAAGAGGTTGAGGAAAAATTAGAAAATAAAATAAGAGCAATTCAAGAAAACCAAGAAAATTATGAAAAGTCAACCAACTTGAAACAGAGAAGAGAATCAAAAACTTAAGGAGGAAAAGAATTCCTTGAAAACTAGAATTGGGCAAAGAGAAGCTAATGACATTCCTAAGACACAAAGAAATCCTAAAACAAAAGAATGAAATAATAAAAAAGAATGTGAAACCTCATCAGAAAGATCAGATGATCTGTAGAACAGAGAGCAAGGAGAAATAATATAAAAACAGTCAGACTGCCTGAAAATCATGATTAAAAAAAAGAATCTTTATACACTATTACAAGAAATTATTAGGGAAAATTGCCCTGAAGTTCTAGAACAAGATGGCAAAGCACAAATAGAAAAATCCCCACCAATTAATTATAAGAATATCATAGCCAAGTTTCAGAGCTCCCAGGTTAAGAAGAAAATACTGGAAGCAACAAGAAAAAAAAAACAATTTAAACATTTTGAAGCTACAATAAGGATTACAGAGACCTAGTAGCTACTATGTTGAAGGACTATAGATCTTGGAGTACTATATTTCATAATGCAAAGGAGCTAGGGTTATGACCAAGCATAAGTTATCCACCAAAATTAAATATAATCCTGAATGAAAAAAATGGACATTTAACAAACTGAAAGACTTTCAGATATTTGTGACAAAAACAGCAGAGCTTAAGAGAATATCTGACATACAACATTCAGGAGAAATAATGAAGTTAACATTAAGGACCAATTATAAGGGGCACAATAAGGTCAAATTACTTTTTGTATGTGAAAATATACGTTCTTTTATGACTGTCATTTTTATTTTGGTAGTCTGAAAAAAAGGCTTGGGCTGAGCTGAGTATGATGGGGTGGGGTGAGTCTAAAAAAAAATAAAAACTGTAGGATGAGATAAAAAGGAGCAATTATCTCATACAAATGGCAAAAAACGAAAAATATATAGAAGAAGCTAGTGGGGAGGAGGGCTTATCTAGAAGAGCATAAATGTCTTCTAAATTCAGAAAGAAACAAGAAACAAGAAGGTAAGGGGATAGGGAGGAAGGAGAGGATAAGGGAGGGATTCCTGGAGGAGTGGGTAGGTAAAGGAATAGGAGAGTAAGGCAGTGGGTAGAAGTAGAGGGATAGAGGAGGGATAGGAATAGGAGATGGACAGTGGGGGGAAAATAGGAAGGAGGGAAATACATAACAAATATCGTTTAGAATTGTGGATGGGATGAATTTACTTACAAGGTGGAAAATGATAGATTAAAAATTCAAATTTAATAGTTTTATCAAGAAATGCTATAAAAATGAGATACACACAAACATAAAAGGAGAGAATATAAAAAAGGTAGTAGTAATCATGATCACAAAAGCTAACATAGATCTAATCAAAAGAGAAAAATAGGGAAACTATACCACATGTCAGCCATACTATTCAAAGCTGTTTTAGACCATTTAGCATTACTAGACAGTATAAAATACCTGAGAGTATACCTGCCAAAAGAGACAAAGGAACTATACAAATACAAATAAGACACTTTTTTATACAAATAAAGTAACATCTAAGTAACTGAAGTAGTATTTACTGTTCATATGCAAAGTCAATATTAAAAAATGACAATTTTACCTAACTAATCTATTTATGTAATGCCATCCCAATTAAATTACTAAAAAATTATCTT